>CM059811.1:10615078-10670078 GCA_030435695.1 Brachymystax lenok tsinlingensis | reverse complement strand
CGCGGGAGTGAGTCAGAGCGTGTGTGTGCATGTGTGCGTGTGTGCATGCGTGTGTGTTTGCGTGTGTGTGTGTGTCTCTGTCTGTGTTTGTGTGTGTGTTTGTGTGCGTGTGTCTGTCTGTGTTTGTTTGTGTGTTTGTGTGTCTGTCTGTCTGTCTGTGCCTAGGAGCCTTACACTGGGCGCGCACACCGAGCAGGAGGAAACATAAACCCTCACGTCCTTAGCCAAGGTTGGCCACCAGTACTTCCCACTAGGACAGCGCACCGTCCGACCGATGCCAGGATGACCAGAGGAGGGTGACGTGAGGGCCCAATAGATCAAATGTCCGCGTCCAGCTCCCACACTACCGGCGCCACCAGGCAGGAGGCCGGGAGTATGGGTGTGGGATCCATGGACCGCTCCTCTGTGTCATACATCCGGGACAGTGCGTCTGCCTTAGCGTTCTGGGAACGTGGTCTGTAGGAAAGGGTGAAAACAAAACGGGTGAAAAACATGGCCCACCTTGCCTGGCGAGGGTTCAGTCTCCTCGTTGCCCGGAGGTACTCCAGATTACGGTGGTCAGTCCAGATGAGAAAGGGTGTTTCGCCCCCTCAAGCCAATGTCTCCACACCTTCAGAGCCTTGACGACAGCCAACAGCTCCCGGTCTCCCACGTCATAGTTTCGCTCCGCCAGGCTGAGCTTCCTCGAGAAGAAGGCACAGGGGAGGAGCTTCGGTGGCGTACCCGAGCGCTGAGAGAGCACGGCTCCTATCCCAGCCTCGGATGCATCCACCTCCACTATGAACGCCAAAGAGGGATCCGGATGGGCCAGCACGGGAGCCGAGGTAAACAGAGCCCTCAGGTGACCAAAAGCCCTGTCCGCCTCAGCCGACCACTGCAAATGTACCGGTCCCGCTACCTGACCAAAACCCAGGATAAACCTCCGGTAGTAATTGGCAAACCCTAGAAACCGCTGCACCTCCTTTACCGTGGTGGGAGTCGGCCAACTACGCACGGCTGAAATGCGGTCACTCTCCATCTCCACCCCTGACTTGGAAATGCGGTACCCTAGGAAGGAGACGGACTGTTGGAAGAACAGGCATTTCTCAGCCTTGACGTACAGGTCATGCTCCAAAATGAAACTCGAGGAGGCGGGTGAAGTGGAGGGCCAAATGTACCCCTGACGCAGGGATTCGGTGACATATGTTTCCATAGCCGCCGTCTCCGCCTGCGACAGGAGATACACGTGACTCCTGGGAAGTGTGGCGTCTACCAGGAGATCTATCGCACAATCCCCCCGTCGATGGGGTGGTAATTGAGTCACCTTCTTCTTGGAGAAGGCGAGTGCCAAATCGGCATATTCAGGGGGAATGCGCACGGTGGAGACCTGGTCTGGACTTTCCACCGTAGTAGGACCCACGGAAACCCCTAAACACCTCCCCGAGCACTCCCGACACCACCCCTGAGAGCCCTCCGTTGCCAGGAAACAGTGGGGTCATGACGGGCTAACCAGGGTAGGCCTAGCACCACAGGAAATGCAGGAGAGTCAATGAGAAAGAGACTGATTCTCTCCGTGTGACCCCCTGTGTCACCATGCCCAGAGGAGCGGTGGCCTCCCTAATCAACCCTGACCCCAATGGTCCACTATCTAGGGTGTGAACTGGGAAGGGCATGGCCACTGGAACAATAGGGATCCCTAAACTATGGGAAAATGATCTGTCTATAAAATTCCCAGCTGCGCCTGAATCGACGAGCGCCTTATGCTGGGAATGCGGGGAAAACTCAGGAAAAGCAACATACAAAAAGTGCAACAGAGGCCTCTGGGTGAGAATGGTGCCGGTGACGCGAGAGTGCCCTGCCTGCTGTCTCGACTCCATTGAATGGTGGGGAATTGTGTCATGTGGTGGGTGTAGCTGGTGTAGGTAAGTCAGGAGCAGGAGAGCAGAGATGAGTTGACTGTACTTTACTAAGGCAATGTAAATAAGGAACGCAACCACGTCACAAACAAATGCCAGAAACCAAGTAAGGCAGCACAAAGTACAAAATGCACGTACAAATACCGGCTGCCACAAAGCACGGGTGAAAAACATACAAACCCGCCGTAAACCGACATGCCAACAAACAATTCCCCACACAGACATGGGGGAACCAGAGGGTTAAATAAACAACAGTAATGAGGGCAAATTAAAACCAGGTGTGATGGAAAACAAGACAAAACGAATGGAAAATGAAAAGTGGATCTGCGATGGCTATAAGACCGGTGACGTTGACCGCCGAATGTCGCCCGAACAAGGAGAGGAACCGACTTCGTGGTCTCCTCCCATGAACACCATTCTTGTTTAGTGTTTTATGTTTCGTAGACTCGTCAACAGAGTTGTTAGCATGTTCCAGAGATTTATGTAAGTCTTTAGCTGACACTCTAGGATTCTTCTTAACCTCATTGTGCATTCTGCACTGTGCTCTTGCAGTCATCTTTGCAAGACGACCGCTCCTAGGGAGAGTAGCAAAAGTGCTGAACTTTTTCTATTTATAGACCATTTGTCTTACCGTGGACTGACAAACATTTTAGAGATACTTTTGTAACCCTTTCCAGCTTTATGCAAGTCAAACAATTCTTTATCTTAGGTCTTCTGAGATCTATTGTGTTCGAGGCATGGTTCACATAAGGCAATGCGTCTTGTGAATAGCAAACTCAAATTTGGTGAGTGTTTGTTATAGGGCAGGGCAGCTCTAACCAACATCTCCAATCTCATCTCATTGATTGGACTCCAGGTTAGCTGACTCCTGACAATTAGTTTTTGGAAAAGTCATTAGTCTAGCATTTTCCAACCTACACTGTAAATGTTAAAATTTATGTATTCTATATTCACAAGAAAAATACAATAATTTGTGTGTAATTAGTTTAAGCACACTGTGATCAGATCAAATTGTATGACTCTTTTCTGCAGAAAAACAGGTAATTCCAAAGGGTTCACATACTTTTTCTTGCCACTGTATATTTTAGTTATTTCATTTGTATTAATTCATTTTACTTTGGAGCATTTTGTGAAGATCAATTACAAAATAAATCATAATTAAACCCATTTCAATCCCACTTCGTAACGCAACAAAATGTGGAACAATTCAGGGGGGTGAACAATTCTGATACCCACTGTGGCTAGCTACATTTGCTCTGACTAGTTACATTTAGCTAGCTAGGTAACTAGCGATTAGCATTAGCACAATTTATTTTAGCCACAACTCGCTAAGAAAAGACAAACGAGCTGTTTGGAGACATAAGATACACAAACGAATAGTGTAATTATACAACGCTTGTTGATTAGTTTTTTTAAGCAAAGTGGAAAGCAGCATTGTTGTCTCCATGCAGACTGTCACTGTGTGTGAAAGACAAGCGGTTATGACTTGTGGTAGATCAAAAACTGCTCTCCTTGAGTGACGGGGCAGGGCTGGGTGTGAAAGGAGAAAGGGAGAGAGAACAATGACTCAAGTAGCAAAGGAGTAAACTATAAAAACGGACATTACACGCGGCGGAGTGGCATAACACATTTGACAAACCAAACATTGAAATAACGTTATACAAGGTAAAGTAAAAACCCAAACCAGTTGGTGCCTCAATACCGGAATATAATAATATGCGGTATACTGCCAGCCCTAGTGTGTGTGTGTCCTATTTGTTTTTCATCCCTAGGCAACACTCCTATTTCCTGCATGGTTGTCTGATAGTCAGACTGACGCACTTGCTCTCTCCCTCCCGCTCTCTGTTTTTCTCTCTCTCCCTCCCTCTCTCTTTGTCTCTCTCCCTCCCTCTCTCTCTGTCTCTGTCTCTCTCCCTCTCTGTCTCTCCCTCCTTCTCTCTCCCTCCCCCTCCCTGTTTCTCTCTCTGACTCTCCTCTCTCCCTCTCTCTCTATGTCTCCCTCCCTCCCTCCCTCTCTCTGTCTCCCTCCCTCCCCCTCTCTATGTCTCTCTCTGTCTCTCCCTTCCTCTCTCTCTCTGTCTCCCTCCCTCCCCCTCTCTATGTCTCTCTCTGTCTCTCCCTCCCTCTCTCTCTATGTCTCCCTCCCTCCCTCTCTCTGTCTCCCTCCCTCCCCCTCTCTATGTCTCTCTCTGTCTCTCCCTTCCTCTCTCTCTCTGTCTCCCCCCCTCCCTCTCTCTGTTTCTCTCTCTGACTCTCCCCTATGTCTCCCTCCCTCCCTCTCTCTGTCTCCCTCCCTCCCTCTCTCTATGTCTCTCTCTGTCTCTCCCTCCCTCTCTCTCTCTGTCTCTCCCTCTCCCTCTCTCCCCCTGTTTTTCTCTCTACTACCATTCTCTCTTACCTCATGCTCTCTTTCTTTGTTTTTTTTTCTCTCTCTCTCTCTCTTCCTGTTTGTCTCTCCTTTTCTCCCTCCCTTGTTCCCTCCGGTATTGGGTCATTGAACCACAGTGATAGCAGGAGGAGATTTCAGGAGCAAAGCAGTGAGTAGCAGACTATACTAGAATGGTGAGTGTTTCTACTTGCTGGAAGACTGAGACCGAGTCCGAAATGACACCCTCTTCCCCATCTAGTGCACTACTTTTGAGTTAGGGAAAAGAGTGCCATTTCAGACAAACCCTGAGTTTTCCCTCAACAGACTGAGCCAAAGGTAGCAGGGGGGTTAGAGGTGGCCACACCTGCTCAGAACTGCCGGTTACAGCCGTTGACCCCGGCCAGAGTCAGCATGTGTTCGAATCAAGCCCACTAACTTTAACTCAACCTCCCGGTCTTTCAAACACTTTACTAAAAAATGACAAAAGGAGTGGGCCTGCCCCACTGTCCAGTACTCTGGGGAACTAGATAAAAGACCTCATTGCCCTTTAAAAATAAATACAAATAAAAAATAACTGCCCAACTCCCAACACACACACACCAAAGTCTCCCGTCCATAGTTTCACTGGTTCTTTCATAACAACTGAAAGAGAGAAGCTGGTTCTCTCAAGCACATCTCAAGGCCATCCCATCCTCTACCATCATCCCCCTCTCCATCTCTCTTGGGGAGTCACCATATGGCACAGCAGTGGAGATCAGCAGAAATTCATCCCCTTTTTTCAACCCTTCTGACGTGCCATTTAAAAAATAATCAGCGCCACACACACACACACACACACACACACACACACACACACACACACACACACACTGCAGTTGTAAATTACAAGGTCCTTCTACGTGTACAGAGAATGTCTGTGTGTGGAGAGAAAGAGCACTAAGAGGTGAGGCATCAAAGACTCATAATGGCCAAGAGATTTTTCCTTTTAACAATCAAAGCCACTTCTGAGTTAAGTGTGTGTGTGTGTGTGTGTGTGTGTGTGTGTGTGTGTGTGTGTGTGTGTGTGTGTGTGTGTGTTACACTTCAGTGTTGAATTCCTTCTTGCTCTCCTAACACAATTACTCCAGTGATCTCATCGTTAGAGACTTTCGGTCAGATGAAAGAGAAGTCTTCCTCTCTTTATTCTCCCTCTCTCTGGAGTTGTTTTTGTTTAACAGAACGTTCTTTTCCCGACAGTGGTGTTGTGCTCGCTCGGGTGGGTTCGGTCCAGACAGAGACTCACATTACGTTGGCCACATCCCAAATGGCACCCTATTCCCTACAAAGTGCACTACTTTTGACGAGCGCCTATAGGGACCTTTTTAAAAGTAGTGCACTATGTAGGGAATAGTGTGCCATTTGGGACGTAGCCTTTGACTGAGAAACAGTTGGCAACGAACGTACTCAACGTACTAGATCTGAAGGAGCTCACACACACACACACACACACACACACACACACACACACACACACACACACACACACACACACACACACACACACACACACACACACACACACACACACACTCCTGGGAGGAGGACTCCATAATAGTATACTTTAAAGTGTTTGACTTATTTGGCTGTGGATCAGTTCAAATCGAGACGAACAGAAAGATCCGGCAGCTGGGCCAGTGGGGAATGCCTATCGCCATGGGTAACGATATGTTACACTGCTACAAGAAACTAGTCAAGACTGCATCCTACAACAGCCTAGTCAAGACTGTATCCTACAACAGCCTAGTCAAGACTGTATCCTACAACAGCCTAGTCAAGACTGTATCCTACAACAGCCTAGTCAAGACTGTATCCTACAACAGCCTAGTCAACACTGTATCCTACAACAGCCTAGTCAAGACTGTATCCTACAACAGCCTAGTCAAGACTGTATCCTACAACAGCCTAGTCAACACTGTATCCTACAACAGCCTAGTCAAGACTGTATCCTACAACAGCCTAGTCAAGACTGTATCCTACAACAGCCTAGTCAAGACTGTATCCTACAACAGCCTAGTCAAGACTGTATCCTACAACAGCCTAGTCAAGACTGTATCCTACAACAGCCTAGTCAAGACAGCCTACAGTGGTTGCTCCACTAAAGGTTTTGTGATTATGCTGCGGTACTTAGAGGTGGTTTAGTACGGTACCCTGCATCACCACTTCATTGCTCCAGACCAGCGCAAGGGGGGGTTAGAGCACTGATTATGCTTTTGGGTCCTAATGTGTCTCTAACTGACAATGAATGGCTGACATAAACCTAAATAGAAACTGATAATTGTGCACGACTTCAGTATTAATTCCTAAAACTGTTGTTACACTAAGGTTTTTAATCTTTTATTTTGTTAGGATTATTTTGCTCTTACTGTAGTAGTGTAGGCTACTCCCGACCGGTCACAGTGTACAGTGCCTGAGTGGCGCAGCGGTCTAAGACACTGGACTGTAGTGCAGGCTGTGGTGCTACAAATGCTGCTTCAATACCCGTAGGGGGCTCGACTGAGAGACCATGAGATGACTGTAGGTTTTTGGTTTCTCTCCCTCTAAAAACATAAATAAATCATTCTAAATAACAAACTGGCTTTATTTACAAATTAGTAACAATGTCTCACCCCATGTTCAAGAATGGCCTTTTTCTCGCCCCTTGGATATTCTCCCAGATATATTATTAACCCTGTTATTAGCAGGACATTATATATTGGTCATATTGGCCATGGCTTCCGAGTGACGCACAATGCTGTGATGGCACACTGTGGTATTTCATCCAGTAGATATGGGAGTTATCAATATTAGGTTTGTTTTCTAATTCTTTGTGGGTCTGTGTAATCTGAGGGAAATATGTCTCTCTAATATAGTCATACATTTGGCAGGAGGTTAGGAAGTGCAGCTCAGTTTCCACCTCATTTTGTGGGCAGTGTGCACATAGCCTGTCTTCTCTTGAGAGCCAGGTCTGCCTACAGTCGGCTTTCTCAATAGCAAGGCTATGCTCAGTGAGTCTGTACATAGTCAAAGATTTCCTTCATTTTGGGTCAGTCACAGTGGTCAGGTATTCTGCCACTGTGTACTCTCTGTTTAGGGCCAAATAGCATTCCAGTCTCTCTATATACCTAATGGTCTCATGTTCAGCTGAAACGTGTGTGTGTGTGTCTGTTAATGGTTGTTTAACACCATTAGTGCGTAATGACAGAGGTCACTTGGTCAAACTGGAGAGGAGAATGCGTTGATGACACACAAAAACACACACACACACAGATTTTGACCCACACGGTGGGAATAGATTGTAAAATAAATATAGGCTTTCTTTCAATCTATGAGGAAAAACAACAATGCTATATACTTCTTCACAGTTCTGACTAGAAGAGATATCATAGTTCTGACTAGAAGATATATCATAGTTCTGACTAGAAGAGATATCATAGTTCTGACTAGAAGATATATCATAGTTCTGACTAGGAGAGTTATCATAGTTCTGACTAGAGGAGAAATCATAGTTCTGACTAGGAGAGTTATCATAGTTCTGACTAGGAGAGTTATCATAGTTCTGACTAGGAGAGTTATCATAGTTCTGACTAGGAGAGTTATCATAGTTCTGACTAGATGAAATATCATGTGCGCAATCTTGTCTGTTTCTATGCATTCCTAGGTCCATTCTCAAACTCCACTTCACCCTGCCGCATTCAGCATTCCAATCCGTTAGATCACACATTGCATCATTGGCCCACCATGCATCTGTCTGGTTTGTGCACATACTCTGGCTATTTCCCAAATGGCACCTTATTCCCTACCTAGTGCACTACTTTAAATAATGGCCCATAGGGTCCCAAGTAGTGCACTATGCAGGGAATAGGCTGCCATTTGGGAAATGGCTTCTGAATCCTGAGTCTGGTACTACATACAAGTTGTTATCCTTTCCTCTATAGACCTAATTAGAGACAGAGAGAGAGAGAGAGAGAGAGAGAGAGAGAGAGAGAGAGAGAGAGAGAGAGAGAGAGAGAGAGAGAGAGAGAGAGAGAGAGAGAGAGAGAGAAGCAATATAACCTTTGACATTTGAAATATCTCTATTCCTTTGGAATGTAATGTTTATGGTAAATTTGTATTGTTTATTTCACTTCTGTTTTTTTTTAGCTATTTCACTTGCTTAAGCAATGTACACATACAGTACCAGTCAAAGGTTTGGACACACCTACTCATTCAAGGGTTTTTCTTTATTTTTACTATTTTCTACATTGTAGAATAATAGTGAAAACATTAAAACGATGAAATAACACATTAAATCATGTAGTAACCAAAAAAGTGTTAAACAAATCAAAATATATTTTAGATTTTAGATTCTTCAAAGTAGCCACCTTTTGCCTTGATGACAGCTTTGCACACTCTTGGCATTCTCTCAACCAGCTTCACCTGGAATGCTTTTCCAACAGTCTTGAAGGAGTTCCCACATATGCTGAGCACTTGTTGGCTGCTTTTCCTTCACACTGCGGTACAACCACAACATGAAATAATCTGTCTGTAAACAATTGTTGGAAAAATTACTTGTGTCATGCACAAAGTAGATGTCCTATCCGACTTGCCTAAACTATAGTTTGTTAACCAAAAATTTGTGGAGTGGTTGAAAAAAGAGTTTTAGTGACTCCAACCTAAGTGTATGTAAACTTCAACTGTATATACACCTGTTCTGAAAGGCCCCAGAGTCTGCAACACCACTAAGCAAGGGGCACCACCAAGCAAGCGGCACTATGAAGACCAAGGAGCTCTCCAAACAGGTCAAGGACAAATTTGTGGAGAAGTACAGATCAGGGTTGGTTTATAAAAAAAGATCTGAAACTTTGAACATTCCACGGAGCACCATTAAATCCATTATTAAAACATGGAAAGAATATGGCACCACAACAAACTTGCCAAGAGAGGGCCGCCCACCAAAACTCACGGACCAGGCAAGGAGGGCATTAATCAGAGGCAACAAAGAGACTAAAGATAACCATGAAGGTGCTGCAAAACTCCACAGAGGAGATTGGAGCATCTGTCCATAGGACCACTTTAAGCCGTACACTCCACAGAGCTTGGCTTTACGAAACAGTGGCCAGAAAAAAAAAACATTTCTTAAAGAAAAAAATAAGCAAACACGTTTGGTGTTCGCCAAAAGGCATGTGGGAGACTCCCCAAACATATAGAAGAAGGTACTCTGGTCAGATGAGACAAAAATGTAGCTATTTGGCCATCAAGGAAAACGCTATGTCTGGTGCAAACCCAACACCTCTCATCACCCCGAGAACACCCCATCCCCACAGTGAAGCATGGTGGTGGCAGCATCATGCTGTGGGGATGTTTTTCATTGGCAGGGACTGGGAAACTGGTCAGAATTGAAGGAATGATGGATGGTGCTAAATACAGGGAAATTCTTGAGGGAAACCTTTTTCAGTCTTCCATAGATTTGAGACTGGGACGGAGGTTCACCTTCCAGCAGGACAATGACCCTAAGCATACTGCTAAAGCAACACTCGAGTGGTTTAACTTCTTAGGGAGCTAGCGCCCCACTCCCGACACTACCAGGTGAAATGCAAGGCGCCAAATTCATAGTCATCAAAAGCTCTGCTTCTTGGAAATATCACAGCGTTGTCAGATTTCAAAAAGGCTTTACGGCGAAAGCACCACATTTTATTGTTTGAGGGTAGCACCTAACATATTTTCCCATTACCATGAATTCATAAGCCATCACGGTTCACACATAACACCTTTCACAGCGAAAACAAATCAATTACCTTTTGAAGAACTTCTGCTGAGGGCTTCCCAAGTGTCCAACGAAGACAATCCATGGTTCTTTTGTTAGAAAAAGTAATGTATCATATCCATAAATCTCCATTTGGTTGGCGCGTTATAATGAGAAAATAGAGCGTTGACTCCTCCATTGAAACGTGAAGAGAACTCGTTCAACTTATACCTATAAACTTGTCCAAGAACAATCAAACATAATTGTAAATGTATCCTTAGGAACACTTTTATGTATAAATAGTATAATATTTAAACCGGAATATAAACTGGGCGATAAGAAAGGAAAAAACCAAAGAACGTGCCAGCCGGCAGCGCGCATCTACTTGTATTGACATCTGCGTGGACACTTCCTTATTCCTCTTCTTCTCTGCTCTAAAAGCATCTAAAAAGAATCAGAACACTTTCTCGAGACTGTTGACATCCAGAGGAAGCGATAGGTACTGCATTCATATGCCCTTATATGGGCATTTTCATAAGGGAGGGGTTCCAAATGAGGCAATCTGTCAAAACCACTTTTTCCAGGACAGAAATTCCTCGGGTTTTCGCCTGCCATATCCGTCCTGTTATACTCACAGACAAAATGTTAACACTTATAGAAAATTCAGAGTGTTTCCTATCCAATGGTACTAAATATGTGCATATCCTATTTTCTGGGCCTGAATGGGAGGCATTTTACTTTGGGCACGCCAGGCTCTCCAAAACGGTCACCTCGTGCGCTGCTCCCTAAGAAGTTAAGGGGAAACATTTAAATGTATTGGAATGGCCTAGTCAAAGCCCAGACCTCAATCCAATTGAGAATATGTGGTATGACTTAAAGATTGCTGTACACCAGCGAAACCCATCCAACTTGAAGGAGCTGGAGCAGTTATGCCTTGAAGAATGGGCAAAAATCCCAGTGGCTAGATGTGCCAAGCTTATAGACATACCCCAAGAGACTTGCAGCTGTAATTGCTGCAAAAGGTGTCTCTACAAAGTATTGACTTTGGGGGGAGGAATAGTTATGCACGCTAAAGTTCTATTTTTTTGTCTTATTTCTTGTTTGTTTCACAATAAAAAATATTTAGCATCTTCAAAGTGGTAGGCATGTTGTGTAAATCCAATTATACAAACCTGTAAGGCAACAAAATAGGAAAAATGCCAAGGGGGTGAATAGTTTTGCAAGCCACTGTAACTCTAATAAACGTATCCTCTGCAGCAGAGGTAACTCTGTGTCTTCCTTTCCTGTGGCAGTCCTCATGAGAGCCAGTTTCATCATAGCGCTTGATGGTTTTTGTGACTGCACTTGAAGAAACTTTCAAAGTTCCTTAAATTTCCCCGATTGACTCACCTTCATGTCTTAAAGTAATGATGGACTGTTGTTTCTCTTTGCTTATTTGAGCTATTCTTGACATATTATGGACTTGGTCTTTTACCAAACAGGGCTATCTTCTGTATACCACACCTACTTTGTCACAACACAACTGATTGGCTCAAACACATTAAGAAGGAAAGAAATTCCACAAATTAACTTTTGCCAACCTGTTAATTGAAATGCATTCCATGTGACTACCTCATAAGCTGGCTCAGAGAATGCCAAGAGTGTGCAAAGCTGTCATCAAGACAAAGGGTGGCTACTTTGATATTTTGATGTTTAACACTTTTTTGGTTACTACATGATTCCATATGTGTTATTTCATCGTTTTAATGTTTTCACTATTATTCTACAATGTAGAAAATAGTAAAAATAAAGAAAAATCCTTGAATGAGTAGGTGTGTCCAAACTTTTGACTGGTATTGTATGTTTCCCATGCCAATAAAGCCCCTTGAATTGAAATTGAGAGAGAGGTGGGGGACATGGTCACAGGGGAAAGACTGAGCAATCAAGTATCAAGGGAAAATAACTAGCCTAGACTATCTATGGAAATAGTAGCTCTTACTCTGAAATGTATTTAACCAAATTCTGTGTCAAGCCAAGTATCGAGAGAGCGAGAGTGAGGAGAGAGAAAGAGGAAAGAGACAGAGAGCTGTGGTGGCACAGTCTCCTAAATCACCATTGTAACTGCTTGCTTTCATTTCACCATTTAGTTTAATTGAGCCGAAACCCTCATTGATCCGTCCAATGGCACAAAAATGCAACGTCAGCATGTTTTGATAACTAATCAAGAGAAATAACCCTTACTACAGCACAACCAAGACCGTGTCTCATGATATCTCCTTTCTCCCTGAAATGTGCAATTCATGGAATTAAAAGGAAAGGACTGGTATATGGAAAATGTCTCTTTATCCCAGGCCGACACCAGTCCAATGCTTTTACATTTGTGGGGGGTAGTGAACGAGTGCACCCTTCAGGAAGAAGGATAAATTATTGGGACACAACCTAGAATCAAATTCAGACGTTGTGATAGACTTCAGTATCTGAAGCCACTGGTGAATCGAGCCAGTTGAACTCCAGGTCAAGAATAGCTTTCTTGTGTTAGGCCTAGGTGCTGTGTCGTCACTCTCCCCGGACACACACACACACACACACACACACACACACACACACACACACACAAACACACACACAAAGCTGATGGATGACAGGGCGTGTGTTTAATCTCATTGTGTATTCTAGCAGTCGCCTTTAATCCCCCGCTCAGCCAGTCACAGCGGTGTCCCAAATGGCACCCTATTTAGGGCACTACTTTTGACCAGGGCCCTTAGGGAATAGGGTACCATTCGGGACACAGTGGTAGCTAGCCGCTTGTCTAAAACCATAAACTACGTATCTCCTCTATTTCCTAGGATATATGTCTCTCTCTCTCTCTCATACACACACCATTTATCTGTGTCAATGTGTTATCATACGAAGCCATCAAGCAACCATCAATCTGATCTGGTGCATAAATCGTTTTCCACCCTCCAATCCACATTATTGTTTCAAAAACCACGTGACACACAGAGAGCGAGAGAGAGCAAGAGCGAGAGAGAGCAAGAGAGAGAGACACACAAATTAGCATTATCATTAATAGGCTATAGTAGCCCTGTAGCGTAATATTAAAATAGCCTCTCCTACACCAAAGCAACGCTCTGAGCTGCTCTTTTGTTACAGACCGGTAGCCCGCTGACTGCCAGGCCGATTCAGAAGCCATATAAATGGGCTTTAATTCCCACAAGGAGACCACATGCTGGTGCTCGGGAGAGAGAGGCAGGGGCTTGACTTTCACGGGGAGGGAGAGAGAGAGGACAGCGACACGGGAGCTTAGCCTAGACTGTGGCTGCGCTCGCTCGCTGCTCAGTGCGTTCAGCCAAGCATGAGAACACAAAAGGTTTTTTCTTCAAAAGGGGAAGAAGCCTTTTCAGAGGTGCTGGAACCGAGCAGCAAGAGCAGTCAGACACAGCAGATCCGTCCGTGTAGAGTTGTTATAGTAACGTAATGTATATGCTATTATGCTATTAT
This sequence comes from Brachymystax lenok tsinlingensis, assembly GCA_030435695.1. Classification (NCBI taxonomy): domain Eukaryota; kingdom Metazoa; phylum Chordata; class Actinopteri; order Salmoniformes; family Salmonidae; genus Brachymystax; species Brachymystax lenok. Next base: position 10,656,595 of record CM059811.1, on the reverse strand, counting down.
TTCGAGTAAGTGTATTGAATTAAATCCGTACAAGTAGCCAGTCGACCGCGGTCCTCGCTCTCCCCCCCACACGCTCTAGTTCTGAAATGGTTATTTTGTTGCAATTGTAACGCAAACCCGAGAAACCACAGCATCCGATAATATTAGGCTATAGTCTAGTCACGGAATTTCCACGGAATTATAGGCTAGAGAGCGACTGGTGTTTCGTGCGCGTGAGGGAGACACATACCTAGGATAAGGGTTAATCTTTACTGTAGGCTAATGTTCGGGCTTTTCATATAGCCTCTGAAGCCTCACCAATAGCCGTTTAATCTCTGTGGTCACTAGGAGATCAATCCGGGCTAACCAAATGTAGGCTACTGATTTAATTTCTATGTCAGTGCGCTCACACAGTGTGTCACAAAACACACACAGAAACAGCGAGAAGAGGCAAGCAGTCTCTTTAACTTTGGCTATTATAAATGCCATCACTGAAAAGCCTAAACACCTATTTAATTAAACAGCAACATATGGACACACACACACACACACACACTGAATGCTGCACTGTACGGTAGGGCTTGTAAGTTAAGCATTTCAATGTACTTGTGCATGTGACAAATAAAACTTGAAACTATAGTCTCACTACAAGAAAGGAATATGGGCATCATGTGTAGTAAGTAGCCTCTCCCATCAATTAATTAACATCTTAACCACTATCACTGACTGACTGACTGACTGACTGACTGCACATTAGGCTACACAGACAGAAGCTCTCGAGCCACATCGCAGCCAGTTCAAATTAGCGCTCGTGATCATTAGAAGGCTCGAAAGAACGAAAAGGTCGTTAACTTACAACGGGCTCCATGCGAGGTGTGTCGACTGGTAAACGCGGAGACACCATTAGCATCTTGGATGTAAGGTGGACAGCGGCGACGGTCCCGTTAAATCCACTTTGCTGTTCGGTATATCAGTCCACTACTACCAAAAAATATCAAACCAACAAGGTCCTTCAAAAAAAGACCAGAAAGGTTTAAAGACAACCTTTGAAGGGGGATGAATGTCTCCCCCACAGTCTTCTTTGTCTGGTAAATTGGTGGTGAGTACAGAAAACGACAGGTATCACATGAAAGGGCTACTGCAGCCAAGATACAGCTAATTGTATATTCCCTTCAAGTATCAGGCAAGTTCATCCTTTCTATTGCAGTATTCGTCGTAATGATACCGAGTCTAGTACCAATCTAGTCTCGGATCGGCCACTTAGTCGCCAGAGCTGCTTGCTTCCTGGCTGTGGGGGCGGGGTTAGCTTGCTGATAGGTTGATAAGCAGTACTACGTCGACGAGAGGAGGAGACGACGTTTCTCCATTCGCCTCTCTGCCCTTAAAGGGGACATTCCACTTACTGGGATCGTGTGAGAGGCCAGTTTGTGTGTGTGCGTGTGTGTGTGTGTGTGTGTGTGTGTGTGTGTGTGTGTGTGTGTGTGTGTGTGTGTGTGTGTTCAGATGAACGATAAAGAGAGTGACACACATATCTTCTCCAACACAAAGGGGCCGAGGGAAACCAGTGGTCATGATGTAAAACACTCCACTGAACACACATTGTCTTAAGATAATCCTTATTCTACTCGTTCTCTTGTCAGGTCATTAAACTGTTATAATACAACATGATTAGCTATATAATATAGTTACTACTATAGTGGAATATATACCCTCCTATTATATATATTAAACTGTTAAAGTCAACAGACTACTATTAGCTTTATAATACTATTATAATACACAACTAGTATTTTTATAATACCCTTTTAGGAATAGTATCAATGAGTGAATACAAATATTTCACAATAAACACAGTATTTTTATTTGTTTTACAATTTGCGTCCAAGGTTACTGGTATATGCATTTAAGACAGTGTAAAAAAAATTAAAACAGACCAACGCTTGTGTGGATGTAAGATGTGGGCTAAGCTGCACCCATAGCTGTATCTATCGCTAATTGCCATGTTACACACGTATAGACTCTTCCCTTAAGTGCAGTCAGTCAGTTATTATATTGATTTGATAAGAATATAACCATCTGCAGATTAAAGATGTCAAGTAAGCTTATCCTATATACCTATGGGGGTAACCACTACCCTACCCCAATTAATTATCATGTTTTACACATATATACTCATTTATTTTCCTAATGTGCAGTCAGTCAAGCAGTTGACCTTGAGAGAAGGACCTTACAGTGCCAGCTTTAAACCAGGGTCAATGGAGACACGTGTGGTGTATGTGTGTGTGTGTGCGAGTGAGCATGCGCCTGTGCCTTTTCTTTTTATGCAGACGTAAGGTGAAAATGAAGCAGTAGACATTCTAGTCAGCTCTATGGGGTCAGAGGTTACAGGTTAAGAAGGGGGTCCTGGTGTGTTTTTATGAGTGGCCAACCCCTGGTAGGTTTGGGTTGAAATAGGACTGGATACGTCCCAAATGGCACCCTATTCCTTATATAATGCCCTACTTTTGACTAAATCCCTATAGGTAGTGCACTATGAAGGTAATAGGGTAGGATTTGGTAATGGACGGGTAATGGACAGTTTACATTTAAACAGCTGCTTTAGGAAAGGGTAGTTGAGGAGAATAGGGGACAGGGAGAGAGGAGGAGAGATGGAGGAGAGGAGAGACAGAGGGGAAGAGAAGAAGGTATGGGGAGAAGAGGTGAGGCGAGACAGAGGAGAGGCGAGGCAGAGGGGAGGAGAGGAGAGACAGAGGAGAGGAGAGATGGAGGGGGGGAGAGATAGAGGAGAGGAGAGACAGAGGGGAGGAGAGGAGAGATAGAGGGGAGGAGAGATAGAGGAGAGATAGAGGGGGGGAGGAGGGGAGAGATAGAGGAGAGACAGAAGAGAGGAGAGACAGAGGGGAGGAGAGATAGAGGAGAGGAGAGATAGAGGAGATGAGAAGAGAGGAGAGACAGGGGAGGAGAGATAGAGGAGAGGAGAGACAGAGGGGAGGAGAGACAGAGGAGAGGAGAGATAGAGGAGAGGAGAGACAGAGGAGAGGAGAGATAGAGGAGAGGAGAGAGAGGATAGGAGAGATAGAGGAGAGGAGAGATAGAGGAGAGGAGAGACAGGGAGGATGAGAGGAGAGGAGAGACAGAGGAGAGACAGAGGAGAGACAGAGGAGAGACAGAGGAGAGGAAAGACAGAGGAGAGAGAGGAGAGGAGAGACAGAGGACAGGAGAGACAGAGGAGAGGAGAGATAGAGGAGAGGAGAGACAGGGAGGATGAGAGGAGAGGAGAGACAGAGGAGAGGAGAGGAGAGACAGAGGAGAGACAGAGGAGAGGAGAGGAGAGATAGAGGAGAGGAGAGACAGAGGTGAGACAGAGGTGAGATAAGGTAGAGACAGAGGGGAGGAGAGACAGAGGAGAGATAGAGAGGAGAGATAGAGGGGAGGAGAGACAGATGGGATTGATAGATAGAGGAGAGATAGAGAGGAGAGGAGAGGAGAGGAGAGACAGAGGAGCGGAGAGGAGAGGAGAGGAGAGGAGAGGAGAGGAGAGGAGAGAGGAGAGATAGAGGGGAGGAGAGGAGAGGAGAGACAGAGGGGAGACAGTGGAGAGGAGAGATAAAGGGGAGGAGAGATAGAGGAGAGGAGAGATAGAGGGGAGGAGAGATAGAGGGGAACAGAGACAGTGGGGAGGAAAGATAGAGGAGAGGAGAGATAGAGGGGAGGAGAGACAGAGGAGAGGAGAGATAGAGGAGAGGAGAGACAGAGGGGAGGAGAGATAGAGGAGAGGAGAGATAGAGGGGAGGAGAGATAGAAGAGAGGAGAGATAGAGGAGAGGAGAGACAGGGGAGGAGATATAGCGGAGAGGAGAGACAGGGGGAGGAGAGGAGAGATAGAGGAGAGGTGAGACAGATGGGAGGAGAGGAGAAGAGAGGGGAGATAGAGGAGAGACAGAGGAGAGGAGAGACAGAGGGGAGGAGAAGAGAGGAGAGGAAAGATAGAGGAGAGGAGAGACAGAGTGGAGGAGAGACAGTGGGAGGAGAGACAGAGGGGAGGAGAGACAGAGGAGAGGAGAGGCAGAGGGGAGGAGAGACAGAGGGAGGAGAGGCAGAGTGGAGGAGAGACGGAGGGAGGAGAGACAGAGGGGAGGAGAGACAGAGGAGAGGAGAGACAGAGGGGAGGAGAGACAGAGGGAGGAGAGACAGAGGAGAGGAGAGACAGAGTGGAGGAGAGACAGAGGGAGGAGAGACAGAGGGGAGGAGAGACAGAGGGGAGGAGAGACAGAGGAGAGGAGAGACAGAGGGAGGAGAGACAGAGGGGAGGAGAGAAGAGGGGAGGAAAGGCAGAGACAGAGGGGATGAGAGACAGAGGGGAGGAAAGATAGAGGAGAGACAGAGGGGAGGAGAGACAGAGGGAGGAGAGACAGAGGGGAGGAGAGACAGAGGAGAGGAGAGACAGAGGGAGGAGAGAGAATAGGGGAGGAAAGGCAGAGAGCATAGGGGAGGAAAGATAGAGGAGAGGGAGACAGAGGGAAGAGAGACAGGGAGGAGGAGAGACAGAGGGGAGGAGAGACAGGGGAGGAGAGACAGAGGAGAGGAGAGACAGAGGGGAGGAGAGACAGAGGGGAGACAGAGGAGAGACAGGGGGAGGAGAGACAGAGGAGAGGAGAGACAGAGGGGAGGAGAGAAGAGGGGAGACAGAGGAGAGGAGGGACAGAGGAGAGACAGAGGTGAGACAAGGTAGAGACAGAGGGGAGGAGAGACAAAGGGGAGGAGAGACAGAGGGGAGACAGAGGATAGACAGAGGGGAGGAGAGACAGAGGAGAGACAGAGGGGAGACAGAGGAGAGACAGAGGAGAGACAGAGGGGAGGAGAGACAGAGGGAGGAGAGACAGAGGGGAGGAGAGAAGAGGGGAGGAAAGGCAGAGACAGAGGGGATGAGAGACAGAGGGGAGGAAAGATAGAGGAGAGACAGAGGGGAGGAGAGACAGAGGGAGGAGAGACAGAGGGGAGGAGAGACAGAGGAGAGGAGAGACAGAGGGGAGGAGAGAATAGGGGAGGAAAGGCAGAGACATAGGGGAGGAAAGATAGAGGAGAGGGGAGACAGAGGGGAAGAGAGACAGGGAGGAGGAGAGACAGAGGGGAGGAGAGACAGGGGAGGAGAGACAGAGGAGAGGAGAGACAGAGGGGAGGAGAGACAGAGGGGAGACAGAGGAGAGACAGGGGGAGGAGAGACAGAGGAGAGGAGAGACAGAGGGGAGGAGAGAAGAGGGGAGACAGAGGAGAGGAGGGACAGAGGAGAGACAGAGGTGAGACAAGGTAGAGACAGAGGGGAGGAGAGACAAAGGGGAGGAGAGACAGAGGGGAGACAGAGGGGAGACAGAGGATAGACAGAGGGGAGGAGAGACAGAGGAGAGACAGAGGGGAGACAGAGGAGAGACAGAGGAGAGACAGAGGGGAGACAGAAGAGAGACAGATGGGAGGAGAGACAGAGGAGAGACAGAGGGGAGACAGTGGAGAGACAGAGGAGAGAGTAAGTAGAGCAGGGTGGCCCCACAAGTTTGTTTAATTTTTTTGAGAAAATGCTGTAAAATGACCAGGAAATGAGCTCAAAGTTATTTTAATTTAGGACATGTATTCCCAAGTAATCCCACGCATAAATAAAGATGCATATCTGATCAAGGTTTGAAATTATTCTGTTTTTGCCAAATACTGTATCTGTTTGGGATTCTTGCGGTCAATTTGCAGTGTACAAATTATTTATAACTATGTTCCGAGTCCCCCGACCATCCGCTCAAGGAAAAATCGGTAGAGAGATTGAGAGATGGAAAGGGAAGGAGATAGAGAGGGATAGAGAGAGGGGGAGAGAGGGAAATTGATGAAGGCAGGGATGGGGAGGAGAAAGGAGGACTCTGAGGAGTACACCCTCTATAGAACATCAGTAGGTCTGCCTGGCACTGTTACAGCAAACCCACGGGACAACTGTGCGTGTGTGTTGGTGTGTGTATGAGGGGGTCATGTGGAGCGAGCCAGCGGCTGAAAAATAGAGAAAAAAAGAGCAACAGAGAGAGATATGTTTTCCTCTGTTAGTTTGGCACTGATTCTGAACTTTGAGCCACAGACACCCAGCATGGTTCAGTATAGGTTACATTACCCATCCTCCTGTAGGGTGTAACCCCACCCAGCATGGTTCAGTATAGGTTACATTACCCATCCTCCTGTAGGGTGTAACCCCACCCAGCATGGTTCAGTATAGGTTACATTACCCATCCTCCTGTAGGGTGTAACCCCACCCAGCATGGTTCAGTATAGGTTACATTACCCATCCTCCTGTAGGGTGTAACCCAACCCAGCATGTTTCAGTATAGGTTACATTACCCATCCTCCTGTAGGGTGTAACCCCACCCAGGATGGTTCAGTATAGGTTACATTACCCATCCTCCTGTAGGGTCTAACCCCACCCAGGATGGTTCAGTATAGGTTACATTACCCATCCTCCTGTAGGGTCTAACCCCACCCAGCATGGTTCAGTATAGGTTACATTACCCATCCTCCTGTAGGGTCTAACCCCACCCAGCATGTTTCAGTATAGGTTACATTACCCATCCTCCTGTAGGGTCTAACCCCACCCAGCATGGTTCAGTATAGGTTACATTACCCATCCTCCTGTAGGGTGTAACCCCACCCAGCATGGTTCAGTATAGGTTACATTACCCATCCTCCTGTAGGGTGTAACCCTACCCAGCATGGTAGAGTATAGGTTACATTACCCATCCTCCTGTAGGGTCTAACCCCACCCAGCATGGCTCAGTATAGGTTACATTACCCATCCTCCTGTAGGGTCTAACCCCACCCAGCATGGTTCAGTATAGGTTACATTACCCATCCTCCTGTAGGGTCTAACCCCACCCAGCATGGTTCAGTATAGGTTACATTACCCATCCTCCTGTAGGGTCTAACCCCACCCAGCATGGTTCAGTATAGGTTACATTACCCATCCTCCTGTAGGGTCTAACCCCACCCAGCATGGTTCAGTATAGGTTACATTACCCATCCTCCTGTAGGGTCTAGCCCCACCCAGCATGGTTCAGTATAGGTTTCATTACCCATCCTCCTGTAGGGTCTAACCCCACCCAGCATGGTTCAGTATAGGTTACATTACCCATCCTCCTGTAGGTCTAACCCCACCCAGCATGGTTCAGTATAGGTTACATTACCCATCCTCCTGTAGGGTCTAACCCCACCCAGCATGGTTCAGTATAGGTTACATTACCCATCCTCCTGTAGGGTCTAACCCCACCCAGCATGGTTCAGTATAGGTTACATTACCCATCCTCCTGTAGGGTCTAGCCCCACCCAGCATGGTTCAGTATAGGTTTCATTACCCATCCTCCTGTAGGGTCTAACCCCACCCAGCATGGTTCAGTATAGGTTACATTACCCATCCTCCTGTAGGGTGTAACCCCACCCATCCTCCTGTAGGGTGTAACCCCACCCATCCTCCTGTAGGGTGTAACACGAAAGAGTGAGAAAGAGGGGTGAAAATGGAGGGATGATAAGAGTAGCATTACTGGGTTGAAGATCAGGGAAAGAGGTTTGGAGAGGTAAAGGGTGTGTCAGAAGTGGATCAAGGACGTGTGTGTGTGTCGCTCGTATGTGTGCGCAACGCTTGTGTGTCTGCATGCACTGGTGTGTGTGTGTGTTCGGCACTCTGCGGTAGCAGTCCTGGCAGTTATACAAAGACAGGCTCTCAGTATGCCAAGGATAGAAAGGGGGTAGATGGGAGGTAGAGGGGGGTAGAGGGAGGGTAGAGGGGGGTAGAGGGAGGGTAGAGGGAGGGTTCTGGAGGGTAGATATAGGGAGAGGAGGGTAGAGGGGTAGAGGGAGTTGGAGGGGTAGAGGAGCGTATGGGGCGTAGAGGAGGGGTAGAGGATAGAGGAGTATAGAGGGTGGAATAGAGGAGGGTAGAGGGGGTAGAGGAGAGTAGAGGAGGATAGAGGGTGGTATAGAGGAGGGTAGAGGGGGTAGAGGGAGGTTAGAGGGGGTAGTGGGGGTAGAGGGGGTAGAGGGAGGTTAGAGGGGGTAGTGGGGGGTATAGGAGGGTAGAGGGAGGTTAGAGGGGGTAGAGAGAGGTAGAGGGGGTAGGGAGAGGTAGAGGGGGTAGAGGCGGTGAGAGCGGTAGTGGAGGGTTGAAGAGGATAGAGGAGGGTAGAGAAAGGTAGAAGAGGGTAGAAGAGGGTCGAGCGAGGTAGAAGAGGTTAGAGGGGGTTAGAGGAACATTGGTGTGGGAGGGGTAGAGGGGGTAGAGGAGGTAGAGGGAGGTTAGAGGGTGTAGAGGGGGTGGTGGGAGGGTAGAGTTGAGTAGAGGAGTGTATGGGGGTAGAGGGGGGTAGAGAGAGGTAGAGGGGATAGAGGAGGGTAGAGAGCAATAGAGGAGAGTAGAGGAGGGTAGAAGAGGGTAGAGCGGGGTAGAAGAGGGTAGTGGGGTTAGAGGGACCATTGGTGGGGAGGGGGTAGAAGGGGTAGAGGAGGTAGAGGGGGTAGAGGAGGTAGAGAGCGATAGAGGAGGGTAGAGAGTAGTAGAGGAGGGTAGAGGGGGTAGAGGAATGTTGGTGGGGGAGGGGGTAGAGGAGGTAGAAGGTGTTAGAGGGGCGTTCTCTTTCAATGTCTGTTTCTTAGTTTTGTAATGATCTCTCTATTTATTTATCTCTTTATTTTCTCTCTCTTTCTCCTTTCACCCCTGCTCTCTCTTCCTCTTTCACTCATTGTCTCTCTCTCTTTCTTCTCTCTCTCAAGTCTATCAAACACATTGAATTATATTCACACACCACTCAGTGTATATACACTAACATTCACACCACTCAGTGTATATACACTAACATTCACACCACTCAGTGTATATACACTAACATTCACACACCACTCAGTGTATATACACTAACATTCACACCACTCAGTGTATATACACTAACATTCACACCCAACTCAGTGTATATACACTAACATTCACACCACTCAGTGTATATACACTAACATTCACACACCACTCAGTGTATATCCACTAACATTCACACACCACTCAGTGTATATCCACTAACATTCACACCACTCAGTGTATATACACTAACATTCACACCACTCAGTGTATATACACTAACATTCACACACCACTCAGTGTATATCCACTAACATTCACACACCACTCTGTGTATATACACTAACATTCACACACCACTCAGTGTATATCCACTAACATTCACACCACTCAGTGTATATACACTAACATTCACACCACTCAGTGTATATACACTAACATTCACACACCACTCAGTGTATATCCACTAACATTCACACACCACTCTGTGTATATACACTAACATTCACACCACTCAGTGTATATACACTAACATTCACACCACTCAGTGTATATACACTGACATTCACACACCACTCAGTGTATATACACTAACATTCACACCCAACTCAGTGTATATACACTAACATTCACACCACTCAGTGTATATACACTAACATTCACACACCACTCAGTGTATATACACTAACATTCACACCACTCAGTGTATATACACTAACATTCACACACCACTCAGTGTATATACACTAACATTCACACCACTCAGTGTATATACACTAACATTCACACCACTCAGTGTTTATACACTAACATTCACACACCACTCAGTGTATATACACTAACATTCACACACCACTCAGTGTATATCCACTAACATTCACACCACTCAGTGTATATACACTAACATTCACACCACTCAGTGTATATACACTAACATTCACACACCACTCAGTGTATATACACTAACATTCACACCCCTCAGTGTATATCCACTAACATTTACACACCACTCAGTGTATATCCACTAACATTCACACCACTCAGTGTATAAACACTAATATTCACACCACTCAGTGTATATACACTAACATTCACACCCCTCAGTGTATATACACTAACATTCACACCACTCAGTGTATATACACTAATATTCACACTACTCAGTGTATATACACTAACATTCACACACCACTCAGTGTATATACACTAACATTCACACCACTCAGTGTTTATACACTAACATTCACACACGCACTAAGCTGTTGTACTCTATCTGGAATGTCTTTCTTGTCTAGATAACATAGTTGTTTCTGAGAGCTCTACTGCTCTCACCTGCTACCACTCAACTACACACACACACGTGCACAAACACACACTGACTAGTATTACACTACAGCGTGTACTGGCTTGAAAGAGTAAGAGAAAGGAGATGCTGAAGTTATTTGCTCACATATATTTTTCATCTCTTGACATCGTCATAAGGGCATCAGGAAAGTGCAGACATGTCATGTTAATGCATCTAATGTTCCTCAATGTCAACATGTTACTGCATCTAATGTTCCTCAATGTCAACATTTTACTGCATCTAATGTTCCTCAATGTCAACATGTTGCTGCATCTAATGTTCCTCAATGTCAACATGTTGCTCCATCTAATGTTCCTCAATGTCAACATGTTGCTGCATCTAATGTTCCTCAATGTTAACATGTTGCTCCATCTAATGTTCCTCAATGTCAACATGTTACTGCATCTAATGTTCCTCAATATCAACATGTTACTGCACCTAAATGTTCCTCAATGTCAACATGTTGCTGCATCTAATGTTCCTCAATGTTAACATGTTGCTGCATCTAATGTTCCTCAATGTCAACATGTTGCTGCATCTAATGTTCCTCAATGTCAACAGGTTAATGCATCTAATGTTCCTCAATGTCAACATGTTACTGCACCTAAATGTTCCTCAATGTCAACATGTTGCTGCATCTAATGTTCCTCAATGTCAACATGTTACTGCATCTAATGTTCCTCAATATCAACATGTTGTTGCATCTAATGTTCCTTAATGGCAACATGTTACTGCATCTAATCTTCCTCAATGTCAACATGTTACCACATCTAATGTTGCTCAATATCAACATGTTGCTCCATCTAATGTTCCTTAATGGCAACATGTTACTGCATCTAATGTTCCTCAATGCCAACATGGTGCTGCATCTAATGTTCCTCAATGTTAACATGTTGCTGAATTTAATTTTCCTCAATGTCAACATGTTACTGCATCTAATGTTCCTCAATGTCAACATGTTGCTGCATCTAATGTTCCTCAATGTCAACATGTTACTGCATCTAATGTTCCTCAATGTCAACATGTTGCTGCATCTAATGTTCCTCAATGTCAACATGTTACTGCATCTAATGTTCCTCAATGTCAACATGTTGCTGCATCTAATGTTCCTCAATGTCAACATGTTACTGCATCTAGTGTTCCTCAATGTCAACATGTTGCTGCATCTAATGTTCCTCAATGTCAACATGTTACTGTATCTAATGTTCCTCAATATCAACATGTTGCTCCATCTAATGTTCCTCAATGTCAACATGTTGCTGCATCTAATGTTCCTCAATGCCAACATGTTACTGCATCTAATGTTCCTCAATGTCAACATGCTGCTGCATCTAATGTTCCTCAATGTCAACATGTTACTGCATCTAATGTTCCTCATTGTCAACATGTTGCTGCATCTAATGTTCCGCATCTAATGTTCGTCAATATCAACATGTTACTGCATCTAATGTTCCTCAATGTCAACATGTTGCTGCATCTAATGTTCCTCAATGACAACATGTTGCTGCATCTAATGTTCCTCAATGTCAACATGTTACTGCATCTAATGTTCCTCAATATCAACATGTTGCTGCATCTAATGTTCCTCATTGTCAACATGTTACTGCATCTAATGTTCCTCAATATCAACATGTTGCTCCATCTAATGTTCCTCAATGGCAACATGTTACTGCATCTAATGTTCCTCAATGCCAACATGGTGCTGCATCTAATGTTCCTCAATGTTAACATGTTGCTGCATCTAATGTTCCTCAATGCCAACATGTTACTGCATCTAATGTTCCTCAATGTCAACATGCTGCTGCATCTAATGTTCCTCAATGTCAACATGTTACTGCATATATTGTTCCTCATTGTCAACATGTTGCTGCATCTAATGTTCCGCATCTAATGTTCGTCAATATCAACATGTTACTGCATCTAATGTTCCTCAATGTTAACATGTTACTGCATCTAATGTTCCTCAATGTCAACATGTTACGGCATCTAATGTTCCTCAATGCCAACATGGTGCTGCATCTAATGTTCCTCAATGTTAACATGTTGCTGAATTTTAATTTTCCTCAATGTCAACATGTTACTGCATCTAATGTTCCTCAATGTCAACATGTTGCTGCATCTAATGTTCCTCAATGTCAACATGTTACTGCATCTAATGTTCCTCAATGTCAACATGTTGCTGCATCTAATGTTCCTCAATGTCAACATGTTACTGCATCTAATTTTCCTCAATGTCAACATGTTGCTGCATCTAATGTTCCTCAATGTCAACATGTTGCTGCATCTAATGTTCCTCAATGTCAACATGTTGCTGCATCTAATGTTCCTCAATGTCAACATGTTACTGTATCTAATGTTCGTCAATATCAACATGTTGCTCCATCTAATGTTCCTCAATGTCAACATGTTGCTGCATCTAATGTTCCTCAATGCCAACATGTTACTGCATCTAATGTTCCTCAATGCCAACATGTTACTGCATCTAATGTTCCTCAATGTCAACATGTTACTGCATCTAATGTTCCTCATTGTCAACATGTTGCTGCATCTAATGTTCCGCATCTAATGTTCGTCAATATCAACATGTTACTGCATCTAATGTTCCTCAATGTTAACATGTTACTGCATCTAATGTTCCTCAATGTCAACATGTTACGGCATCTAATGTTCCTCAATGCCAACATGTTGCTGCATCTAATGTTCCTCAATGTCAACATGTTACTGCATCTAGTGTTCCTCAATGTCAACATGTTGCTGCATCTAATGTTCCTCAATGTCAACATGTTACTGCATCTAATGTTCCTCAATATCAACATGTTGCTGCATCTAATGTTCCTCAATGTCAACATGTTACTGCATCTAATGTTCCTCAATATCAACATGTTGCTCCATCTAATGTTCCTTAATGGCAACATGTTACTGCATCTAATGTTCCTCAATGCCAACATGGTGCTGCATCTAATGTTCCTCAATGTTAACATGTTGCTGCATCTAATGTTCCTCAATGCCAACATGTTACTGCATCTAATGTTCCTCAATGTCAACATGCTGCTGCATCTAATGTTCCTCAATGTCAACATGTTACTGCATCTAATGTTCCTCATTGTCAACATGTTGCTGCATCTAATGTTCCTCAATGTCAACATGTTACTGCATCTAATGTTCCTCAATGTCAACATGTTACTGCATCTAATGTTCCTCAATATCAACATGTTACTGCATCTAATGTTCCTCAATGTTAACATGTTGCTGCATCTAATGTTCCTCAATGTTAACATGTTACTGCATCTAATGTTCCTCAATGTTAACATGTTGCTGCATCTAATGTTCCTCAATGTCAACATGTTACGGCATCTAATGTTCCTCAATGTTAACATGTTGCTGCATCTAATGTTCCTCAATGTCAACATGTTACTGCATCTAGTGTTCCTCAATGTCAACATGTTGCTGCATCTAATGTTCCTCAATGTCAACATGTTACTGCATCTAATGTTCCTCAATATCAACATGTTGCTGCATCTAATGTTCCTCAATGTCAACATGTTACTGCATCTAATGTTCCTCAATATCAACATGTTGCTCCATCTAATGTTCCTTAATGTCAACATGTTACTGCATCTAGTGTTCCTCAATGTCAACATGTTGCTGCATCTAATGTTCCTCAATGTCAACATGTTACTGCATCTAATGTTCCTCAATATCAACATGTTGCTGCATCTAATGTTCCTCAATGTCAACATGTTACTGCATCTAATGTTCCTCAATATCAACATGTTGCTCCATCTAATGTTCCTTAATGGCAACATGTTACTGCATCTAATGTTCCTCAATGCCAACATGGTGCTGCATCTAATGTTCCTCAATATCAACATGTTGCTGCATCTAATGTTCCTCAATGTCAACATGTTACTGCATCTAATCTTCCTCAATGTCAACATGTTACCACATCTAATGTTCCTCAATATCAACATGTTGCTGCATCTAATGTTCCTCAATGTCAACATGTTACTGCATCTAATGTTCCTCAATGTCAACATGTTACTGCATCTAATGTTCCTCAATGTTAACATGTTGCTGCATCTAATGTTCCTCAATGTCAACATGTTACTGCATCTAATGTTCCTCAATGTCAACATGTTGCTGCATCTAATGTTCCTCAATGTCAACATGTTACTGCATCTAATGTTCCTCAATGTCAACATGTTGCTGCATCTAATGTTCCTCAATGTCAACATGTTACTGCATCTAATGTTCCTCAATGTCAACATGTTGCTGCATCTAATGTTCCTCAATGTCAACATGTTACTGCATCTAGTGTTCCTCAATGTCAACATGTTGCTGCATCTAATGTTCCTCAATGTCAACATGTTACTGCATCTAATGTTCCTCAATATCAACATGTTGCTCCATCTAATGTTCCTCAATGTCAACATGTTGCTGCATCTAATGTTCCTCAATGCCAACATGTTACTGCATCTAATGTTCCTCAATGTCAACATGCTGCTGCATCTAATGTTCCTCAATGTCAACATGTTACTGCATCTAATGTTCCTCATTGTCAACATGTTGCTGCATCTAATGTTCCGCATCTAATGTTCGTCAATATCAACATGTTACTGCATCTAATGTTCCTCAATGTCAACATGTTGCTGCATCTAATGTTCCTCAATGACAACATGTTGCTGCATCTAATGTTCCTCAATGTCAACATGTTACTGCATCTAATGTTCCTCAATATCAACATGTTGCTGCATCTAATGTTCCTCATTGTCAACATGTTACTGCATCTAATGTTCCTCAATATCAACATGTTGCTCCATCTAATGTTCCTTAATGGCAACATGTTACTGCATCTAATGTTCCTCAATGCCAACATGGTGCTGCATCTAATGTTCCTCAATGTTAACATGTTGCTGCATCTAATGTTCCTCAATGCCAACATGTTACTGCATCTAATGTTCCTCAATGTCAACATGCTGCTGCATCTAATGTTCCTCAATGTCAACATGTTACTGCATCTAATGTTCCTCATTGTCAACATGTTGCTGCATCTAATGTTCCGCATCTAATGTTCGTCAATATCAACATGTTACTGCATCTAATGTTCCTCAATGTCAACATGTTACTGCATCTAATGTTCCTCAATGTCAACATGTTACTGCATCTAATGTTCCTCAATGCCAACATGTTGCTCCATCTAATGTTCCTCAATGTCAACATGTTACTGCATCTAGTGTTCCTCAATGTCAACATGTTGCTGCATCTAATGTTCCTCAATGTCAACATGTTACTGCATCTAATGTTCCTCAATATCAACATGTTGCTGCATCTAATGTTCCTCAATGTCAACATGTTACTGCATCTAATGTTCCTCAATATCAACATGTTGCTCCATCTAATGTTCCTTAATGGCAACATGTTACTGCATCTAATGTTCCTCAATGCCAACATGGTGCTGCATCTAATGTTCCTCAATGTTAACATGTTGCTGCATCTAATGTTCCTCAATGCCAACATGTTACTGCATCTAATGTTCCTCAATGTCAACATGCTGCTGCATCTAATGTTCCTCAATGTCAACATGTTACTGCATCTAATGTTCCTCATTGTCAACATGTTGCTGCATCTAATGTTCCTCAATGTCAACATGTTACTGCATCTAATGTTCCTCAATGTCAACATGTTACTGCATCTAATGTTCCTCAATATCAACATGTTACTGCATCTAATGTTCCTCAATGTTAACATGTTGCTGCATCTAATGTTCCTCAATGTCAACATGTTACTGCATCTAATGTTCCTCAATGTTAACATGTTGCTGCATCTAATGTTCCTCAATGTCAACATGTTACTGCATCTAATGTTCCTCAATGTTAACATGTTGCTGCATCTAATGTTCCTCAATGTCAACATGTTACTGCATCTAATGTTCCTCAATGTCAACATGTTGCTGCATCTAATGTTCCTCAATGTCAACATGTTACTGCATCTAATGTTCCTCAATATCAACATGTTGCTGCATCTAATGTTCCTCAATGTCAACATGTTACTGCATCTAATGTTCCTCAATATCAACATGTTGCTCCATCTAATGTTCCTCAATGTCAACATGTTACTGCATCTAGTGTTCCTCAATGTCAACATGTTGCTGCATCTAATGTTCCTCAATGTCAACATGTTACTGCATCTAATGTTCCTCAATATCAACATGTTGCTGCATCTAATGTTCCTCAATGTCAACATGTTACTGCATCTAATGTTCCTCAATATCAACATGTTGCTCCATCTAATGTTCCTTAATGGCAACATGTTACTGCATCTAATGTTCCTCAATGCCAACATGGTGCTGCATCTAATGTTCCTCAATGTTAACATGTTGCTGCATCTAATGTTCCTCAATGCCAACATGTTACTGCATCTAATGTTCCTCAATGTCAACATGCTGCTGCATCTAATGTTCCTCAATGTCAACATGTTACTGCATCTAATGTTCCTCATTGTCAACATGTTGCTGCATCTAATGTTCCTCAATGTCAACATGTTACTGCATCTAATGTTCCTCAATGTCAACATGTTACTGCATCTAATGTTCCTCAATATCAACATGTTACTGCATCTAATGTTCCTCAATGTTAACATGTTGCTGCATCTAATGTTCCTCAATGTCAACATGTTACTGCATCTAATGTTCCTCAATGTTAACATGTTGCTGCATCTAATGTTCCTCAATGTCAACATGTTACGGCATCTAATGTTCCTCAATGTTAACATGTTGCTGCATCTAATGTTCCTCAATGTCAACATGTTACTGCATCTAATGTTCCTCAATGTCAACATGTTGCTGCATCTAATGTTCCTCAATGTCAACATGTTACTGCATCTAATGTTCCTCAATATCAACATGTTGCTGCATCTAATGTTCCTCAATGTCAACATGTTACTGCATCTAATGTTCCTCAATATCAACATGTTGCTCCATCTAATGTTCCTTAATGTCAACATGTTACTGCATCTAATGTTCCTCAATGCCAACATGGTGCTGCATCTAATGTTCCTCAATGTTAACATGTTGCTGCATCTAATGTTCCTCAATGCCAACATGTTACTGCATCTAGTGTTCCTCAATGTCAACATGTTGCTGCATCTAATGTTCCTCAATGCCAACATGTTACTGCATCTAATGTTCCTCAATGTCAACATGTTACTGCATCTAATGTTCCTCAATGCCAACATGGTGCTGCATCTAATGTTCCTCAATGTTAACATGTTGCTGCATCTAATGTTCCTCAATGCCAACATGTTACTGCATCTAATGTTCCTCAATGTCAAAATGCTGCTGCATCTAATGTTCCTCAATGCCAACATGTTACTGCATCTAATGTTCCTCAATGTCAACATGTTACTGCATATAATGTTCCTCATTGTCAACATGTTACTGCATCTAATGTTCCTCAATATCAACATGTTGCTGCATCTAATGTTCCTCAATGTCAACATGTTACTGCATAAAATGTTCCTCATTGTCAACATGTTGCTGCATCTAATGTTCCGCATCTAATGTTCGTCAATATCAACATGTTACTGCATCTAATGTTCCTCAATGTCAACATGTTGCTGCATCTAATGTTCCTCAATGACAACATGTTGCTGCATCTAATGTTCCTCAATGTCAACATTTTACTGCATCTAATGTTCCTCAATATCAACATGTTGCTGCATCTAATGTTCCTCATTGTCAACATGTTACTGCATCTAATGTTCCTCAATATCAACATGTTGCTCCATCTAATGTTCCTTAATGGCAACATGTTACTGCATCTAATGTTCCTCAATGCCAACATGGTGCTGCATCTAATGTTCCTCAATGTTAACATGTTGCTGCATCTAATGTTCCTCAATGCCAACATGTTACTGCATCTAATGTTCCTCAATGTCAACATGCTGCTGCATCTAATGTTCCTCAATGTCAACATGTTACTGCATCTAATGTTCCTCATTGTCAACATGTTGCTGCATCTAATGTTCCGCATCTAATGTTCGTCAATATCAACATGTTACTGCATCTAATGTTCCTCAATGTTAACATGTTACTGCATCTAATGTTCCTCAATGTCAACATGTTACGGCATCTAATGTTCCTCAATGCCAACATGGTGCTGCATCTAATGTTCCTCAATGTTAACATGTTGCTGAATTTAATTTTCCTCAATGTCAACATGTTACTGCATCTAATGTTCCTCAATGTCAACATGTTGCTGCATCTAATGTTCCTCAATGTCAACATGTTACTGCATCTAATGTTCCTCAATGTCAACATGTTGCTGCATCTAATGTTCCTCAATGTCAACATGTTACTGCATCTAATGTTCCTCAATGTCAACATGTTGCTGCATCTAATGTTCCTCAATGTCAACATGTTGCTGCATCTAATGTTCCTCAATGTCAACATGTTGCTGCATCTAATGTTCCTCAATGTCAACATGTTACTGTATCTAATGTTCCTCAATATCAACATGTTGCTCCATCTAATGTTCCTCAATGTCAACATGTTGCTGCATCTAATGTTCCTCAATGCCAACATGTTACTGCATCTAATGTTCCTCAATGTCAACATGTTACTGCATCTAATGTTCCTCAATGTCAACATGTTACTGCATCTAATGTTCCTCATTGTCAACATGTTGCTGCATCTAATGTTCCGCATCTAATGTTCGTCAATATCAACATGTTACTGCATCTAATGTTCCTCAATGTTAACATGTTACTGCATCTAATGTTCCTCAATGTCAACATGTTACGGCATCTAATGTTCCTCAATGTTAACATGTTGCTGCATCTAATGTTCCTCAATGTCAACATGTTACTGCATCTAATGTTCCTCAATGTCAACATGTTGCTGCATCTAATGTTCCTCAATGTCAACATGTTACTGCATCTAATGTTCCTCAATATCAACATGTTGCTGCATCTAATGTTCCTCAATGTCAACATGTTACTGCATCTAATGTTCCTCAATATCAACATGTTGCTGCATCTAATGTTCCTCAATGTCAACATGTTACTGCATCTAATGTTCCTCAATGTCAACATGTTACTGCATCTAATGTTCCTCAATATCAACATGTTGCTCCATCTAATGTTCCTTAATGGCAACATGTTACTGCATCTAATGTTCCTCAATGCCAACATGGTGCTGCATCTAATGTTCCTCAATGTTAACATGTTGCTGCATCTAATGTTCCTCAATGCCAACATGTTACTGCATCTAATGTTCCTCAATGTTAACATGTTGCTGCATCTAATGTTCCTCAATGCCAACATGTTACTGCATCTAATGTTCCTCAATGTCAACATGTTGCTGCATCTAATGTTCCTCAATGTCAACATGTTACTGCATCTAATGTTCCTCATTGTCAACATGTTGCTGCATCTAATGTTCCTCAATGTCAACATGTTACTGCATCTAATGTTCCTCAATGTCAACATGTTACTGCATCTAATGTTCCTCAATATCAACATGTTACTGCATCTAATGTTCCTCAATATCAACATGTTGCTGCATCTAATGTTCCTCAATGTCAACATGTTACTGCATCTAATGTTCCTCAATATCAACATGTTGCTCCATCTAATGTTCCTCAATGTCAACATGTTACTGCATCTAATGTTCCTCAATGCCAACATGGTGCTGCATCTAATGTTCCTCAATGTTAACATGTTGCTGCATCTAATGTTCCTCAATGCCAACATGTTACTGCATCTAATGTTCCTCAATGTCAAAATGCTGCTGCATCTAATGTTCCTCAATGCCAACATGTTACTGCATCTAATGTTCCTCAATGTCAACATGTTACTGCATATAATGTTCCTCATTGTCAACATGTTACTGCATCTAATGTTCCTCAATATCAACATGTTGCTGCATCTAATGTTCCTCAATGTCAACATGTTACTGCATAAAATGTTCCTCATTGTCAACATGTTACTGCATCTAATGTTCCTCAATATCAACATGTTGCTCCATCTAATGTTCCTTAATGGCAACATGTTACTGCATCTAATGTTCCTCAATGCCAACATGGTGCTGCATCTAATGTTCCTCAATGTTAACATGTTGCTGCATCTAATGTTCCTCAATGCCAACATGTTACTGCATCTAATGTTCCTCAATGTCAACATGCTGCTGCATCTAATGTTCCTCAATGTCAACATGTTACTGCATCTAATGTTCCTCATTGTCAACATGTTGCTGCATCTAATGTTCCGCATCTAATGTTCGTCAATATCAACATGTTACTGCATCTAATGTTCCTCAATGTTAACATGTTACTGCATCTAATGTTCCTCAATGTCAACATGTTACGGCATCTAATGTTCCTCAATGCCAACATGGTGCTGCATCTAATGTTCCTCAATGTTAACATGTTGCTGAATTTAATTTTCCTCAATGTCAACATGTTACTGCATCTAATGTTCCTCAATGTCAACATGTTGCTGCATCTAATGTTCCTCAATGTCAACATGTTACTGCATCTAATGTTCCTCAATGTCAACATGTTGCTGCATCTAATGTTCCTCAATGTCAACATGTTACTGCATCTAATGTTCCTCAATATCAACATGTTGTTCCATCTAATGTTCCTCAATGTCAACATGTTGCTGCATCTAATGTTCCTCAATGCCAACATGTTACTGCATCTAATGTTCCTCAATGTCAACATGCTGCTGCATCTAATGTTTCTCAATGTCAACATGTTACTGCATCTAATGTTCCTCATTGTCAACATGTTGCTGCATCTAATGTTCCGCATCTAATGTTCGTCAATATCAACATGTTACTGCATCTAATGTTCCTTGAATGTTAACATGTTACTGCATCTAATGTTCCTCAATGTCAACATGTTACGGCATCTAATGTTCCTAAATGTTAACATGTTGCTGCATCTAATGTTCCTCAATGTCAACATGTTACTGCATCTAGTGTTTCTCAATGTCAACATGTTGCTGCATCTAATGTTCCTCATTGTCAACATGTTACTGCATCTAATGTTCCTCAATATCAACATGTTGCTGCATCTAATGTTCCTCAATGTCAACATGTTACTGCATCTAATGTTCCTCAATATCAACATGTTGCTCCATCTAATGTTCCTTAATGGCAACATGTTACTGCATCTAATGTTCCTCAATGTCAACATGTTACTGCATCTAATGTTCCTCAATGCCAACATGGTGCTGCATCTAATGTTCCTCAATGTTAACATGTTGCTGCATCTAATGTTCCTCAATGCCAACATGTTACTGCATCTAATGTTCCTCAATGTCAACATGCTGCTGCATCTAATGTTCCTCAATGTCAACATGTTACTGCATCTAATGTTCCTCATTGTCAACATGTTGCTGCATCTAATGTTCCGCATCTAATGTTCGTCAATATCAACATGTTACTGCATCTAATGTTCCTCAATGTCAACATGTTACGGCATCTAATGTTCCTCAATGTTAACATGTTGCTGCATCTAATGTTCCTCAATGTCAACATGTTACTGCATCTAGTGTTCCTCAATGTCAACATGTTGCTGCATCTAATGTTCCTCAATGTCAACATGTTACTGCATCTAATGTTCCTCAATATCCACATGTTGCTGCATCTAATGTTCCTCAATGTCAACATGTTACTGCATCTAATGTTCCTCAATATCAACATGTTGCTCCATCTAATGTTCCTTAATGGCAACATGTTACTGCATCTGATGTTCCTCAATGCCAACATGGTGCTGCATCTAATGTTCCTCAATGTTAACATGTTGCTGCATCTATTGTTCCTCAATGTTAACATGTTGCTGCATTTAATTTTCCTCAATGTCAACATGTTACTGCATCTAATGTTCCTCAATGTCAACATGTTACTGCATCTAATGTTCCTCAATGTCAACATGTTGCTGCATCTAGTGTTCCTCAATGTCAACATGTTGCTGCATCTAGTGTTTTTCAATGTTAACATGTTACTGCATCTAATGTTCCTCAATGTCAACATGTTACTGCATCTAATGTTCCTCAATGTCAACATGTTACTGCATCTAATATTCCTCAATGTCAACATGTTGCTGCATCTAATGTTCCTCAATGTCAACATGTTGCTGCATCTAATGTTCCTCAATGTCAACATGTTGCTGCATCTAATGTTCCTCAATGTCAACATGTTGCTGAATCTAATGTTCCTCAATGTCAACATGTTGCTGCATCTAATGTTCCTCAATGTCAACATGTTGCTGCATCTAATGTTCCTCAATGTCAACATGTTACTGCATCTAATGTTCCGCATCTAATGTTCGTCAATATCAACATGTTACTGCATCTAATGTTCCTCAATGCCAACATGGTGCTGCATCTAATGTTCCTCAATGTTAACATGTTGCTGCATCTAATGTTCCTCAATATCAACATGTTGCTGCATCTAATGTTCCTCAATGTCACCATGTTACTACATCTAATGTTGCTCAATATCAACATGTTGCTCCATCTAATGTTCCTTAATGGCAACATGTTACTGCATCTAATGTTCCTCAATGCCAACATGGTGCTGCATCTAATGTTCCTCAATATCAACATGTTGCTCCTTCTAATGTTCCTTAATGGCAACATGTTACTGCATCTAATGTTCCTCAATGCCAACATGGTGCTGCATCTAATGTTCCTCAATGTCAACATGTTACTGCATCTAGTGTTCCTCAATGTCAACATGTTGCTGCATCTAATGTTCCTTAATGGCAACATGTTACTGCATCTAATGTTCCTCAATGCCAACATGGTGCTGCATCTAATGTTCCTCAATGTTAACATGTTGCTGCATCTAATGTTCCTCAATGCCAACATGTTACTGCATCTAATGTTCCTCAATGTCAACATGCTGCTGCATCTAATGTTCCTCAATGTCAACATGTTACTGCATCTAATGTTCCTCATTGTCAACATGTTGCTGCATCTAATGTTCCGCATCTAATGTTCGTCAATATCAACATGTTACTGCATCTAATGTTCCTCAATGTCAACATGTTGCTGCATCTAATGTTCCTCAATGACAACATGTTGCTGCATCTAATGTTCCTCAATGTCAACATGTTACTGCATCTAATGTTCCTCAATATCAACATGTTGCTGCATCTAATGTTCCTCATTGTCAACATGTTACTGCATCTAATGTTCCTCAATATCAACATGTTGCTCCATCTAATGTTCCTTAATGGCAACATGTTACTGCATCTAATGTTCCTCAATGCCAACATGGTGCTGCATCTAATGTTCCTCAATGTTAACATGTTGCTGCATCTAATGTTCCTCAATGCCAACATGTTACTGCATCTAATGTTCCTCAATGTCAACATGCTGCTGCATCTAATGTTCCTCAATGTCAACATGTTACTGCATCTATTGTTCCTCATTGTCAACATGTTGCTGCATCTAATGTTCCGCATCTAATGTTCGTCAATATCAACATGTTACTGCATCTAATGTTCCTCAATGTTAACATGTTACTGCATCTAATGTTCCTCAATGTCAACATGTTACGGCATCTAATGTTCCTCAATGCCAACATGGTGCTGCATCTAATGTTCCTCAATGTTAACATGTTGCTGAATTTAATTTTCCTCAATGTCAACATGTTACTGCATCTAATGTTCCTCAATGTCAACATGTTGCTGCATCTAATGTTCCTCAATGTCAACATGTTACTGCATCTAATGTTCCTCAATGTCAACATGTTGCTGCATCTAATGTTCCTCAATGTCAACATGTTACTGCATCTAATTTTCCTCAATGTCAACATGTTGCTGCATCTAATGTTCCTCAATGTCAACATGTTGCTGCATCTAATGTTCCTCAATGTCAACATGTTGCTGCATCTAATGTTCCTCAATGTCAACATGTTACTGTATCTAATGTTCCTCAATATCAACATGTTGCTCCATCTAATGTTCCTCAATGTCAACATGTTGCTGCATCTAATGTTCCTCAATGCCAACATGTTACTGCATCTAATGTTCCTCAATGCCAACATGTTACTGCATCTAATGTTCCTCAATGTCAACATGTTACTGCATCTAATGTTCCTCATTGTCAACATGTTGCTGCATCTAATGTTCCGCATCTAATGTTCGTCAATATCAACATGTTACTGCATCTAATGTTCCTCAATGTTAACATGTTACTGCATCTAATGTTCCTCAATGTCAACATGTTACGGCATCTAATGTTCCTCAATGCCAACATGTTGCTGCATCTAATGTTCCTCAATGTCAACATGTTACTGCATCTAGTGTTCCTCAATGTCAACATGTTGCTGCATCTAATGTTCCTCAATGTCAACATGTTACTGCATCTAATGTTCCTCAATATCAACATGTTGCTGCATCTAATGTTCCTCAATGTCAACATGTTACTGCATCTAATGTTCCTCAATATCAACATGTTGCTCCATCTAATGTTCCTTAATGGCAACATGTTACTGCATCTAATGTTCCTCAATGCCAACATGGTGCTGCATCTAATGTTCCTCAATGTTAACATGTTGCTGCATCTAATGTTCCTCAATGCCAACATGTTACTGCATCTAATGTTCCTCAATGTCAACATGCTGCTGCATCTAATGTTCCTCAATGTCAACATGTTACTGCATCTAATGTTCCTCATTGTCAACATGTTGCTGCATCTAATGTTCCTCAATGTCAACATGTTACTGCATCTAATGTTCCTCAATGTCAACATGTTACTGCATCTAATGTTCCTCAATATCAACATGTTACTGCATCTAATGTTCCTCAATGTTAACATGTTGCTGCATCTAATGTTCCTCAATGTCAACATGTTACTGCATCTAATGTTCCTCAATGTTAACATGTTGCTGCATCTAATGTTCCTCAATGTCAACATGTTACTGCATCTAATGTTCCTCAATGTTAACATGTTGCTGCATCTAATGTTCCTCAATGTCAACATGTTACTGCATCTAGTGTTCCTCAATGTCAACATGTTGCTGCATCTAATGTTCCTCAATGTCAACATGTTACTGCATCTAATGTTCCTCAATATCAACATGTTGCTGCATCTAATGTTCCTCAATGTCAACATGTTACTGCATCTAATGTTCCTCAATATCAACATGTTGCTCCATCTAATGTTCCTTAATGGCAACATGTTACTGCATCTAATGTTCCTCAATGCCAACATGGTGCTGCATCTAATGTTCCTCAATGTTAACATGTTGCTGCATCTAATGTTCCTCAATGCCAACATGTTACTGCATCTAATGTTCCTCAATGTCAACATGCTGCTGCATCTAATGTTCCTCAATGTCAACATGTTACTGCATCTAATGTTCCTCAATGTCAACATGTTGCTGCATCTAATGTTCCTCAATGTCAACATGTTACTGCATCTAATGTTCCTCAATATCAACATGTTGCTGCATCTAATGTTCCTCAATGTCAACATGTTACTGCATCTAATGTTCCTCATTGTCAACATGTTGCTGCATCTAATGTTCCGCATCTAATGTTCGTCAATATCAACATGTTACTGCATCTAATGTTCCTCAATGTCAACATGTTACTGCATCTAATGTTCCTCAATGTCAACATGTTGCTGCATCTAATGTTCCTCAATGTCAACATGTTGCTGCATCTAATGTTCCATCTAATGTTCGTCAATATCAACATGTTACTGCATCTAATGTTCCTCAATGTCAACATGTTGCTGCATCTAATGTTCCTCAATGTCAACATGTTACTGCATCTAATGTTCCTCAATGTCAACATGTTACTGCATCTAATGTTCCTCAATATCAACATGTTGCTGCATCTAATGTTCCTCAATGTCAACATGTTACTGCATCTAATGTTCCTCAATATCAACATGTTGCTCCATCTAATGTTCCTCAATGTCAACATGTTACTGCATCTAATGTTCCTCAATGCCAACATGGTGCTGCATCTAATGTTCCTCAATGTTAACATGTTGCTGCATCTAATGTTCCTCAATGCCAACATGTTACTGCATCTAATGTTCCTCAATGTCAACATGCTGCTGCATCTAATGTTCCTCAATGTCAACATGTTACTGCATCTAATGTTCCTCATTGTCAACATGTTGCTGCATCTAATGTTCCGCATCTAATGTTCGTCAATATCAACATGTTACTGCATCTAATGTTCCTCAATGTTAACATGTTACTGCATCTAATGTTCCTCAATGTCAACATGTTACGGCATCTAATGTTCCTCAATGCCAACATGGTGCTGCATCTAATGTTCCTCAATGTTAACATGTTGCTGCATCTAATTTTCCTCAATGTCAACATGTTACTGCATCTAATGTTCCTCAATGTCAACATGTTGCTGCATCTAATGTTCCTCAATGTCAACATGTTACTGCATCTAATGTTCCTCAATGTCAACATGTTGCTGCATCTAATGTTCCTCAATGTCAACATGTTACTGCATCTAATGTTCCTCAATGTCAACATGTTGCTGCATCTAATGTTCCTCAATGTCAACATGTTGCTGCATCTAATGTTCCTCAATGTCAACATGTTGCTGCATCTAATGTTCCTCAATGTCAACATGTTACTGCATCTAATGTTCCTCAATATCAACATGTTGCTCCATCTAATGTTCCTCAATGTCAACATGTTGCTGCATCTAATGTTCCTCAATGCCAACATGTTACTGCATCTAATGTTCCTCAATGTCAACATGTTACTGCATCTAATATTCCTCAATGTCAACATGTTACTGCATCTAATGTTCCTCATTGTCAACATGTTGCTGCATCTAATGTTCCGCGATCTAATGTCTCCAATATCAACATGTTACTGCATCTAATGTTCCTCAATGTTAACATGTTACTGCATCTAATGTTCCTCAATGTCAACATGTTACTGCATCTAATGTTCCTCAATGTCAACATGTTGCTGCATCTAATGTTCCTCAATGTCAACATGTTACTGCATCTAATGTTCCTCAATGTCAACATGTTGCTGCATCTAATGTTCCTCAATGTCAACATGTTACTGCATCTAATGTTCCTCAATATCAACATGTTGCTGCATCTAATGTTCCTCAATGTCAACATGTTACTGCATCTAATGTTCCTCAATGTCAACATGTTGCTGCATCTAATGTTCCTCAATGTCAACATGTTACTGCATCTAATGTTCCTCAATGTCAACATGTTACTGCATCTAATGTTCCTCAATGTCAACATGTTACTGCATCTAATGTTCCTCAATGTCAACATGTTGCTGCATCTAATGTTCCTCAATGTCAACATGTTACTGCATCTAATGTTCCTCAATGTCAACATGTTGCTGCATCTAATGTTCCTCAATGTCAACATGTTACTGCATCTAATGTTCCTCAATATCAACATGTTGCTGCATCTAATGTTCCTCAATGGCAACATGTTACTGCATCTAATGTTCCTCAATGCCAACATGGTGCTGCATCTAATGTTCCTCAATGTTAACATGTTGCTGCATCTAATGTTCCTCAATGTCAACATGTTACTGCATCTAATGTTCCTCAATGTCAACATGTTGCTGCATCTAATGTTCCTCAATGCCAACATGTTACTGCATCTAATGTTCCTCAATGTCAACATGTTACTGCATATAATGTTCCTCATTGTCAACATGTTACTGCATCTAATGTTCCTCAATATCAACATGTTGCTGCATCTAATGTTCCTCAATGTCAACATGTTACTGCATCTAATGTTCCTCATTGTCAACATGTTGCTGCATCTAATGTTCCGCATCTAATGTTCGTCAATATCAACATGTTACTGCATCTAATGTTCCTCAATGTTAACATGTTACTGCATCTAATGTTCCTCAATGTCAACATGTTACGGCATCTAATGTTCCTCATTGTCAACATGTTGCTGCATCTAATGTTCCGCAGATCTAATGTTCGTCAATATCAACATGTTACTGCATCTAATGTTCCTCAATGTCAACATGTTGCTGCATCTAATGTTCCTCAATGTCAACATGTTGCTGCATCTAATGTTCCTCAATGTCAACATGTTACTGCATCTAATGTTCCTCAATATCAACATGTTGCTGCATCTAATGTTCCTCATTGTCAACATGTTACTGCATCTAATGTTCCTCAATATCAACATGTTGCTCCATCTAATGTTCCTTAATGGCAACATGTTACTGCATCTAATGTTCCTCAATGCCAACATGGTGCTGCATCTAATGTTCCTCAATGTTAACATGTTGCTGCATCTAATGTTCCTCAATGCCAACATGTTACTGCATCTAATGTTCCTCAATGTCAACATGCTGCTGCATCTAATGTTCCTCAATGTCAACATGTTACTGCATCTAATGTTCCTCATTGTCAACATGTTGCTGCATCTAATGTTCCGTGATCTAATGTTCCTCAATATCAACATGTTACTGCATCTAATGTTCCTCAATGTTAACATGTTACTGCATCTAATGTTCCTCAATGTCAACATGTTACTGCATCTAATGTTCCTCAATGCCAACATGTTGCTGCATCTAATGTTCCTCAATGTTAACATGTTGCTGCATCTAATGTTCCTCAATGTCAACATGTTACTGCATCTAATGTTCCTCAATGTCAACATGTTGCTGCATCTAATGTTCCTCAATGTCAACATGTTACTGCATCTAATGTTCCTCAATGTCAACATGTTGCTGCATCTAATGTTCCTCAATGTCAACATGTTACTGCATCTAATGTTCCTCAATGTCAACATGTTGCTGCATCTAATGTTCCTCAATGTCAACATGTTACTGCATCTAATGTTCCTCAATGTCAACATGTTGCTGCATCTAATGTTCCTCAATGTCAACATGTTACTGCATCTAATGTTCCTCAATATCAACATGTTGCTGCATCTAATGTTCCTCAATGTCAACATGTTGCTGCATCTAATGTTCCTCAATGCCAAC
Organism: Brachymystax lenok tsinlingensis; assembly: GCA_030435695.1. NCBI lineage: Eukaryota > Metazoa > Chordata > Actinopteri > Salmoniformes > Salmonidae > Brachymystax > Brachymystax lenok. The sequence continues at coordinate 10,627,421 of CM059811.1, read as the reverse complement.
ATGTTACTGCATCTAATGTTCCTCAATGCCAACATGTTACTGCATCTAATGTTCCTCAATGTCAACATGTTACTGCATCTAATGTTCCTCATTGTCAACATGTTGCTGCATCTAATGTTCCGCATCTAATGTTCCGTCAATATCAACATGTTACTGCATCTAATGTTCCTCAATGTTAACATGTTACTGCATCTAATGTTCCTCAATGTCAACATGTTACGGCATCTAATGTTCCTCAATGTTAACATGTTGCTGCATCTAATGTTCCTCAATGTCAACATGTTACTGCATCTAGTGTTCCTCAATGTCAACATGTTGCTGCATCTAATGTTCCTCAATGTCAACATGTTACTGCATCTAATGTTCCTCAATATCAACATGTTGCTGCATCTAATGTTCCTCAATGTCAACATGTTACTGCATCTAATGTTCCTCAATATCAACATGTTGCTGCATCTAATGTTCCTCAATGTCAACATGTTACTGCATAAAATGTTCCTCATTGTCAACATGTTACTGCATCTAATGTTCCTCAATATCAACATGTTACTGCATCTAATGTTCCTCATTGTCAACATGTTGCTGCATCTAATGTTCCTCAATGTCAACATGTTACTGCATCTAATGTTCCTCAATGTCAACATGTTACTGCATCTAATGTTCCTCAATATCAACATGTTACTGCATCTAATGTTCCTCAATATCAACATGTTGCTGCATCTAATGTTCCTCAATGTCAACATGTTACTGCATCTAATGTTCCTCAATATCAACATGTTGCTCCATCTAATGTTCCTTAATGGCAACATGTTACTGCATCTAATGTTCCTCAATGCCAACATGGTGCTGCATCTAATGTTCCTCAATGTTAACATGTTGCTGCATCTAATGTTCCTCAATGCCAACATGTTACTGCATCTAATGTTCCTCAATGTCAAAATGCTGCTGCATCTAATGTTCCTCAATGCCAACATGTTACTGCATCTAATGTTCCTCAATGTCAACATGTTACTGCATCTAATGTTCCTCATTGTCAACATGTTACTGCATCTAATGTTCCTCAATGTCAACATGTTGCTGCATCTAATGTTCCTCAATGTCAACATGTTACTGCATCTAATGTTCCTCATTGTCAACATGTTACTGCATCTAATGTTCCTCAATATCAACATGTTGCTCCATCTAATGTTCCTTAATGGCAACATGTTACTGCATCTAATGTTCCTCAATGCCAACATGGTGCTGCATCTAATGTTCCTCAATGTTAACATGTTGCTGCATCTAATGTTCCTCAATGCCAACATGTTACTGCATCTAATGTTCCTCAATGTCAACATGCTGCTGCATCTAATGTTCCTCAATGTCAACATGTTACTGCATCTAATGTTCCTCATTGTCAACATGTTGCTGCATCTAATGTTCCGCATCTAATGTTCGTCAATATCAACATGTTACTGCATCTAATGTTCCTCAATGTTAACATGTTACTGCATCTAATGTTCCTCAATGTCAACATGTTACTGCATCTAATGTTCCTCAATGCCAACATGTTGCTGCATCTAATGTTCCTCAATGTTAACATGTTGCTGCATTTAATTTTCCTCAATGTCAACATGTTACTGCATCTAATGTTCCTCAATGTCAACATGTTGCTGCATCTAATGTTCCTCAATGTCAACATGTTACTGCATCTAATGTTCCTCAATGTCAACATGTTGCTGCATCTAATGTTCCTCAATGTCAACATGTTACTGCATCTAATGTTCCTCAATGTCAACATGTTGCTGCATCTAATGTTCCTCAATGTCAACATGTTGCTGCATCTAATGTTCCTCAATGTCAACATGTTACTGCATCTAATGTTCCTCAATATCAACATGTTGCTGCATCTAATGTTCCTCAATGTCAACATGTTGCTGCATCTAATGTTCCTCAATGCCAACATGTTACTGCATCTAATGTTCCTCAATGTCAACATGCTGCTGCATCTAATGTTCCTCAATGTCAACATGTTACTGCATCTAATGTTCCTCATTGTCAACATGTTGCTGCATCTAATGTTCATCTAATGTTCAATATCAACATGTTACTGCATCTAATGTTCCTCAATGTTAACATGTTACTGCATCTAATGTTCCTCAATGTCAACATGTTACGGCATCTAATGTTCCTCAATGTTAACATGTTGCTGCATCTAATGTTCCTCAATGTCAACATGTTGCTGCATCTAATGTTCCTCAATGTCAACATGTTGCTGCATCTAATGTTCCTCAATGTCAACATGTTACTGCATCTAATGTTCCTCAATGTCAACATGTTGCTGCATCTAATGTTCCTCAATGTCAACATGTTACTGCATCTAATGTTCCTCAATGTCAACATGTTGCTGCATCTAATGTTCCTCAATGTCAACATGTTACTGCATCTAATGTTCCTCAATGTCAACATGTTGCTGCATCTAATGTTCCTCAATGTCAACATGTTGCTGCATCTAATGTTCCTCAATGTCAACATGTTGCTGCATCTAATGTTCCTCAATGTCAACATGTTACTGCATCTAATGTTCCTCAATATCAACATGTTGCTGCATCTAATGTTCCTCAATGTCAACATGTTGCTGCATCTAATGTTCCTCAATGCCAACATGTTACTGCATCTAATGTTCCTCAATGTCAACATGTTGCTGCATCTAATGTTCCTCAATGTCAACATGTTACTGCATCTAATGTTCCTCAATGTCAACATGTTGCTGCATCTAATGTCCGCATCTAATGTTCCTCAATATCAACATGTTACTGCATCTAATGTTCCTCAATGTCAACATGTTACTGCATCTAATGTTCCTCAATGTCAACATGTTGCTGCATCTAATGTTCCTCAATGTCAACATGTTGCTGCATCTAATGTTCCTCAATGTCAACATGTTACTGCATCTAGTGTTCCTCAATGTCAACATGTTGCTGCATCTAATGTTCCTCAATGTCAACATGTTACTGCATCTAATGTTCCTCAATATCAACATGTTGCTGCATCTAATGTTCCTCAATGTCAACATGTTACTGCATCTAATGTTCCTCAATATCAACATGTTGCTGCATCTAATGTTCCTCAATGTCAACATGTTACTGCATCTAATGTTCCTCAATGTCAACATGTTGCTGCATCTAATGTTCCTCAATGCCAACATGTTGCTGCATCTAATGTTCCTCAATGTCAACATGTTGCTGCATCTAATGTTCCTCAATGTCAACATGTTACTGCATCTAATGTTCCTCAATGTCAACATGCTGCTGCATCTAATGTTCCTCAATGTCAACATGTTACTGCATCTAATGTTCCTCATTGTCAACATGTTGCTGCATCTAATGTTCCGCATCTAATGTTCGTCAATATCAACATGTTACTGCATCTAATGTTCCTCAATGTTAACATGTTACTGCATCTAATGTTCCTCAATGTCAACATGTTACGGCATCTAATGTTCCTCAATGTTAACATGTTGCTGCATCTAATGTTCCTCAATGTCAACATGTTACTGCATCTAGTGTTCCTCAATGTCAACATGTTGCTGCATCTAATGTTCCTCAATGTCAACATGTTACTGCATCTAATGTTCCTCAATGTCAACATGTTGCTGCATCTAATGTTCCTCAATGTCAACATGTTACTGCATCTAATGTTCCTCAATGTCAACATGTTGCTGCATCTAATGTTCCTCAATGTCAACATGTTACTGCATCTAATGTTCCTCAATGTCAACATGTTACTGCATCTAATGTTCCTCAATGTCAACATGTTGCTGCATCTAATGTTCCTCAATGTCAACATGTTGCTGCATCTAATGTTCCTCAATGCCAACATGTTACTGCATCTAATGTTCCTCAATGTCAACATGCTGCTGCATCTAATGTTCCTCAATGTCAACATGTTACTGCATCTAATGTTCCTCAATGTCAACATGTTGCTGCATCTAATGTTCATCTAATGTTCGTCAATATCAACATGTTACTGCATCTAATGTTCCTCAATGTCAACATGTTACTGCATCTAATGTTCCTCAATGTCAACATGTTGCTGCATCTAATGTTCCTCAATGTCAACATGTTACTGCATCTAATGTTCCTCAATGTCAACATGTTGCTGCATCTAATGTTCCTCAATGTCAACATGTTACTGCATCTAATGTTCCTCAATATCAACATGTTGCTGCATCTAATGTTCCTCAATGTCAACATGTTACTGCATCTAATGTTCCTCAATATCAACATGTTGCTCCATCTAATGTTCCTCAATGTCAACATGTTACTGCATCTAATGTTCCTCAATGCCAACATGGTGCTGCATCTAATGTTCCTCAATGTTAACATGTTGCTGCATCTAATGTTCCTCAATGTCAACATGTTGCTGCATCTAATGTTCCTCAATGTCAACATGTTACTGCATCTAATGTTCCTCAATGTCAACATGTTACTGCATCTAATGTTCCTCAATGTCAACATGTTACTGCATCTAATGTTCCTCAATGTCAACATGTTGCTGCATCTAATGTTCCTCAATGTCAACATGTTACTGCATCTAATGTTGCTCAATGTCAACATGTTACTGCATCTAATGTTCCTCAATGTCAACATGTTACTGCATCTAATGTTCCTCAATGTCAACATGTTGCTGCATCTAATGTTCCTCAATGTCAACATGTTGCTGCATCTAATGTTCCTCAATGTCAACATGTTGCTGCATCTAATGTTCCTCAATGTCAACATGTTACTGCATCTAATGTTCCTCAATGTCAACATGTTGCTGCATCTAATGTTCCTCAATGTCAACATGTTGCTGCATCTAATGTTCCTCAATGTCAACATGTTACTGCATCTAATGTTCCTCAATGTCAATATCAACATGTTACTGCATCTAATGTTCCTCAATGTCAACATGTTGCTGCATCTAATGTTCCTCAATGTCAACATGTTACTGCATCTAATGTTCCTCAATATCAACATGTTGCTGCATCTAATGTTCCTCAATGTCAACATGTTACTGCATCTAATGTTCCTCAATATCAACATGTTGCTGCATCTAATGTTCCTCAATGTCAACATGTTACTGCATCTAATGTTCCTCAATGTCAACATGTTACTGCATCTAATGTTCCTCAATGTCAACATGTTGCTGCATCTAATGTTCCTCAATGTCAACATGTTACTGCATCTAATGTTCCTCAATGTCAACATGTTGCTGCATCTAATGTTCCTCAATGTCAACATGTTACTGCATCTAATGTTCCTCAATGTCAACATGTTGCTGCATCTAATGTTCCTCAATGTCAACATGTTACTGTATCTAATGTTCCTCAATATCAACATGTTGCTCCATCTAATGTTCCTCAATGTCAACATGTTGCTGCATCTAATGTTCCTCAATGTCAACATGTTACTGCATCTAATGTTCCTCAATGTCAACATGTTGCTGCATCTAATGTTCCTCAATGTCAACATGTTACTGCATCTAATGTTCCTCAATGTCAACATGTTGCTGCATCTAATGTTCCTCAATGTCAACATGTTGCTGCATCTAATGTTCCTCAATGTCAACATGTTACTGCATCTAATGTTCCTCAATGTCAACATGTTACTGCATCTAATGTTCCTCAATGTCAACATGTTACTGCATCTAATGTTCCTCAATATCAACATGTTGCTGCATCTAATGTTCCTCAATGTCAACATGTTACTGCATCTAATGTTCCTCAATGTCAACATGTTGCTGCATCTAATGTTCCTCAATGTCAACATGTTGCTGCATCTAATGTTCCTCAATGTCAACATGTTGCTGCATCTAATGTTCCTCAATGTCAATATCAACATGTTACTGCATCTAATGTTCCTCAATGTTAACATGTTGCTGCATCTAATGTTCCTCAATGTCAACATGTTACTGCATCTAATGTTCCTCAATGTCAACATGTTACTGCATCTAATGTTCCTCAATGTCAACATGTTGCTGCATCTAATGTTCCTCAATGTCAACATGTTGCTGCATCTAATGTTCCTCAATGTCAACATGTTGCTGCATCTAATGTTCCTCAATGTCAACATGTTGCTGCATCTAATGTTCCTCAATGTCAACATGTTACTGCATCTAATGTTCCGTGATCTAATGTTCGCTCAATATCAACTTGTTACTGCATCTAATGTTCCTCAATGTCAACATGTTACTGCATCTAATGTTCCTCAATATCAACATGTTGCTGCATCTAATGTTCCTCAATGTCAACATGTTACTGCATCTAATGTTCCTCAATGTCAACATGTTGCTGCATCTAATGTTCCTCAATGTCAACATGTTACTGCATCTAATGTTCCTCAATATCAACATGTTGCTGCATCTAATGTTCCTCAATGTCAACATGTTACTGCATCTAATGTTCCTCAATGTCAACATGTTGCTGCATCTAATGTTCCTCAATGTCAACATGTTGCTGCATCTAATGTTCCTCAATGTCAACATGTGGCATCTAATGTTCCTCAATGTCAACATGTTGCTGCATCTAATGTTCCTCAATGTCAAACATGTTACTGCATCTAATGTTCCTCAATCAACATGCACTGCATCTAATGTTCCTCAATGTCAACATGTTGCTGCATCTAATGTTCCTCAATGTCAACATGTTACTGCATCTAATGTTCCTCAATGTCAACATGTTGCTGCATCTAATGTTCCTCAATGTCAACATGTTACTGCATCTAATGTTCCTCAATGTCAACATGTTGCTGCATCTAATGTTCCTCAATGTCAACATGTTACTGCATCTAATGTTCCTCAATGTCAACATGTTACTGCATCTAATGTTCCTCAATGTCAACATGTTGCTGCATCTAATGTTCCGCATCTAATGTTCCTCAATATCAACATGTTACTGCATCTAATGTTCCTCAATGTCAACATGTTACTGCATCTAATGTTCCTCAATGTCAACATGTTGCTGCATCTAATGTTCCTCAATGTCAACATGTTACTGCATCTAATGTTCCTCAATATCAACATGTTGCTGCATCTAATGTTCCTCAATGTCAACATGTTACTGCATCTAATGTTCCTCAATATCAACATGTTGCTCCATCTAATGTTCCTTAATGTCAACATGTTACTGCATCTAATGTTCCTCAATGCCAACATGGTGCTGCATCTAATGTTCCTCAATGTTAACATGTTGCTGCATCTAATGTTCCTCAATGTCAACATGTTACTGCATCTAATGTTCCTCAATGTCAACATGTTGCTGCATCTAATGTTCCTCAATGTCAACATGTTACTGCATCTAATGTTCCTCATTGTCAACATGTTGCTGCATCTAATGTTCCTCAATGTCAACATGTTACTGCATCTAATGTTCGTCAATATCAACATGTTACTGCATCTAATGTTCCTCAATGTTAACATGTTACTGCATCTAATGTTCCTCAATGTCAACATGTTACTGCATCTAATGTTCCTCAATGCCAACATGGTGCTGCATCTAATGTTCCTCAATGTTAACATGTTGCTGCATCTAATGTTCCTCAATGTCAACATGTTACTGCATCTAGTGTTCCTCAATGTCAACATGTTGCTGCATCTAATGTTCCTCAATGTCAACATGTTACTGCATCTAATGTTCCTCAATGTCAACATGTTGCTGCATCTAATGTTCCTCAATGTCAACATGTTACTGCATCTAATGTTCCTCAATGTCAACATGTTGCTGCATCTAATGTTCCTCAATGTCAACATGTTACTGCATCTAGTGTTCCTCAATGTCAACATGTTGCTGCATCTAATGTTCCTCAATGTCAACATGTTACTGCATCTAATGTTCCTCAATATCAACATGTTGCTGCATCTAATGTTCCTCAATGTCAACATGCTGCTGCATCTAATGTTCCTCAATGTCAACATGTTACTGCATCTAATGTTCCTCATTGTCAACATGTTGCTGCATCTAATGTTCCGCATCTAATGTTTGTCAATATCAACATGTTACTGCATCTAATGTTCCTCAATGTTAACATGTTACTGCATCTAATGTTCCTCAATGTCAACATGTTACGGCATCTAATGTTCCTCAATGTTAACATGTTGCTGCATCTAATGTTCCTCAATGTCAACATGTTACTGCATCTAATGTTCCTCAATGTCAACATGTTGCTGCATCTAATGTTCCTCAATGTCAACATGTTACTGCATCTAATGTTCCTCAATATCAACATGTTGCTGCATCTAATGTTCCTCAATGTCAACATGTTACTGCATCTAATGTTCCTCAATATCAACATGTTGCTCCATCTAATGTTCCTTAATGGCAACATGTTACTGCATCTAATGTTCCTCAATGCCAACATGGTGCTGCATCTAATGTTCCTCAATGTTAACATGTTGCTGCATCTAATGTTCCTCAATGCCAACATGTTACTGCATCTAATGTTCCTCAATGTCAACATGTTGCTGCATCTAATGTTCCTCAATGTCAACATGTTACTGCATCTAATGTTCCTCATTGTCAACATGTTGCTGCATCTAATGTTCCTGCATCTAATGTTCCTCAATATCAACATGTTACTGCATCTAATGTTCCTCAATGTTAACATGTTACTGCATCTAATGTTCCTCAATGTCAACATGTTACGGCATCTAATGTTCCTCAATGTTAACATGTTGCTGCATCTAATGTTCCTCAATGTCAACATGTTACTGCATCTAGTGTTCCTCAATGTCAACATGTTGCTGCATCTAATGTTCCTCAATGTCAACATGTTACTGCATCTAATGTTCCTCAATATCAACATGTTGCTCCATCTAATGTTCCTTAATGGCAACATGTTACTGCATCTAATGTTCCTCAATGCCAACATGGTGCTGCATCTAATGTTCCTCAATGTCAACATGTTGCTGCATCTAATGTTCCTCAATGTTAACATGTTGCTGCATCTAATGTTCCTCAATGTCAACATGTTACTGCATCTAATGTTCCTCAATGTCAACATGTTACTGCATCTAATGTTCCTCAATGTCAACATGTTGCTGCATCTAATGTTCCTCAATGTCAACATGTTGCTGCATCTAATGTTCCTCAATGTTATCAACATGTTACTGCATCTAATGTTCCTCAATGTCAACATGTTACTGCATCTAATGTTCCTCAATGTCAACATGTTGCTGCATCTAATGTTCAATGTCAACATGTTGCTGCATCTAATGTTCCTCAATGTCAACATGTTGCTGCATCTAATGTTCCTCAATATCAACATGTTACTGCATCTAATGTTCCTCAATGTCAACATGTTGCTGCATCTAATGTTCCTCAATGTCAACATGTTACTGCATCTAATGTTCCTCAATTGTCAACATGTTGCTGCATCTAATGTTCCTCTAATGTCAATATCAACATGTTACTGCATCTAATGTTCCTCAATGTCAACATGTTACTGCATCTAATGTTCCTCAATGTCAACATGTTGCTGCATCTAATGATCAACATGTTACTGCATCTAATGTTCCTCAATGTCAACATGTTGCTGCATCTAATGTTCCTCAATGTCAACATGTTACTGCATCTAATGTTCCTCAATGTCAACATGTTGCTGCATCTAATGTTCCTCAATGTCAACATGTTACTGCATCTAGTGTTCCTCAATGTCAACATGTTGCTGCATCTAATGTTCCTCAATGTCAACATGTTACTGCATCTAATGTTCCTCAATATCAACATGTTGCTGCATCTAATGTTCCTCAATGTCAACATGTTACTGCATCTAATGTTCCTCAATGTCAACATGTTACTGCATCTAATGTTCCTCAATGTCAACATGTTGCTGCATCTAATGTTCCTCAATGTCAACATGTTACTGCATCTAATGTTCCTCAATGTCAACATGTTGCTGCATCTAATGTTCCGCATCTAATGTTCGTCAATATCAACATGTTACTGCATCTAATGTTCCTCAATGTTAACATGTTACTGCATCTAATGTTCCTCAATGTCAACATGTTACGGCATCTAATGTTCCTCAATGTTAACATGTTGCTGCATCTAATGTTCCTCAATGTCAACATGTTACTGCATCTAATGTTCCTCAATGTCAACATGTTGCTGCATCTAATGTTCCTCAATGTCAACATGTTACTGCATCTAATGTTCCTCAATGTCAACATGTTGCTGCATCTAATGTTCCTCAATGTCAACATGTTACTGCATCTAATGTTCCTCAATATCAACATGTTGCTGCATCTAATGTTCCTCAATGTCAACATGTTACTGCATCTAATGTTCCTCAATGCCAACATGTTGCTGCATCTAATGTTCCTCAATGTCAACATGTTACTGCATCTAATGTTCCTCAATGTCAACATGTTGCTGCATCTAATGTTCCTCAATGTCAACATGTTGCTGCATCTAATGTTCCTCAATGTCAACATGTTACTGCATCTAATGTTCCTCAATGTCAACATGTTACTGCATCTAATGTTCCTCAATGTCAACATGTTGCTGCATCTAATGTTCCTCAATGTCAAAACATGTTACTGCATCTAATGTTCCTCAATGTCAACATGTTGCTGCATCTAATGTTCCTCAATATCAACGCATCTAATGTGTCACAATATCAACATGTTACTGCATCTAATGTTCCTCAATGTCAACATGTTACTGCATCTAATGTTCCTCAATGTCAACATGTTGCTGCATCTAATGTTCCTCAATGTCAACATGTTACTGCATCTAATGTTCCTCAATGTCAACATGTTACTGCATCTAATGTTCCTCAATGTCAACATGTTGCTGCATCTAATGTTCCTCAATGTCAACATGTTACTGCATCTAATGTTCCCTCAATGTCATCGTTGCTGCATCTAATGTTCCTCAATATCAACATGTTACTGCATCTAATGTTCCTCAATGTCAACATGTTGCTGCATCTAATGTTCCTCAATGTCAACATGTTACTGCATCTAATGTTCCTCAATGTCAACATGTTACTGCATCTAATGTTCCTCAATGTCAACATGTTACTGCAATATCAACATGTTGCTGCATCTAATGTTCCTCAATGTCAACATGTTACTGCATCTAATGTTCCTCAATGTCAACATGTTACTGCATCTAATGTTCCTCAATGTCAACATGTTGCTGCATCTAATGTTCCTCAATGTCAACATGTTGCTGCATCTAATGTTCCTCAATGTCAACATGTTACTGCATCTAATGTTCCTCAATGTCAACATGTTGCTGCATCTAATGTTCCTCAATGTCAACATGTTACTGCATCTAATGTTCCTCAATGTCAACATGTTGCTGCATCTAATGTTCTCAATGTCAACATGTTACTGCATCTAATGTTCCTCAATATCAACATGTTACTGCATCTAATGTTCCTCAATGTCAACATGTTGCTGCATCTAATGTTCCTCAATGTCAACCAACATGGTGCTGCATCTAATGTTCCTCAATGTTAACATGTTACTGCATCTAATGTTCCTCAATGTCAACATGTTGCTGCATCTAATGTTCCTCAATGTCAACATGTTACTGCATCTAATGTTCCTCAATGTCAACATGTTACTGCATCTAATGTTCCTCAATGTCAACATGTTACTGCATCTAATGTTCCTCAATGCCAACATGTTACTGCATCTAATGTTCCTCAATGTCAACATGTTACTGCATCTAATGTTCCTCAATGTCAACATGTTACTGCATCTAATGTTCCTCAATGTCAACATGTTGCTGCATCTAGTGTTCCTCAATGTCAACATGTTACTGCATCTAATGTTCCTCAATATCAACATGTTGCTGCATCTAATGTTCCTCAATGTCAACATGTTACTGCATCTAATGTTCCTCAATGTCAACATGTTGCTGCATCTAATGTTCCTCAATGTCAACATGTTACTGCATCTAATGTTCCTCAATGTCAACATGTTACTGCATCTAATGTTCCTCAATGTCAACATGTTGCTGCATCTAATGTTCTCTAATGTCAACATGTTACTGCATCTAATGTTCCTCAATGTCAACATGTTACTGCATCTAATGTTCCTCAATGTCAACATGTTACTGCATCTAATGTTCCTCAATGTCAACATGTTGTTGCTGCATCTAATGTTCCTCAATGTCAACATGTTACTGCATCTAATGTTCCTCAATGTCAACATGTTGCTGCATCTAATGTTCCTCAATGTCAACATGTTACTGCATCTAATGTTCCTCAATGTCAACATGTTGCTGCATCCATCTAATGTTCGTCAATGTCAACATGTTACTGCATCTAATGCTGCATCTAATGTTCCTCAATGTCAGCATGTTACTGCA
>CM059811.1:10508083-10614978 GCA_030435695.1 Brachymystax lenok tsinlingensis | reverse complement strand
CAATGTCAACATGGTGCTGCATCCTAATGTTCCTCAATGTGTCAACATGTTACTGCATTTCTAATATGTTCCCTCAACAGCAGTGTCAACATGTTGCTGCATCTATAATGATATTCCTCAATGTCAACTAATGTTAAGCTGCAATATCAACATGTCCCTCATCATGTTCTCAATGTCAACATGTAATACCATCAATCTTCCTCAATGTCAATATCAACATGTTCACTGCATCTAATGTTCCTCAATGTTAACATGTTGCTGCATCTAATGTTCCTCAATGTCAACATGTTCACTGCATCTAATGTTCCTCAATGTCAACATGTTGTATTGCATCTAATGTTCCTCATCTAATGTTATGTCAATATCAACATGTTACTGCATCTAGAGTATGTTCCTCAATGTCAACATGTTGCTGCATCTAATGTTCCTCAATGTCAACATGTTACTTGCATCTAATGTTCCTCAATATCAACATGTTGCTCATCTAATGTTCCTCTGTGTTCCTCAATGTCAACATGTTGCTGCATCTAATGTTCCTCAATGTCAACATGTTGCATCTAATGTTCCTCAATGTCAACATGTTGCTGCATCCTAATGGTTCCTCAATGTCCAACATGTTACTGCATCCTAATGTTCCTCAATGTCAACATGTTGCTGCATCTAATGTTCCTCAATGTCAACGTCTGTGCATACTAGCATCTAGTGTTCCTCAATGTCAAGCATGTTGCTGCATCTAATGTTCCTCTCAAAATGTCAACATGTTACTGCATCTAATGTTCCTCAATAACTTGTCAACATGTTGCTGCATCTAATGTTCGCTCAATGTCAACATGTGCATTACTGCATCTAATGTTCCTCCAATATCAACATGTTGCTCCATCCTAATGTTCCTCAATGTCAACAGCAGTTGCTGCATCCTAATGTTCCTCCAATGCTGTTAACATGTTACTGCATCTAATGTTCCTCAATACTGCCAACATGCTGCTGCATCTAGTGTTCCTCAATGTCAACATGTTACTGCATCCTAATGTTCCTCAATGTCAACATGTTACTGCATCTAATATTCGCATCTAATGTTCCTCAATGTCAACATGTTACTGCGTATCTAATGTTCCTCAATATCAACATGTTACTGCATCTAATGTTCCTCAATGTATCAACATGTTACTGCATCTAATGTTCCTCAATCAATAATAACATGTATTACTGGCATCTAATGTTCCTCAATGTCAACATGTTGCTGCATCTAATGTTCCTCAATGTCAACATGTTGCTGCATCTAATGTTCCTCAATGTCAAACATATTTGCCATCTAATGTTCCTCAAAATGTCAACATGTTACTGCATCTAATGTTCCTCAATATCAACATGTTGCTCCATCTAATGTTTCACGCCTTATATGTTACGGCAATCTCATGTGTTACTGCATCTAATGTTCCTCAAGTACCAACATGGTGCTGCATCTAATGTTCCTCCAATGCCAACATGTTGCTGCATCTAATGTTCCTCAATGCCAACATGTTACTGCATCTAATGTTCCTCAATGTCAACATGTTGCTGCATCAATGTTCCTCAATGTCAACATGTTACTGCATCTAATGTTCCTCAATGTCAACATGTTGCTGCATCTAATGTTCCTCTAATCGTCAACATCAACATGTTACTGCATCTAATGTTCCTCAATGTCAACATGTTACTGCATCTAATGTTCTCAATGTCAACATGTTACTGCATCTAATGTTCCTCAATGTCAACATGTTACTGCATCTAATGTTCCTCATGTTCCTCATCAAGTGTCAACATGTTGCTGCATCTAATGTTCCTCAATGTCAACATATTTACTGCATCTAATGTTCCTCAATTGCTGCATCAACATGTTGCTCCATCTAATATCAACATATTACCATCTGTGTTCCTCAATGTCAACATGTTACTGCATCTAATGTTCCTCATGTCAACATGTTACTGCTCTAATCCTATGTTCCCTCTTAAGTCAATCAACATGTTTATCCATCTAATGTTCCTCATTGTCTTGCTGCATCTAATGTTCCCATGTTTAATCAACATGTTACTGCATCTAATGTTCTCAACGTCAACAACATGTTACTGCATCTAATGTTCCTCAATGTGCTATATTGCTGCAAATGTTCCTCAATGTCAACATGTTACTGCATCTAATGTTCATTGTCAATGTAACATGTTACTGCATCTAATGTTCAATGTCAGCATATTAACATGTTACTGCATCTAATGTTCCCAATGTCAACATGTTACTGCATCTCTAATATTGTCAACATGTTGCTGCATCTAATGTTCCTCAATGTCAACATGTTGCTGCATCTAATGTTCCTCAATGTCAACATGTTGCTGCATCTAATGTTCCTCAATGTCAACATGTTACTGCATCTAATGTTCCTCAATATCAACATGTTACTGCATCTAATGTTCCTCAATGTCAACATGTTACCATGCATCAATGTTCTCATAACATGTCAACATCTAATGTTCTCAATGTTCCAACATGTGCCATCTAATGTTACCATCTATGTTCCTCATTGGTATCTTATCAATGTTCACATGTTACTGCATCTAATGTTCCTCAATGTCAACATGTTGCTGCATCTAATGTTCCTCAATGTTAACATGTTACTGCATCTAATGTTCCTCAATGTCAACATGTTACTGCATCTAATGTTCCTCAATGTCAACATGTTACCATCTAATGTTCCTCAATGTCAACATGTTACTGCATCCTAATGTTCTCAACATCACATCATGTTGCTGCATCTAATGTTGCTCTATATGCAACATGTTACTGCATCTAATGTTCCCTCAATGTCAACATGTTAATTAATGTTCCTCAATATCAACATGTTACTGCATCTAATGTTCCTCAATGTCAATATATTTGCTGCATCTAATGTTCCTCAATGTCAACATGTTACTGCATCTAATGTTCCTCAATGTTCAACATGTTTGCTGCATCTAATGTTCCTCAATGTCAACATGTTACTGCATCTAGTGTTCCTCAATGTCAACATGTTGCTGCATCTAATGTTCCTCAATGTCTCAATGTCACTGCATCTAATGTTCCTCAATATCAACATGTTGCTGCATCTAATGTTCCTCAATGTCAACATGTTGCATCTAATGTTCCTCAATGTACATGTTGCTGCATCTAATGTTCCTCAATGTTCAACATGTTACTGCATCTAATGTTCCTCAATGTCAACATGTTACTGCATCTAATGTTCCTCAATGTCAACATGCATTGCATCTAATGTTCCTCAATGTCAACATGTTACTGCATCTAATGTTCCTCAATGTCATGTTACATGTTGCTGCATCTAATGTTCCTCAATGTCAACATGTTGCTGCATCTAATGTTCTCAATGTCATCATGTTCCATCCATGTTATCATCTAATGTTCCTCAATGTCAACATGTTACTGCATCTAATGTTCCTCCAATGTCAACATGTTACTGCATCTAATGTTCCTCAATGTTGTAATGGCAACATGCTGCATCTAATGTTCCTCAATGTCAACATGTTCACATCAATGTTCCTCAATGTCAACATGTTGCTGCATCTAATGTCTCAACATCAACTAATGTTCGTCAACATCATCTAATGTTCCTCATCTAATGTTCGTTCAATATCAACATGTTACTGCATCTAATGTTCCTCAATGTCAACATATCTAATGTTCCTCAATGTTGCAACATGTTGCTGCATCCCTCAAACATGTTACACTGTTCTAATGTTCCTCAATGTCAACATATTTGTTACTGCATCTAATGTTCCTCAATGTCAACATGTTGCTGCATCTATGTTCCTCAATGTCAACATGTTGCTGCATCCAACATAGTTCATCTAATGTTCAACATGTTACTGCATCTAATGTTCCTCAATGTCAACATGTTACTGCATCTAATGTTCCTCAATATCCAACATGTTACTGCATCTAATGTTCCTCAATATCAACATGTTGCTGCATCTAATGTTCTCAATGTCAACATGTTACTGCATCTAATGTTCCTCAATGTCAACATGCTGCATCTAATGTTCCAACATGTTACCGTCTGCATCTAACATGTTACTGCATCTAATGTTCCTCAATAATCAACATGTTACTGCATCTAATGTTCCTCAATGTCAACATGTTACTGCATCTAATGTTCCTCAATGTCAACATACATGCTGCAGCATAATGTTCCTAATGTTCAATATCAACATGTTACTGCATCTAATGTTCCTCAATAGTCAACATGTTGCTGCATCTAATGTTCCTCAATGTCAACATGTTGCTGCATCTAATGTTCCTCAATGTTCAACATATTGCTGCATCTAATGTTCCTCAATGTCAACATGTTACTGCATCTAATGTTCCTCAATGTCAACATGCTGCATCTAATGTTCCTCAATGTCAACATGTTACTGCATCTAATGTTCCTCAATGTCAACATGTTACTGCATCTAATGTTCCTCAATATCAACATGTTACTCCATCTAATGTTCCTCAATCAACATGTTGCTGCATGTTGTCAAATGTTACGGCATAATGTTCAATGCCAACATGTTGCTGCATCTAATGTTCCTAATGTCAACATTCAACATGTTACTGCATCTAATGTTCCTCACGTCAACATGTGCATCTAATGTTCAAACATTACTGCATCTAATGTTCCTCAATGATCAACATTAATGCATCTAATGTTCCTCAATGTCAACATGTTGCTGCATCTAATCTTATCTCAATATCAACATGTTACGGCATCTAATGTTCCTCAATGTCAACATGTTGCTGCATCTAATGTTCCATGCATCAATGTTCCCAATATCAACATGTTGCATCTAATGTTCCTCATCGTTAACATGTTGCTGCATCTATGTTCCTCAATGTCATCTAATGTTTCCTCAATATCAACATTGTCTCAACGTCACATATGTTACTGTGATCTAATGTTCCTCACATGTTAACATCTAATGTTCCTCAATGTAATGTTACTGCATCTTAATCGTTCCCTCAATGTCAACATGTTACTGCATCTATGTTCTCAATGCCATCAACATGTTGCTGCATCTAATGTTCCTCAATGTCAACATGTTTACTGCATCTAATGCCTCAATGTCAACATGTACTGCATCCCATCTAATGTTGCTGCATCTAGTGTTCCCAATGCCAACATGTTACTCAATGTTCCTCAACATGTTGCTGCCAACATGTGTTCCTCAATGTCAACATGTTACTGCATCTAATGTTCCACAATATCAACATGTTATCTAATGTCATCTAATGTTCTATGTTCTATCAACATGTTAATGTTCAATGTCTCAATGTCAACATGCTATCTAATGTCACATGTCAATGTTATCAATGTCAACATGCTTTGACCATCTAATGCCTCAATGTCAACATGTTGCTGCATCTAATGTTCCTCAATGTCAACATGTTGCTGCATCAACACCTCAACATGTTCCAATGTCAACATGTTACTGCATCTAATGTTCCTCAATATCAACATGTACTGCATCTAATGTGTCAACATGTTACTGCATCTAATGTTCCTCAATGTCAACATCTAATGTTCCTCAATGTTGCATCTGTTCAATCTCAATATGTCAACATGTTGCTGCATCTAATGTTTCAATGTTCACAACATGTTACTAATCTAATGTTCCTCAATGTTCACATGTTACTGCATCTAATGTTCCTCAATGTCAACATGTTACTGCATCTAATGTTCTCAATGTTAACATGTTGCTGCATCTAATGTTCCTCAATGTCAACATGTTACTGCATCTAATGTTCCTCAATGTCAACATATTTGTTACTGCATCTAATGTTCCCCTAATGTCAACATGTTGCTGCATCTAATGTTCCTCTCATGTCCACATGTTGTTGCTGCATCTAATGTTCCTCAATATCAACATGTTGCTGCATCTAATGTTCCTCAATGTCAACATGTTACTGCATCTAATGTTCCTCAATGTCAACATGTTACTGCATCTAATGTTCCTCAATGTTAACATGTTGCTGCATCTAATGTTCCTCAATGTCAACATGTTACTGCATCTAATGTTCCCTCAATGTCAACATGTTACTGCATCTAATGTTCCTCAATGTCAACATGTTACTGCATCTAATGTTCCTCAATGTCAACATGTTGCTGCATCTAATGTTCCTCAATGTCAACATGTTACTGCATCTAATGTTCCTCAATATCAACATGTTGCTGCATCTAATGTTGCTCAATGTCAACATGTTGCTGCATCTAATGTTCCTCAATATCAACATGTTACTGCATCTAATGTTCCTCAATGTCAACATGTTACTGCATCTAATGTTCCTCAATCAAACATGTTGCTGCATCTAATGTTCCTCAATGTTAACATGTTGCTGCATCTAATGTTCCTCAATGTCAACATGTTACTGCATCTAATGTTCCTCAATGTCAACATGTTGCTGCATCTAATGTTCCTCAATATCAACATGTTACTGCATCTAATGTTCCTCAATATCAACATGTTGCTGCATCTAATGTTCCTTCAATGTCAACATGTTACTGCATCTAATGTTCCTCAATGTATCAACATGTTGCTGCATCTAATGTTCCTCAATGTCAACATGTTACCATCTAATGTTCCTCAATGTTAACATGTGCTGCATCTAATGTTCCTCAATGTTAACATGTTGCTGCATCTAATGTTCCTCAATGTCAACATGTTACTGCATCTAATGTCCTCAATGTCAACATGTTACTGCCATCTAATGTTCCTCAATGTCAACATGTTTGCATCTAATGTTCCTCAATGCCAACATGTTACTGCATCTAATGTTCCTCAATGTCAACATGTTACTGCATCTAATGTTCCTCAATGTCAACATGTTACTGCATCTAATGTTCCTCAATGCCAACATGTTGCTGCATCTATGTTCCTCAAGTTACTGCATCTAATTTCCTCAATGTCAACATGTTACTGCATCTAATGTTCCTCAATGTCATGTTGCTGCATCTAATGCATGTTACTGCATCTAATGTTCCTCAATGTTCAACATGTTACTGCATCTAATGTTCCTCAATGTCAACATGTTACTGCATCATGTTCTCAATGTCAACATGTTGCTGCATCTAATGTTCCTCACATGTTGCTCATCTAGTGTTCCTCAATGTCAACATGTTGCTGCATCTAATGTTCCTCAATGTCAACATGTTACTGCATCTAATGTTCCTCAATGTCAACATGTTGCTGCATCTAATGTTCCTCAATGTCAACATGTTACTGCATCTAATGTTCCTCAATATCAACATGTTACTGCATCTAATGTTCCTCAATGTCAACATGTTACTGCATCTAATGTTCCTCAATGTCAACATGTTACTGCATCTAATGTTCCTCAATGTCAACATGTTGCTGCATCTAATGTTCCTCAATGTCAACATGTTACTGCATCTAATGTTCCTCAATGTCAACATGTTACTGCATCTAATGTTCCTCAATGTCAACATGTTACTGCATCTAATGTTCCTCAATGTCAACATGTTGCTGCATCTAATGTTCCTCAATGTCAACATGTTACTGCATCTAATGTTCCTCAATGTCAACATGTTGTTTTGCATCTAATGTTCCTCAATGGTCAACATGTTACTGCATCCTAATCGTTCCTCAATGTCAACATGTTACTGCATCTAATTTCCTCAATGTCAGCAAATATATGTTCTCTGCATCTAATGTTCCTCTTCACCTCAATATCAACATGTTACTGCATCTAATGTTCCTCAACGTCAACATGTTCTGCATCCATGTTCCTCAATGTCAACATGTTACTGCATCTAATGTTCCTCAATGTCCAACATGTTACTGCATCTAATGTTCCTCAATGTCAACATGTTACTGCATCTAATGTTCCTCAATATCAACATGTTGCTGCATCTAATGTTCCTCAATGTCAACATGTTACTGCATCTAATGTTCCTCAATGTCAACATGTTGCTGCATCTAATGTTCCATAATGTCAACATGTTACTGCATCTAATGTTCTCAATGTCAACATGCTGCTCTAATGTTCCTCAATATCAACATGTTACTGCATCTAATGTTCCTCAATGTCAACATGTTACTGCATCTAATGTTCCTCAATGTCAACATGTTACTGCATCTAATGTTCCTCAATGTCAACATGTTGCTGCATCTAATGTTCCTCAATGTCAACATATTACCATCTAATGTTCCTCAATGTCAACATGTTACATCTAATGTTCCTCAATGTCAACATGTTACTGCATCTAATGTTCCTCAATGTCAACATATTTGCTGCATCTAATGTTCCTCAATGTCAACATGTTACTGCATCTAATGTTCCTCCAATGTAACATGTTACTGCATCTAATGTTCCTCAATGTCAACATGTTACTGCATCTAATGTTCCTCAATGTCAACATGTTGCTGCATCTAATATTTCAATAACATGATGTTATCAATGTTCCCTCAATATCAACATGTTACTGCATCTAATGTTCCTCAATGTCAACATGTTACTGCATCTAATGTTCCTCAATGTCAACATGTTGCTGCATCTAATGTTCCTCAATGTCAACATGTTACTGCATCTAATGTTCCTCAATGTCAACATGTTGCTGCATCTAATGTTCCTCAATGTTAACATGTTACTGCATCTAATGTTCCTCAATGTCAACATGTTACTGCATCTAATGTTCTCAATGTCAACATGTTGCTGCATCTAATGTTCCTCAATGTCAACATGTTACTGCATCTAATGTTCCTCAATGTCAACATGTTGCTGCATCTAATGTTCCTCAATGTCAACATGTTGCATCTAATGTTCCTCAATGTCAACATGTTACTGCATCTAATGTTCCTCAATATCAACATGTTGCTGCATCTAATGTTCCTCAATGTCAACATGTTGCTGCATCTAATGTTCTCTGTCAACATGTCATCTAATGTTCCTCATCACAACATGCTGCTAATGTTCCTGCATCTAATGTTCCTCAATCTACATGTTCCTGCATCTACATGTTGCTGCATCTAATGTTCCAACATGTTACTGCATTCCTCAATGTCAACATGTTACTGCATCTAATGTTCCTCAATGTCAACATGTTACTGCATCTAATGTTCCTCAATGTCAACATGTTACTGCATCTAATGTTCCTCAATGTCAACATGTTGCTGCATCTAATGTTCCTCAATCAACATGTTACTGCATCTAATGTTCCTCAATGTCAACATGTTGCTGCATCTAATGTTCCTCAATGTCAACATGTTGTTACTGCATCTAATGTTCCTCAATGTCAACATGTTGCTGCATCTAATGTTCCTCAATGTCAACATGTTACTGCATCTAATGTTCCTCAATGTCAACATGTTGCTGCATCTAATGTTCCTCAATGTTCAACATGTTACTGCATCTAATGTTCCTCAATGTCAACATGTTACTGCATCTAATGTTCCTCAACATGTCATCAATGTTCCTGCAACATGTTGCTGCATCTAATGTTCCTCAATGTCAACATGTTACTGCATCTAATGTTCCTCAATGTCAACATGTTACTGCATCTAATGTTCCTCAATGTCAACATGTTTGCATCTAATGTTCCTCAATATCAACATGTTGCTGCATCTAATGTTCCTCAATGTCAACATGTTGCTGCATCTAATGTTCCTCAATGTCAACATGTTACTGCATCTAATGTTCCTCAATATCAACATGTTACTGCATCTAATGTTCCTCAATGTCAACATGTTGCTGCATCTAATGTTCCTCAATGTCAACATGTTACTGCATCTAATGTTCCTCAATGTCAACATGTTGCTGCATCTAATGTTCCTAATGTCAACATGTTACTGCATCTAATGTTCCTCAATGTCAACATGTTACTGCATCTAATGTTCCTCAATGTCAACATGTTGCTGCATCTAATGTTCCTCAATGTATCATCAACATGTTCCTCAATGTCAACATGCATCTAATGTTCCTCAATGTCAACATGTTACTGCATCTAATGTTCCTCAATGTCAACATGTTGCTGCATATCTAATGTTCAATGTTCAACATGTTGTTACTGCATCTAATGTTCCTCAATGTCAACATGTTACTGCATCTAATGTTCCTCAATGTCAACATGTTGCTGCATCTAATGTTCCTCAATGTCAACATGTTACTGCATCTAATGTTCCTCAATGTCAACATGTTGCTAATGTTCCTCAATGTGGCAACATGTTACTGCATCTAATGTTCTCAATGTCAACATGTTGCTGCATCTAATGTTCCTCAATGTCAACATGTTACTGCATCTAATGTTCCTCAATGTCAACATGTTACTGCATCTAATGTTCCTCAATGTCAACATGTTACTGCATCTAATGTTCCTCAATGTCAACATGTTGCTGCATCTAATGTTCCCTCAATGTCAACATGTTACTGCATCTAATGTTCCTCAATGTCAACATGTTACTGCATCTAATGTTCCTCAATGTCAACATGTTACTGCATCTAATGTCCTCAATGTCAACATGTTGCTGCATCTAATGTTCCTTCAATGTTCCTCAATGTCAACATGTTACTGCATCTGTTCCTCAATGTCAACATGTTGCTGCATCTAATGTTCCTCAATGTCAACATGTTACTGCATCTAATGTTCCTCAATATCAACATGTTGCTGCATCTAATGTTCCTCAATGTCAACATGTTACTGCATCTAATGTTCCTCAATATCAACATGTTGCTGCATCTAATCTAATGTTCCTTCAATATCAACATGTTACTGCATCTAATGTTCCTCAATGCCAACATGGTGCTGCATCTAATGTTCCTCAATGTCAACATGTTACTGCATCTAATGTTCCTCAATGTCAACATGTTGCTGCATCTAATGTTCCTCAATGTCAACATGTTACTGCATCTAATGTTCCTCAAATGTCAACATGTTGCTGCATCTAATGTTCCTCAATGTCAACATGTTACTGCATCTAATGTTCCTCAATGTCAACATGTTACTGCATCTAATGTTCCTCAATGTCAACATGTTGCTGCATCTAATGTTCCTCAATGTCAACATGTTGCTGCATCTAATGTTCCTCAATGTCAACATGTCATTGCTGCATCTAATGTTCCTCAATGTCAACATGTTACTGCATCTAATGTTCCTCAATGTCAACATGTTACTGCATCTAATGTTCCTCAATGTCAACATGTTACTGCATCTAATGTTCCTCAATGCCAACATGTTACTGCATCTAATGTTCCTCTATGTTACTGCATCTAATGTTCTCAATGTCAACATGTTGCTGCATCTAATGTTCCTCAATGTCAACATGTTACTGCATCTAATGTTCCTCAATGTCAACATGTTGCTGCATCTAATGTTCCTCAATGTCAACATGTTACTGCATCTAATGTTCCTCAATGTCAACATGTTGCTGCATCTAATGTTCCTCAATGTCAACATGTTACTGCATCTAATGTTCCTCAATGTCAACATGTTACTGCATCTAATGTTCCTCAATGTCAACATGTTACTGCATCTAATGTTCCTCATGTCAACATGTTGCTGCATCTAATGTTCCTCAATGTCAACATGTTACTGCATCTAATGTTCCTCAATGTCAACATGTTACTGCATCTAATGTTCCCATGTTAATGCATCTAATGTTTCCTCAATGTTCAACATGCATCTAATGTTCCTCAATGTCAACATGTTACTGCATCTAATGTTGCTCAATGTCAACATGTTACTGCATCTAATGTTCCTCAATGTCAACATGTTACTGCATCTAATGTTCCTCAATGTCAACATGTTGCTGCATCTAATGTTCCTCAATGTCAACATGTTACTGCATCTAATGTTCCTCAATATCAACATGTTGCTGCATCTAATGTTGCTCAATGTCAACATGTTACTGCATCTAATGTTCCTCAA
Source organism: Brachymystax lenok tsinlingensis (assembly GCA_030435695.1). Lineage (NCBI taxonomy): Eukaryota > Metazoa > Chordata > Actinopteri > Salmoniformes > Salmonidae > Brachymystax > Brachymystax lenok. The sequence continues at coordinate 10,603,033 of CM059811.1, read as the reverse complement.
TGTCAACATGTTGCTGCATCTAATGTTCCTCAATGTCAACATGTTGCTGCATCTAATGTTCCTCAATGTCAACATGTTACTGCATCTAATGTTCCTCAATGTCAACATGTTACTGCATCTAATGTTCCTCAATGTCAACATGTTGCTGCATCTGTCCTCAATGTCAACATGTTACTGCATCTAATGTTCTCAACTCAACATGTTACTGCATCTAATGTTCCTCAATGTCAACATGTTACTGCATCTAATGTTCCTCAATGTCAACATGTTGCTGCATCTAATGTTCCTCAATGTCAACATGTTACTGCATCTAATGTTCCTCAAATGTCAACATGTTGCTGCATCTAATGTTCCTCAATGTCAACATGTTACTGCATCTAATGTTCCTCAATGTCAACATGTTGCTGCATCTAATGTTCCTCAATGTCAACATGTTACTGCATCTAATGTTCCTCAATGTCAACATGTTGCAGCATCTAATGTTCCTCAATATCAACATGTTACTGCATCTAGTGTTCCTCAATGTTAACATGTTACTGCATCTAATGTTCCTCAATGTCAACATGTTACTGCATCTAATGTTCCTCAATGTTAACATGTTACTGCATCTAATGTTCCTCAATGTAAACATGTTACGGCATCTAATGTTCCTCAATGTTAACATGTTACTGCATCTAATGTTCCTCAATGTCAACATGTTACTGCATCTAGTGTTCCTCAATGTCAACATGTTGCTGCATCTAATGTTCCTCAATGTCAACATGTTACTGCATCTAATGTTCCTCAATGTCAACATGTTGCTGCATCTAATGTTCCTCAATGTCAACATGTTACTGCATCTAATGTTCCTCAATATCAACATGTTGCTGCATCTAATGTTCCTCAATGTCAACATGCTGCTGCATCTAATGTTCCTCAATGTCAACATGTTACTGCATCTAATGTTCCTCAATATCAACATATTGCTGCATCTAATGTTCCTCAATGTCAACATGTTACTGCATCTAATGTTCCTCAATGTCAACATGTTGCTGCATCTAATGTTCCTCAATGTCAACATGTTGTCTGCATCTAATGTTCCTCAATGTCAACATGTTACTGCATCTAATGTTCCTCAATATCAACATGTTACTGCATCTAATATTCCTCAATATCAACATGCATCTAATGTTCCTCAATGTCAACATGTTCCTGAATCTAATGTTTCCTCAATGTCCTCAACAGTACTGCATCTAATGTTCCTCAATGTCAACATGTTTACTGCATCTAATGTTCCTCAATGTCAACATGTTGCTGCATCTAATGTTCCTCAATGTCAACATGTTACTGCATCTAATGTTCCTCAATGTCAACATGTTACTGCATCTAATGTTCCTCAATGTCAATATCAACATGTTACTGCATCTAATGTTCCTCAATGTCAACATGTTGCTGCATCTAATGTTCCTCAATGTCAACATGTTACTGCATCTAATGTTCCTCAATGTCAACATGTTGCTGCATCTAATGTTCCTCAATGTCAACATGTTACTGCATCTAATGTTCCTCAATGTCAACATGTTACTGCATCTAATGTTCCTCAATGTCAACATGTTACTGCATCTAATGTTCCTCAATATCAACATGTTGCTGCATCTAATGTTCCTCAATGTCAACATGTTACTGCATCTAATGTTCCTCAATGCCAACATGTTACTGCATCTAATGTTCCTCAATGTCAACATGTTACTGCATCTAATGTTCCTCAATGTCAACATGTTACTGCATCTAATGTTCCTCATGTCAACATGTTTACCATCTAATGTTCCTCAATGTCAACATGTTGCTGCATCTAATGTTCCTCAATGTCAACATGTTACTGCATCTAATGAACATGTTACTGCATCTAATGTTCCTCAATGTCAACATGTTACTGCATCTAATGTTCCTCAATGTCCTGCATCATGTCAACATGTTACTGCATCTAATGTTCCTCAATGTCAACATGTTACTGCATCTAATGTTCCGCAACATGTTACTGCATCTAATGTTCCTCAATGTCAACATGTTGCTGCATCTAATGTTCCTCAATGTCAACATGCTGCTGCATCTAATGTTCCTCAATGTCAACATGTTACTGCATCTAATGTTCCTCAATGTCAACATGTTGCTGCATCTAATGTTCCTCAATGTCAACATGTGTCTAATGTTCCTCAATATCAACATGTTACTGCATCTAATGTTCCTCAATGTTAACATGTTACTGCATCTAATGTTCCTCAATGTCAACATGTTACTGCATCTAATGTTCCTCAATGTCAACATGTTGCTGCATCTAATGTTCCTCAATGTCAACATGTTACTGCATCTAATGTTCCTCAATGTCAACATGTTGCTCCATCTAATGTTCGTCAATGTCAACATGTTACTGCATCTAGTGTTCCTCAATGTCAACATGTTGCTGCATCTAATGTTCCTCAATGTCAACATGTTACTGCATCTAGTGTTCCTCAATGTCAACATGTTGCTGCATCTAATGTTCCTCAATGTCAACATGTTACTGCATCTAATGTTCCTCAATGCCAACATGGTGCTGCATCTAATGTTCCTCAATGTTAACATGTTGCTGCATCTAATGTTCCTCAATGTCAACATGTTACTGCATCTAATGTTCGTCAATATCAACATGTTACTGCATCTAATGTTCCTCAATGTTAACATGTTACTGCATCTAATGTTCCTCAATGTCAACATGTTGCTGCATCTAATGTTCCTCTAATGTTCGTCAATATCAACATGTTACTGCATCTAATGTTCCTCAATGTTAACATGTTACTGCATCTAATGTTCCTCAATGTCAACATGTTACTGCATCTAATGTTCCTCAATGTCAACATGTTGCTGCATCTAATGTTCCTCAATGTCAACATGTTACTGCATCTAATGTTCCTCAATGTCAACATGTTGCTGCATCTAATGTTCCTCAATGTCAACATGTTACTGCATCTAATGTTCCTCAATGTCAACATGTTGCTGCATCTAATGTTCCTCAATGTCAACATGTTACTGCATCTAATGTTCCTCAATGTCAACATGTTGCTGCATCTAATGTTCCTCAATGTCAACATGTTACTGCATCTAATGTTCCTCAATGTCAACATGTTGCTGCATCTAATGTTCCTCAATGTCAACATGTTACTGCATCTAATGTTCCTCAATGTCAACATGTTGCTGCATCTAATGTTCCGCATCTAATGTTCGTCAATATCAACATGTTACTGCATCTAATGTTCCTCAATGTCAACATGTTACTGCATCTAATGTTCCTCAATGTCAACATGTTACTGCATCTAATGTTCCTCAATGTCAACATGTTACTGCATCTAATGTTCCTCAATGTCAACATGTTACTGCATCTAATGTTCCTCAATGTCAACATGTTGCTGCATCTAATGTTCCTCAATGTCAACATGTTACTGCATCTAATGTTCCTCAATGTCAACATGTTGCTGCATCTAATGTTCCTCAATGTCAACATGTTACTGCATCTAATGTTCCTCAATGTCAACATGTTGCTCCATCTAATGTTCCTCAATAACATGTTACTGCATCTAATGTTCCTCAATGTCAACATGTTGCTGCATCTAATGTTCCTCAATGTTCAACATGTTGCTGCATCTAATGTTCCTCAATGTCAACATGTTACTGCATCTAATGTTCCTCAATGTCAACATGTTGCTGCATCTAATGTTCCTCAATGTCAACATGTTACTGCATCTAATGTTCCTCAATGTCAACATGTTGCTGCATCTAATGTTCCTCAATGTCAACATGTTACTGCATCTAATGTTCCTCAATGTCAACATGTTACTGCATCTAATGTTCCTCAATGTCAACATGTTGCTGCATCTAATGTTCCTCAATGTCAACATGTTACTGCATCTAATGTTCCTCAATGTCAACATGTTGCTGCATCTAATGTTCCTCAATGTCAACATGTTACTGCATCTAATGTTCCTCAATATCAACATGTTGCTGCATCTAATGTTCCTCAATGTCAACATGTTACTGCATCTAATGTTCCTCAATATCAACATGTTGCTCCATCTAATGTTCCTCAATGGCAACATGTTACTGCATCTAATGTTCCTCAATGCCAACATGGTTACTGCATCTAATGTTCCTCAATGTTAACATGTTGCTGCATCTAATGTTCCTCAATGTCAACATGTTACTGCATCTAATGTTCCTCAATGTCAACATGCTGCTGCATCTAATGTTCCTCAATGTCAACATGTTACTGCATCTAATGTTCCTCAATGTCAACATGTTGCTGCATCTAATGTTCCGCATCTAATGTTCCTCAATGTTAACATGTTACTGCATCTAATGTTCGTCAATGTCAACATGTTACTGCATCTAATGTTCCTCAATGCCAACATGTTACTGCATCTAATGTTCCTCAATGTCAACATGTTACTGCATCTAATGTTCCTCAATGTCAACATGTTGCTGCATCTAATGTTCCTCAATGTCAACATGTTACTGCATCTAATGTTCCTCAATGTCAACATGTTGCTGCATCTAATGTTCCTCAATGTCAACATGTTACTGCATCTAATGTTCCTCAATGTCAACATGTTGCTGCATCTAATGTTCCTCAATGTCAACATGTTGCTGCATCTAATGTTCCTCAATGTCAACATGTTGCTGCATCTAATGTTCCTCAATGTTCAACATGTTACTGCATCTAATGTTCCTCAATGTCAACATGTTACTGCATCTAATGTTCCTCAATGTCAACATGTTACTGCATCTAATGTTCCTCAATGTCAAACATTGTTACTGCATCTAATGTTCCTCAATGTCAACATGTTACTGCATCTAATGTTCCTCAATGTCAACATGTTACTGCATCTAATGTTCCTCAATGTCAACATGTTGCTGCATCTAATGTTCCTCAATGTCAACATGTTACTGCATCTAATGTTCCTCAATGTCAACATGTTGCTGCATCTAATGTTCCTCAATGTCAACATGTTACTGCATCTAATGTTCCTCAATGTCAACATGTTACTGCATCTAATGTTCCTCAATGTCAACATGTTGCTGCATCTAATGTTCCTCAATGTCAACATGTTACTGCATCTAATGTTCCTCAATGTCAACATGTTGCTGCATCTAATGTTCCTCAATGTCAACATGTTACTGCATCTAATGTTCCTCAATGTCAACATGTTACTGCATCTAATGTTCCTCAATGTCACATGTTACTGCATCTAATGTTCCTCAATGTCAACATGTTACTGCATCTAATGTTCCTCAATGTCAACATGTTGCTGCATCTAATGTTCCTCAATGTCAACATGTTACTGCATCTAATGTTCCTCAATGTCAACATGTTGCTGCATCTAATGTTCCTCAATGTCAACATGTTACTGCATCTAATGTTCCTCAATGTCAACATGTTACTGCATCTAATGTTCCTCAATGTCAACATGTTGCTGCATCTAATGTTCCTCAATGTCAACATGTTGCTGCATCTAATGTTCCTCAATGTCAACATGTTGCTGCATCTAATGTTCCTCAATGTCAACATGTTACTGCATCTAATGTTCCTCAATGTCAACATGTTACTGCATCTAATGTTCCTCTAATGTTCGTCAATATCAACATGTTACTGCATCTAATGTTCCTCAATGTCAACATGTTACTGCATCTAATGTTCCTCAATATCAACATGTTGCTGCATCTAATGTTCCTCAATGTCAACATGTTACTGCATCTAATGTTCCTCAATGTCAACATGTTGCTGCATCTAATGTTCCTCAATGTCAACATGTTACTGCATCTAATGTTCCTCAATATCAACATGTTGCTGCATCTAATGTTCCTCAATGTCAACATGTTACTGCATCTAATGTTCCTCAATGTCAACATGTTGCTGCATCTAATGTTCCTCAATGTCAACATGTTACTGCATCTAATGTTCCTCAATGTCAACATGTTACTGCATCTAATGTTCCTCAATGTCAACATGTTGCTGCATCTAATGTTCCTCAATGTCAACATGTTACTGCATCTAATGTTCCTCAATGTCAACATGTTACGGCATCTAATGTTCCTCAATGTTAACATGTTGCTGCATCTAATGTTCCTCAATGTCAACATGTTACTGCATCTAATGTTCCTCAATGTCAACATGTTGCTGCATCTAATGTTCCTCAATGTCAACATGTTACTGCATCTAATGTTCCTCAATATCAACATGTTGCTGCATCTAATGTTCCTCAATGTCAACATGTTACTGCATCTAATGTTCCTCAATATCAACATGTTGCTCCATCTAATGTTCCTTAATGGCAACATGTTACTGCATCTAATGTTCCTCAATGCCAACATGGTGCTGCATCTAATGTTCCTCAATGTTAACATGTTGCTGCATCTAATGTTCCTCAATGCCAACATGTTACTGCATCTAATGTTCCTCAATGTCAACATGCTGCTGCATCTAATGTTCCTCAATGTCAACATGTTACTGCATCTAATGTTCCTCATTGTCAACATGTTGCTGCATCTAATGTTCCGCATCTAATGTTCGTCAATATCAACATGTTACTGCATCTAATGTTCCTCAATGTCAACATGTTACTGCATCTAATGTTCCTCAATGTCAACATGTTACTGCATCTAATGTTCCTCAATGTTAACATGTTGCTGCATCTAATGTTCCTCAATGTCAACATGTTACTGCATCTAATGTTCCTCAATGTCAACATGTTGCTGCATCTAATGTTCCTCAATGTCAACATGTTACTGCATCTAATGTTCCTCAATGTCAACATGTTGCTGCATCTAATGTTCCTCAATGTCAACATGTTACTGCATCTAATGTTCCTCAATGTCAACATGTTGCAGCATCTAATGTTCCTCAATATCAACATGTTACTGCATCTAATGTTCCTCAATGTCAACATGTTACTGCATCTAATGTTCCTCAATGTCAACATGTTGCTGCATCTAATGTTCCTCAATGTCAACATGTTACTGCATCTAATGTTCCTCAATGTCAACATGTTGCTGCATCTAATGTTCCTCAATGTCAACATGTTACTGCATCTAATGTTCCTCAATGTCAACATGTTGCTGCATCTAATGTTCCTCAATGTCAACATGTTACTGCATCTAATGTTCCTCAATGTCAACATGTTGCTGCATCTAATGTTCCTCAATGTCAACATGTTACTGCATCTAATGTTCCTCAATGTCAACATGTTGCTGCATCTAATGTTCCTCAATGTCAACATGTTGCTGCATCTAATGTTCCTCAATGTCAACATGTTACTGCATCTAATGTTCCTCAATGTCAACATGTTACTGCATCTAATGTTCCTCAATGTCAACATGTTGCTGCATCTAATGTTCCTCAATGTCAACATGTTGCTGCATCTAATGTTCCTCAATGTCAACATGTTACTGCATCTAATGTTCCTCAATGTCAACATGTTACTGCATCTAATGTTCCTCAATGTCAACATGTTACTGCATCTAATGTTCCTCAATGTCAACATGTTGCTGCATCTAATGTTCCTCAATGTCAACATGTTACTGCATCTAATGTTCCTCAATGTCAACATGTTGCTGCATCTAATGTTCCTCAATGTCAACATGTTGCTGCATCTAATGTTCCTCAATGTCAACATGTTACTGCATCTAATGTTCCTCAATGTCAACATGTTACTGCATCTAATGTTCCTCAATGTCAACATGTTGCTGCATCTAATGTTCCTCAATGTCAACATGTTACTGCATCTAATGTTCCTCAATGTCAACATGTTACTGCATCTAATGTTCCTCAATGTCAACATGTTGCTGCATCTAATGTTCCTCAATGTCAACATGTTACTGCATCTAATGTTCCTCAATGTCAACATGTTGCTGCATCTAATGTTCCTCAATGTCAACATGTTACTGCATCTAATGTTCCTCAATGTCAACATGTTGCTGCATCTAATGTTCCTCAATGTCAACATGTTACTGCATCTAATGTTCCTCAATGTCAACATGTTACTGCATCTAATGTTCCTCAATGTCAACATGTTACTGCATCTAATGTTCCTCAATGTCAACATGTTGCTGCATCTAATGTTCCTCAATGTCAACATGTTACTGCATCTAATGTTCCTCAATGTCAACATGTTGCTGCATCTAATGTTCCTCAATGTCAACATGTTACTGCATCTAATGTTCCTCAATGTCAACATGTTACTGCATCTAATGTTCCTCAATGTCAACATGTTGCTGCATCTAATGTTCCTCAATGTCAACATGTTACTGCATCTAATGTTCCTCAATGTCAACATGTTACTGCATCTAATGTTCCTCAATGTCAACATGTTACTGCATCTAATGTTCCTCAATGTCAACATGTTGCTGCATCTAATGTTCCTCAATGTCAACATGTTACTGCATCTAATGTTCCTCAATGTCAACATGTTACTGCATCTAATGTTCCTCAATGTCAACATGTTGCTGCATCTAATGTTCCTCAATGTCAACATGTTACTGCATCTAATGTTCCTCAATGTCAACATGTTACTGCATCTAATGTTCCTCAATGTCAACATGTTACTGCATCTAATGTTCCTCAATGTCAACATGTTGCTGCATCTAATGTTCCTCAATGTCAACATGTTACTGCATCTAATGTTCCTCAATGTCAACATGTTACTGCATCTAATGTTCCTCAATGTCAACATGTTACTGCATCTAATGTTCCTCAATGTCAACATGTTACTGCATCTAATGTTCCTCAATGTCAACATGTTGCTGCATCTAATGTTCCTCAATGTCAACATGTTACTGCATCTAATGTTCCTCAATGTCAACATGTTACTGCATCTAATGTTCCTCAATGTCAACATGTTACTGCATCTAATGTTCCTCAATGTCAACATGTTGCTGCATCTAATGTTCCTCAATGTCAACATGTTGCTGCATCTAATGTTCCTCAATGTCAACATGTTGCTGCATCTAATGTTCCTCAATGTCAACATGTTGCTGCATCTAATGTTCCTCAATGTCAACATGTTACTGCATCTAATGTTCCTCAATGTCAACATGTTGCTGCATCTAATGTTCTCAATGTCAATATCAACATGTTACTGCATCTAATGTTCCTCAATGTCAACATGTTACTGCATCTAATGTTCCTCAATGTCAACATGTTACTGCATCTAATGTTCCTCAATGTCAACATGTTGCTGCATCTAATGTTCCTCAATGTCAACATGTTACTGCATCTAATGTTCCTCAATGTCAACATGTTGCTGCATCTAATGTTCCTCAATGTCAACATGTTGCTGCATCTAATGTTCCTCAATGTCAACATGTTACGGCATCTAATGTCCTCAATGTCAACATGTTACTGCATCTATTGTTCCTCAATGTCAACATGTTACTGCATCTAATGTTCCTCAATGTCAACATGTTACTGCATCTAATGTTCCTCAATGTCAACATGTTACTGCATCTAATGTTCCTCAATGTCAACATGTTGCTGCATCTAATGTTCCTCAATGTCAACATGTTACTGCATCTAATGTTCCTCAATGTCAACATGTTGCTGCATCTAATGTTCCTCAATGTCAACATGTTACTGCATCTAATGTTCCTCAATGTCAACATGTTGCTGCATCTAATGTTCCTCAATGTCAACATGTTACTGCATCTAATGTTCCTCAATGTCAACATGTTACTGCATCTAATGTTCCTCAATGTCAACATGTTACTGCATCTAATGTTCCTCAATGTCAACATGTTGCTGCATCTAATGTTCCTCAATGTCAACATGTTACTGCATCTAATGTTCCTCAATGTCAACATGTTACTGCATCTAATGTTCCTCAATGTCAACATGTTACTGCATCTAATGTTCCTCAATGTCAACATGTTACTGCATCTAATGTTCCTCAATGTCAACATGTTGCTGCATCTAATGTTCCTCAATGTCAACATGTTACTGCATCTAATGTTCCTCAATGTCAACATGTTACTGCATCTAATGTTCCTCAATGCAACATGTTACTGCATCTAATGTTCCTCAATGTCAACATGTTGCTGCATCTAATGTTCCTCAATGTCAACATGTTACTGCATCTAATGTTCCTCAATGTCAACATGTTACTGCATCTAATGTTCCTCAATGTCAACATGTTGCTGCATCTAATGTTCCTCAATGTCAACATGTTACTGCATCTAATGTTCCTCAATGTCAACATGTTACTGCATCTAATGTTCCTCAATGTCAACATGTTACTGCATCTAATGTTCCTCAATGTCAACATGTTGCTGCATCTAATGTTCCTCAATGTCAACATGTTACTGCATCTAATGTTCCTCAATGTCAACATGTTACTGCATCTAATGTTCCTCAATGTCAACATGTTACTGCATCTAATGTTCCTCAATGTCAACATGTTGCTGCATCTAATGTTCCTCAATGTCAACATGTTGCTGCATCTAATGTTCCTCAATGTCAACATGTTACTGCATCTAATGTTCCTCAATGTCAACATGTTGCTGCATCTAATGTTCCTCAATGTCAACATGTTACTGCATCTAATGTTCCTCAATGTCAACATGTTGCTGCATCTAATGTTCCTCAATGTCAACATGTTACTGCATCTAATGTTCCTCAATGTCAACATGTTGCTGCATCTAATGTTCCTCAATGTCAACATGTTGCTGCATCTAATGTTCCTCAATGTCAACATGTTACTGCATCTAATGTTCCTCAACGTCAACATGTTGCTGCATCTAATGTTCCTCAATGTCAACATGTTACTGCATCTAATGTTCCTCAATGTCAACATGTTACTGCATCTAATGTTCCTCAATGTCAACATGTTACTGCATCTAATGTTCCTCAATGTCAACATGTTGCTGCATCTAATGTTCCTCAATGTCAACATGTTACTGCATCTAATGTTCCTCAATGTCAACATGTTACTGCATCTAATGTTCCTCAATGTCAACATGTTGCTGCATCTAATGTTCCTCAATGTCAACATGTTGCTGCATCTAATGTTCCTCAATGTCAACATGTTGCTGCATCTAATGTTCCTCAATGTCAACATGTTACTGCATCTAATGTTCCTCAATGTCAACATGTTACTGCATCTAATGTTCCTCAATGTCAACATGTTACTGCATCTAATGTTCCTCAATGTCAACATGTTGCTGCATCTAATGTTCCTCAATGTCAACATGTTGCTGCATCTAATGTTCCTCAATGTCAACATGTTGCTGCATCTAATGTTCCTCAATGTCAACATGTTACTGCATCTAATGTTCCTCAATGTCAACATGTTACTGCATCTAATGTTCCTCAATGTCAACATGTTACTGCATCTAATGTTCCTCAATGTCAACATGTTACTGCATCTAATGTTCCTCAATGTCAACATGTTGCTGCATCTAATGTTCCTCAATGTCAACATGTTACTGCATCTAATGTTCCTCAATGTCAACATGTTACTGCATCTAATGTTCCTCAATGTCAACATGTTGCTGCATCTAATGTTCCTCAATGTCAACATGTTACTGCATCTAATGTTCCTCAATGTCAACATGTTACTGCATCTAATGTTCCTCAATGTCAACATGTTACTGCATCTAATGTTCCTCAATGTCAACATGTTGCTGCATCTAATGTTCCTCAATGTCAACATGTTACTGCATCTAATGTTCCTCAATGTCAACATGTTGCTGCATCTAATGTTCCTCAATGTCAACATGTTGCTGCATCTAATGTTCCTCAATGTCAACATGTTACTGCATCTAATGTTCCTCATGTCAACATGTTGCTGCATCTAATGTTCCTCAATGTCAACATGTTACTGCATCTAATGTTCCTCAATGTCAACATGTTGCTGCATCTAATGTTCCTCAATGTCAACATGTTACTGCATCTAATGTTCCTCAATGTCAACATGTTGCTGCATCTAATGTTCCTCAATGTCAACATGTTACTGCATCTAATGTTCCTCAATGTCAACATGTTGCTGCATCTAATGTTCCTCAATGTCAACATGTTACTGCATCTAATGTTCCTCAATGTCAACATGTTGCTGCATCTAATGTTCCTCAATGTCAACATGTTGCTGCATCTAATGTTCCTCAATGTCAACATGTTACTGCATCTAATGTTCCTCAATGTCAACATGTTACTGCATCTAATGTTCCTCAATGTTAATATCAACATGTTACTGCATCTAATGTTCCTCAATGTCAACATGTTACTGCATCTAATGTTCCTCAATATCAACATGTTGCTCCATCTAATGTTCCTCAATGTCAACATGTTACTGCATCTAATGTTCCTCAATGCCAACATGTTGCTGCATCTAATGTTCCTCAATGTTAACATGTTGCTGCATCTAATGTTCCTCAATATCAACATGTTACTGCATCTAATGTTCCTCAATGTCAACATGTTACTGCATCTAATGTTCCTCAATGTCAACATGTTGCTGCATCTAATGTTCCTCAATGTCAACATGTTACTGCATCTAATGTTCCTCAATGTCAACATGTTGCTGCATCTAATGTTCCTCAATGTCAACATGTTGCTGCATCTAATGTTCCTCAATGTCAACATGTTACTGCATCTAATGTTCCTCAATGTCAACATGTTGCTGCATCTAATGTTCCTCAATGTCAACATGTTACTGCATCTAATGTTCCTCAATGTCAACATGTTGCTGCATCTAATGTTCCTCAATGTCAACATGTTACTGCATCTAATGTTCCTCAATATCAACATGTTGCTGCATCTAATGTTCCTCAATGTCAACATGTTACTGCATCTAATGTTCCTCAATGTCAACATGTTGCTGCATCTAATGTTCCTCAATGTCAACATGTTGCTGCATCTAATGTTCCTCAATGTCAACATGTTACTGCATCTAATGTTCCTCAATGTCAACATGTTGCTGCATCTAATGTTCCTCAATGTCAACATGTTACTGCATCTAATGTTCCTCAATGTCAACATGTTGCTGCATCTAATGTTCCGCATCTAATGTTCGTCAATATCAACATGTTACTGCATCTAATGTTCCTCAATGTTAACATGTTACTGCATCTAATGTTCCTCAATGTCAACATGTTGCTGCATCTAATGTTCCTCAATGTCAACATGTTGCTGCATCTAATGTTCCTCAATGTCAACATGTTGCTGCATCTAATGTTCCTCAATGTCAACATGTTACTGCATCTAATGTTCCTCAATGTCAACATGTTGCTGCATCTAATGTTCCTCAATGTCAACATGTTACTGCATCTAATGTTCCTCAATGTCAACATGTTGCTGCATCTAATGTTCCTCAATGTCAACATGTTACTGCATCTAATGTTCCTCAATGTCAACATGTTGCTGCATCTAATGTTCCTCAATGTCAACATGTTGCTGCATCTAATGTTCCTCAATGTCAACATGTTGCTGCATCTAATGTTCCTCAATGTCAACATGTTACTGCATCTAATGTTCCTCAATGTCAACATGTTACTGCATCTAATGTTCCTCAATGTCAACATGTTGCTGCATCTAATGTTCCTCAATGTCAACATGTTGCTGCATCTAATGTTCCTCAATGTCAACATGTTACTGCATCTAATGTTCCTCAATGTCAACATGTTACTGCATCTAATGTTCCTCAATGTCAACATGTTACTGCATCTAATGTTCCTCAATGTCAACATGTTGCTGCATCTAATGTTCCTCAATGTCAACATGTTACTGCATCTAATGTTCCTCAATGTCAACATGTTGCTGCATCTAATGTTCCTCAATGTCAACATGTTACTGCATCTAATGTTCCTCAATGTCAACATGTTGCTGCATCTAATGTTCCTCAATGTCAACATGTTACTGCATCTAATGTTCCTCAATGTCAACATGTTGCTGCATCTAATGTTCCTCAATGTCAACATGTTACTGCATCTAATGTTCCTCAATATCAACATGTTACTGCATCTAATGTTCCTCAATGTCAACATGTTACTGCATCTAATGTTCCTCAATGTCAACATGTTACTGCATCTAATGTTCCTCAATGTCAACATGTTGCTGCATCTAATGTTCCTCAATGTCAACATGTTACTGCATCTAATGTTCCTCAATGTCAACATGTTGCTGCATCTAATGTTCCTCAATGTCAACATGTTACTGCATCTAATGTTCCTCATTGTCAACATGTTGCTGCATCTAATGTTCCGCATCTAATGTTCGTCAATATCAACATGTTACTGCATCTAATGTTCCTCAATGTCAACATGTTACTGCATCTAATGTTCCTCAATGTCAACATGTTACTGCATCTAATGTTCCTCAATGTCAACATGTTGCTGCATCTAATGTTCCTCAATGTCAACATGTTACTGCATCTAATGTTCCTCAATGTCAACATGTTACTGCATCTAATGTTCCTCAATGTCAACATGTTACTGCATCTAATGTTCCTCAATGTCAACATGTTGCTGCATCTAATGTTCCTCAATGTCAACATGTTACTGCATCTAATGTTCCTCAATGTCAACATGTTACTGCATCTAATGTTCCTCAATGTCAACATGTTACTGCATCTAATGTTCCTCAATGTCAACATGTTGCTGCATCTAATGTTCCTCAATGTCAACATGTTGCTGCATCTAATGTTCCTCAATGTCAACATGTTACTGCATCTAATGTCCTCAATGTCAACATGTTACTGCATCTAATGTTCCTCAATGTCAACATGTTGCTGCATCTAATGTTCCTCAATGTCAACATGTTACTGCATCTAATGTTCCTCAATGTCAACATGTTGCTGCATCTAATGTTCCTCAATGTCAACATGTTACTGCATCTAATGTTCCTCAATGTCAACATGTTGCTGCATCTAATGTTCCTCAATGTCAACATGTTACTGCATCTAATGTTCCTCAATGTCAACATGTTGCTGAATCTAATGTTCCGATCTAATGTTCTTCAATATCAACATGTTACTGCATCTAATGTTCCTCAATGTCAACATGTTACTGCATCTAATGTTCCTCAATGTCAACATGTTACTGCATCTAATGTTCCTCAATGTCAACATGTTACTGCATCTAATGTTCCTCAATGTCAACATGTTACTGCATCTAATGTTCCTCAATGTCAACATGTTACTGCATCTAATGTTCCTCAATGTCAACATGTTGCTGCATCTAATGTTCCTCAATGTCAACATGTTACTGCATCTAATGTTCCTCAATGTCAACATGTTACTGCATCTAATGTTCCTCAATGTCAACATGTTACTGCATCTAATGTTCCTCAATGTCAACATGTTGCTGCATCTAATGTTCCTCAATGTCAACATGTTACTGCATCTAATGTTCCTCAATGTCAACATGTTACTGCATCTAATGTTCCTCAATGTCAACATGTTGCTGCATCTAATGTTCCTCAATGTCAACATGTTACTGCATCTAATGTTCCTCAATGTCAACATGTTGCTGCATCTAATGTTCCTCAATGTCAACATGTTGCTGCATCTAATGTTCCTCAATGTCAACATGTTACTGCATCTAATGTTCCTCAATGTCAACATGTTACTGCATCTAATGTTCCTCAATGTCAACATGTTGCTGCATCTAATGTTCCTCAATGTCAACATGTTACTGCATCTAATGTTCCTCAATGTCAACATGTTACTGCATCTAATGTTCCTCAATGTCAACATGTTACTGCATCTAATGTTCCTCAATATCAACATGTTGCTGCATCTAATGTTGCTCAATGTCAACATGTTACTGCATCTAATGTTCCTCAATGTCAACATGTTACTGCATCTAATGTTCCTCAATGTCAACATGTTGCTGCATCTAATGTTCCTCAATGTCAACATGTTACTGCATCTAATGTTCCTCAATGTCAACATGTTGCTGCATCTAATGTTCCTCAATGTCAACATGTTACTGCATCTAATGTTCCTCATTGTCAACATGTTGCTGAATCTAATGTTCCGCATCTAATGTTCGTCAATATCAACATGTTACTGCATCTAATGTTCCTCAATGTCAACATGTTACTGCATCTAATGTTCCTCAATATCAACATGTTGCTCCATCTAATGTTCCTTAATGGCAACATGTTACTGCATCTAATGTTCCTCAATGTCAACATGTTGCTGCATCTAGTGTTCCTCAATGTCAACATGTTACTGCATCTAATGTTCCTCAATGTCAACATGTTACTGCATCTAATGTTCCTCAATATCAACATGTTGCTGCATCTAATGTTCCTCAATGTCAACATGTTACTGCATCTAATGTTCCTCAATGTCAACATGTTGCTGCATCTAATGTTCCTCAATGTCAACATGTTGCTGCATCTAATGTTCCTCAATGTCAACATGTTGCTGCATCTAATGTTCCTCAATGTCAACATGTTACTGCATCTAATGTTCCTCAATGTCAACATGTTACTGCATCTAATGTTCCTCAATGTCAACATGTTGCTGCATCTAATGTTCCGTGATCTAATGTTCACAATATCAACATGTTACTGCATCTAATGTTCCTCAATGTCAACATGTTGCTGCATCTAATGTTCCTCAATGTCAACATGTTACTGCATCTAATGTTCCTCAATGTCAACATGTTACTGCATCTAATGTTCCTCAATGTCAACATGTTGCTGCATCTAATGTTCCTCAATGTCAACATGTTACTGCATCTAATGTTCCTCAATGTCAACATGTTACTGCATCTAATGTTCCTCAATGTCAACATGTTACTGCATCTAATGTTCCTCAATATCAACATGTTGCTGCATCTAATGTTGCTCAATGTCAACATGTTACTGCATCTAATGTTCCTCAATGTCAACATGTTACTGCATCTAATGTTCCTCAATGTCAACATGTTACTGCATCTAATATTCCTCAATGTCAACATGTTGCTGCATCTAATGTTCCTCAATGTCAACATGTTGCTGCATCTAATGTTCCTCAATGTCAACATGTTACTGCATCTAATGTTCCTCAATGTCAACATGTTGCTGCATCTAATGTTCCTCAATGTCAACATGTTACTGCATCTAATGTTCCTCAATGTCAACATGTTGCTGCATCTAATGTTCCGCATCTAATGTTCCTCAATATCAACATGTTACTGCATCTAATGTTCCTCAATGTCAACATGTTACTGCATCTAATGTTCCTCAATGTCAACATGTTACTGCATCTAATGTTCCTCAATGTCAACATGTTGCTGCATCTAATGTTCCTCAATGTCAACATGTTACTGCATCTAATGTTCCTCAATGTCAACATGTTGCTGCATCTAATGTTCCTCAATGTCAACATGTTACTGCATCTAATGTTCCTCATTGTCAACATGTTGCTGCATCTAATGTTCCGCATCTAATGTTCGTCAATATCAACATGTTACTGCATCTAATGTTCCTCAATGTCAACATGTTACTGCATCTAATGTTCCTCAATGTCAACATGTTGCTGCATCTAATGTTCCTCAATGTCAACATGTTACTGCATCTAATGTTCCTCAATGTCAACATGTTACTGCATCTAATGTTCCTCAATGTCAACATGTTGCTGCATCTAATGTTCCTCAATGTCAACATGTTACTGCATCTAATGTTCCTCAATGTCAACATGTTGCTGCATCTAATGTTCCTCAATGTCAACATGTTGCTGCATCTAATGTTCCTCAATGTCAACATGTTACTGCATCTAATGTTCCTCAATGTCAACATGGTGCTGCATCTAATGTTCCTCAATGTCAACATGTTACTGCATCTAATGTTCCTCAATGTCAACATGTTGCTGCATCTAATGTTCCTCAATGTCAACATGTTACTGCATCTAATGTTCCTCAATGTCAACATGTTACTGCATCTAATGTTCCTCAATGTCAACATGTTGCTGCATCTAATGTTCCTCAATGTCAACATGTTACTGCATCTAATGTTCCTCAATGTCAACATGTTGCTGCATCTAATGTTCCGCATCTAATGTTCTCAATATCAACATGTTACTGCATCTAATGTTCCTCAATGTCAACATGTTACTGCATCTAATGTTCCTCAATATCAACATGTTGCTGCATCTAATGTTCCTCAATGTCAACATGTTACTGCATCTAATGTTCCTCAATGTCAACATGTTGCTGCATCTAATGTTCCTCAATGTCAACATGTTGCTGCATCTAATGTTCCTCAATGTCAACATGTTACTGCATCTAATGTTCCTCAATGTCAACATGTTACTGCATCTAATGTTCCTCAATGTCAACATGTTACTGCATCTAATGTTCCTCAATGTCAACATGTTACTGCATCTAATGTTCCTCAATGTCA
This sequence comes from Brachymystax lenok tsinlingensis, assembly GCA_030435695.1. Classification (NCBI taxonomy): domain Eukaryota; kingdom Metazoa; phylum Chordata; class Actinopteri; order Salmoniformes; family Salmonidae; genus Brachymystax; species Brachymystax lenok. The sequence continues at coordinate 10,584,645 of CM059811.1, read as the reverse complement.
ACATGTTGCTGCATCTAATGTTCCTCAATGTCAACATGTTACTGCATCTAATGTTCCTCAATGTCAACATGTTGCTGCATCTAATGTTCCTCAATGTCAACATGTTACTGCATCTAATGTTCCTCATTGTCAACATGTTGCTGCATCTAATGTTCCTCTAATGTTCACAATATCAACATGTTACTGCATCTAATGTTCCTCAATGTCAACATGTTACTGCATCTAATGTTCCTCAATATCAACATGTTGCTCCATCTAATGTTCCTTAATGGCAACATGTTACTGCATCTAATGTTCCTCAATGCCAACATGGTGCTGCATCTAATGTTCCTCAATGTTAACATGTTGCTGCATCTAATGTTCCTCAATATCAACATGTTGCTGCATCTAATGTTCCTCAATGTCAACATGTTACTGCATCTAATGTTCCTCAATATCAACATGTTGCTCCATCTAATGTTCCTTAATGGCAACATGTTACTGCATCTAATGTTCCTCAATGTCAACATGTTACTGCATCTAATGTTCCTCATTGTCAACATGTTACTGCATCTAATGTTCCTCAATATCAACATGTTGCTGCATCTAATGTTCCTCAATGTCAACATGTTACTGCATCTAATGTTCCTCAATGTCAACATGTTACTGCATCTAATGTTCCTCAATGTCAACATGTTGCTGCATCTAATGTTCCTCAATGTCAACATGTTACTGCATCTAATGTTCCTCAATGTCAACATGTTGCTGCATCTAATGTTCCTCAATGTCAACATGTTACTGCATCTAATGTTCCTCAATGTCAACATGTTGCTGCATCTAATGTTCCTCTAATGTTCTAATATCAACATGTTACTGCATCTAATGTTCCTCAATGTCAACATGTTACTGCATCTAATGTTCCTCAATGTCAACATGTTGCTGCATCTAATGTTCCTCAATGTCAACATGTTACTGCATCTAATGTTCCTCAATGTCAACATGTTGCTGCATCTAATGTTCCTCAATGTCAACATGTTGCTGCATCTAATGTTCCTCAATGTCAACATGTTACTGCATCTAATGTTCCTCAATGTCAACATGTTACTGCATCTAATGTTCCTCAATGTCAACATGTTACTGCATCTAATGTTCCTCAATGTCAACATGTTGCTGCATCTAATGTTCCTCAATGTCAACATGTTGCTGCATCTAATGTTCCTCAATGTCAACATGTTGCTGCATCTAATGTTCCTCAATGTCAACATGTTGCTGCATCTAATGTTCCTCAATGTCAACATGTTACTGCATCTAATGTTCCTCAATGTCAACATGTTGCTGCATCTAATGTTCCTCAATGTCAACATGTTACGGCATCTAATGTCCTCAATGTCAACATGTTACTGCATCTAATGTTCCTCAATGTCAACATGTTACGGCATCTAATGTCCTCAATGTCAACATGTTACTGCATCTAGTGTTCCTCAATGTCAACATGTTGCTGCATCTAGTGTTCCTCAATGTTAACATGTTACTGCATCTAATGTTCCTCAATGTCAACATGTTACTGCATCTAATGTTCCTCAATGTCAACATGTTACTGCATCTAATGTTCCTCAATATCAACATGTTGCTGCATCTAATGTTGCTCAATGTCAACATGTTACTGCATCTAATGTTCCTCAATGTCAACATGTTGCTGCATCTAATGTTCCTCAATGTCAACATGTTACTGCATCTAATGTTCCTCAATGTCAACATGTTGCTGCATCTAATGTTCCTCAATGTCAACATGTTGCTGCATCTAATGTTCCTCAATGTCAACATGTTGCTGCATCTAATGTTCCTCAATGTCAACATGTTGCTGCATCTAATGTTCCTCAATGTCAACATGTTACTGCATCTAATGTTCCTCAATGTCAACATGTTGCTGCATCTAATGTTCCTCAATGTCAACATGTTACTGCATCTAATGTTCCTCAATGTCAACATGTTACTGCATCTAATGTTCCTCAATGTCAACATGTTGCTGCATCTAATGTTCCTCAATGTCAACATGTTACTGCATCTAATGTTCCTCAATGTCAACATGTTACTGCATCTAATGTTCCTCAATGTCAACATGTTGCTGCATCTAATGTTCCTCAATGTCAACATGTTACTGCATCTAATGTTCCTCAATGTCAACATGTTACTGCATCTAATGTTCCTCAATGTCAACATGTTACTGCATCTAATGTTCCTCAATGTCAACATGTTGCTGCATCTAATGTTCCTCAATGTCAACATGTTGCTGCATCTAATGTTCCTCAATGTCAACATGTTACTGCATCTAATGTTCCTCAATGTCAACATGTTACTGCATCTAATGTTCCTCAATGTCAACATGTTGCTGCATCTAATGTTCCTCAATGTCAACATGTTGCTGCATCTAATGTTCCTCAATGTCAACATGTTGCTGCATCTAATGTTCCTCAATGTCAACATGTTACTGCATCTAATGTTCCTCAATGTCAACATGTTGCTGCATCTAATGTTCCTCAATGTCAACATGTTACTGCATCTAATGTTCCTCAATGTCAACATGTTACTGCATCTAATGTTCCTCAATGTCAACATGTTACTGCATCTAATGTTCCTCAATGTCAACATGTTACTGCATCTAATGTTCCTCAATGTCAACATGTTACTGCATCTAATGTTCCTCAATGTCAACATGTTACTGCATCTAATGTTCCTCAATATCAACATGTTGCTGCATCTAATGTTCCTCAATGTCAACATGTTACTGCATCTAATGTTCCTCAATGTCAACATGTTGCTGCATCTAATGTTCCTCAATGTCAACATGTTACTGCATCTAATGTTCCTCAATGTCAACATGTTACTGCATCTAATGTTCCTCAATGTCAACATGTTACTGCATCTAATGTTCCTCAATGTCAACATGTTGCTGCATCTAATGTTCCTCAATGTCAACATGTTACTGCATCTAATGTTCCTCAATGTCAACATGTTACTGCATCTAATGTTCCTCAATGTCAACATGTTGCTGCATCTAATGTTCCTCAATGTCAACATGTTACTGCATCTAATGTTCCTCAATGTCAACATGTTACTGCATCTAATGTTCCTCAATGTCAACATGTTACTGCATCTAATGTTCCTCATTGTCAACATGTTGCTGAATCTAATGTTCCGTGATCTAATGTTCGTCAATATCAACATGTTACTGCATCTAATGTTCCTCAATGTCAACATGTTACTGCATCTAATGTTCCTCAATATCAACATGTTGCTGCATCTAATGTTCCTCAATGTCAACATGTTACTGCATCTAATGTTCCTCAATGTCAACATGTTGCTGCATCTAATGTTCCTCAATGTCAACATGTTGCTGCATCTAATGTTCCTCAATGTCAACATGTTACTGCATCTAATGTTCCTCAATGTCAACATGTTACTGCATCTAATGTTCCTCAATGTCAACATGTTGCTGCATCTAATGTTCCTCAATGTCAACATGTTGCTGCATCTAATGTTCCTCAATGTCAACATGTTGCTGCATCTAATGTTCCTCAATGTCAACATGTTGCTGCATCTAATGTTCCTCAATGTCAACATGTTGCTGCATCTAATGTTCCTCAATGTCAACATGTTACTGCATCTAATGTTCCTCAATGTCAACATGTTGCTGCATCTAATGTTCCTCAATGTCAACATGTTACTGCATCTAATGTTCCTCAATGTCAACATGTTACTGCATCTAATGTTCCTCAATGTCAACATGTTGCTGCATCTAATGTTCCTCAATGTCAACATGTTACTGCATCTAATGTTCCTCAATGTCAACATGTTACTGCATCTAATGTTCCTCAATGTCAACATGTTACTGCATCTAATGTTCCTCAATGTCAACATGTTGCTGCATCTAATGTTCCTCAATGTCAACATGTTACTGCATCTAATGTTGCTCAATGTCAACATGTTACTGCATCTAATGTTCCTCAATGTCAACATGTTACTGCATCTAATGTTCCTCAATGTCAACATGTTGCTGCATCTAATGTTCCTCAATGTCAACATGTTACTGCATCTAATGTTCCTCAATGTCAACATGTTGCTGCATCTAATGTTCCTCAATGTCAACATGTTACTGCATCTAATGTTCCTCAATGTCAACATGTTGCTGCATCTAATGTTCCTCAATGTCAACATGTTACTGCATCTAATGTTCCTCATTATGTCAACATGTTGCTCCATCTAATGTTCCTCAATGTCAACATGTTACTGCATCTAATGTTCCTCAATGTCAACATGTTACTGCATCTAATGTTCCTCAATGTCAACATGTTACTGCATCTAATGTTCCTCAATATCAACATGTTGCTGCATCTAATGTTGCTCAATGTCAACATGTTACTGCATCTAATGTTCCTCAATGTCAACATGTTACTGCATCTAATGTTCCTCAATGTCAACATGTTGCTGCATCTAATGTTCCTCAATGTCAACATGTTACTGCATCTAATGTTCCTCAATGTCAACATGTTACTGCATCTAATGTTCCTCAATGTCAACATGTTACTGCATCTAATGTTCCTCATTGTCAACATGTTGCTGAATCTAATGTTCCGCATCTAATGTTCCTCAATATCAACATGTTACTGCATCTAATGTTCCTCAATGTCAACATGTTACTGCATCTAATGTTCCTCAATATCAACATGTTGCTCCATCTAATGTTCCTTAATGGCAACATGTTACTGCATCTAATGTTCCTCAATGTCAACATGTTGCTGCATCTAGTGTTCCTCAATGTCAACATGTTGCTGCATCTAGTGTTCCTCAATGTCAACATGTTACTGCATCTAATGTTCCTCAATGTCAACATGTTACTGCATCTAATGTTGCTCAATGTCAACATGTTACTGCATCTAATGTTCCTCAATGTCAACATGTTACTGCATCTAATGTTCCTCAATGTCAACATGTTACTGCATCTAATGTTCCTCAATGTCAACATGTTGCTGCATCTAATGTTCCTCAATGTCAACATGTTACTGCATCTAATGTTCCTCAATGTCAACATGTTACTGCATCTAATGTTCCTCAATGTCAACATGTTACTGCATCTAATGTTCCTCAATGTCAACATGTTGCTGCATCTAATGTTCCTCAATGTCAACATGTTACTGCATCTAATGTTCCTCAATGTCAACATGTTACTGCATCTAATGTTCCTCAATGTCAACATGTTACTGCATCTAATGTTCCTCAATGTCAACATGTTGCTGCATCTAATGTTCCTCAATGTCAACATGTTGCTGCATCTAATGTTCCTCAATGTCAACATGTTACTGCATCTAATGTTCCTCAATGTCAACATGTTGCTGCATCTAATGTTCCTCAATGTCAACATGTTACTGCATCTAATGTTCCTCAATGTCAACATGTTACTGCATCTAATGTTCCTCAATGTCAACATGTTACTGCATCTAATGTTCCTCAATATCAACATGTTGCTGCATCTAATGTTGCTCAATGTCAACATGTTACTGCATCTAATGTTCCTCAATGTCAACATGTTACTGCATCTAATGTTCCTCAATGTCAACATGTTGCTGCATCTAATGTTCCTCAATGTCAACATGTTACTGCATCTAATGTTCCTCAATGTCAACATGTTGCTGCATCTAATGTTCCTCAATGTCAACATGTTACTGCATCTAATGTTCCTCAATGTCAACATGTTGCTGCATCTAATGTTCCTCAATGTCCATGTGCATCTAATGTTCCTCAATATCAACATGTTACTGCATCTAATGTTCCTCAATGTCAACATGTTACTGCATCTAATGTTCCTCAATGTCAACATGTTGCTGCATCTAATGTTCCTCAATGTCAACATGTTACTGCATCTAATGTTCCTCAATGTCAACATGTTACTGCATCTAATGTTCCTCAATGTCAACATGTTGCTGCATCTAATGTTCCTCAATGTCAACATGTTACTGCATCTAATGTTCCTCAATGTCAACATGTTACTGCATCTAATGTTCCTCAATGTCAACATGTTACTGCATCTAATGTTCCTCAATGTCAACATGTTGCTGCATCTAATGTTCCTCAATGTCAACATGTTACTGCATCTAATGTTCCTCAATGTCAACATGTTACTGCATCTAATGTTCCTCAATGTCAACATGTTGCTGCATCTAATGTTCCTCAATGTCAACATGTTGCTGCATCTAATGTTCCTCAATGTCAACATGTTGCTGCATCTAATGTTCCTCAATGTCAACATGTTACTGCATCTAATGTTCCTCAATGTCAACATGTTACTGCATCTAATGTTCCTCAATGTCAACATGTTACTGCATCTAATGTTCCTCAATGTCAACATGTTACTGCATCTAATGTTCCTCAATGTCAACATGTTGCTGCATCTAATGTTCCTCAATGTCAACATGTTACTGCATCTAATGTTCCTCAATGTCAACATGTTGCTGCATCTAATGTTCCTCAATGTCAACATGTTACTGCATCTAATGTTCCTCAATGTCAACATGTTGCTGCATCTAATGTTCCTCAATGTCAACATGTTACTGCATCTAATGTTCCTCAATGTCAACATGTTGCTGCATCTAATGTTCCTCAATGTCAACATGTTACTGCATCTAATGTTCCTCAATGTCAACATGTTGCTGCATCTAATGTTCCTCAATGTCAACATGTTACTGCATCTATTGTTCCTCAATGTCAACATGTTGCTGCATCTAGTGTTCCTCAATGTTAACATGTTACTGCATCTAATGTTCCTCAATGTCAACATGTTACTGCATCTAATGTTCCTCAATGTCAACATGTTACTGCATCTAATGTTCCTCAATGTCAACATGTTGCTGCATCTAATGTTCCTCAATGTCAACATGTTGCTGCATCTAATGTTCCTCAATGTCAACATGTTACTGCATCTAATGTTCCTCAATGTCAACATGTTGCTGCATCTAATGTTCCTCAATGTCAACATGTTACTGCATCTAATGTTCCTCAATGTCAACATGTTGCTGCATCTAATGTTCATCTAATGTTCCTCAATGTCAACATGTTACTGCATCTAATGTTCCTCAATGTCAACATGTTGCTGCATCTAATGTTCCTCAATGTCAACATGTTACTGCATCTAATGTTCCTCAATGTCAACATGTTACTGCATCTAATGTTCCTCAATGTCAACATGTTGCTGCATCTAATGTTCCTCAATGTCAACATGTTACTGCATCTAATGTTCCTCAATGTCAACATGTTACTGCATCTAATGTTCCTCAATGTCAACATGTTACTGCATCTAATGTTCCTCAATGTCAACATGTTGCTGCATCTAATGTTCCTCAATGTCAACATGTTACTGCATCTAATGTTCCTCAATGTCAACATGTTACTGCATCTAATGTTCCTCAATGTCAACATGTTACTGCATCTAATGTTCCTCAATGTCAACATGTTGCTGCATCTAATGTTCCTCAATGTCAACATGTTGCTGCATCTAATGTTCCTCAATGTCAACATGTTGCTGCATCTAATGTTCCTCAATGTCAACATGTTGCTGCATCTAATGTTCCTCAATGTCAACATGTTACTGCATCTAATGTTCCTCATTGTCAACATGTTGCTGCATCTAATGTTCCTCAATGTCAATATCAACATGTTACTGCATCTAATGTTCCTCAATGTTAACATGTTGCTGCATCTAATGTTCCTCAATGTCAACATGTTACGGCATCTAATGTCCTCAATGTCAACATGTTACTGCATCTAATGTTCCTCAATGTCAACATGTTACTGCATCTAATGTTCCTCAATGTCAACATGTTACTGCATCTAATGTTCCTCAATGTCAACATGTTGCTGCATCTAATGTTCCTCAATGTTCAACATGTTACTGCATCTAATGTTCCTCAATGTCAACATGTTACTGCATCTAATGTTCCTCAATGTCAACATGTTACTGCATCTAATGTTCCTCAATGTCAACATGTTGCTGCATCTAATGTTCCTCAATGTCAACATGTTACTGCATCTAATGTTCCTCAATGTCAACATGTTACTGCATCTAATGTTCCTCAATGTCAACATGTTGCTGCATCTAATGTTCCTCAATGTCAACATGTTGCTGCATCTAATGTTCCTCAATGTCAACATGTTGCTGCATCTAATGTTCCTCAATGTTAACATGTTACTGCATCTAATGTTCCTCAATGTCAACATGTTACTGCATCTAATGTTCCTCAATGTCAACATGTTACTGCATCTAATGTTCCTCAATGTCAACATGTTGCTGCATCTAATGTTCCTCAATGTCAACATGTTGCTGCATCTAATGTTCCTCAATGTCAACATGTTACTGCATCTAATGTTCCTCAATGTCAACATGTTGCTGCATCTAATGTTCCTCAATGTCAACATGTTACTGCATCTAATGTTCCTCAATGTCAACATGTTGCTGCATCTAATGTTCCTCAATGTCAACATGTTACTGCATCTAATGTTCCTCAATGTCAACATGTTGCTGCATCTAATGTTCCTCAATGTCAACATGTTACTGCATCTAATGTTCCTCAATGTCAACATGTTACTGCATCTAATGTTCCTCAATGTCAACATGTTGCTGCATCTAATGTTCCTCAATGTCAACATGTTACTGCATCTAATGTTCCTCAATGTCAACATGTTACTGCATCTAATGTTCCTCAATGTCAACATGTTACTGCATCTAATGTTCCTCAATGTCAACATGTTGCTGCATCTAATGTTCCTCAATGTCAACATGTTACTGCATCTAATGTTCCTCAATGTCAACATGTTACTGCATCTAATGTTCCTCAATGTCAACATGTTGCTGAATCTAATGTTCCTCAATGTCAACATGTTGCTGCATCTAATGTTCCTCAATGTCAACATGTTGCTGCATCTAATGTTCCTCAATGTCAACATGTTACTGCATCTAATGTTCCGCATCTAATGTTGGTCAATATCAACATGTTACTGCATCTAATGTTCCTCAATGTCAACATGTTACTGCATCTAATGTTCCTCAATGTCAACATGTTACTGCATCTAATGTTCCTCAATGTCAACATGTTGCTGCATCTAATGTTCCTCAATATCAACATGTTGCTGCATCTAATGTTCCTCAATGTCAACATGTTACTGCATCTAATGTTCCTCAATGTCAACATGGTGCTGCATCTAATGTTCCTCAATGTCAACATGTTACTGCATCTAATGTTCCTCAATGTCAACATGTTGCTGCATCTAATGTTCCTCAATGTCAACATGTTGCTGCATCTAATGTTCCTCAATGTCAACATGTTACTGCATCTAATGTTCCTCAATGTCAACATGTTGCTGCATCTAATGTTCCTCAATGTCAACATGTTACTGCATCTAATGTTCCTCAATGTCAACATGTTACTGCATCTAATGTTCCTCAATGTCAACATGTTACGGCATCTAATGTCCTCAATGTCAACATGTTACTGCATCTAGTGTTCCTCAATGTCAACATGTTGCTGCATCTAGTGTTCCTCAATGTTAACATGTTACTGCATCTAATGTTCCTCAATGTCAACATGTTACTGCATCTAATGTTCCTCAATGTCAACATGTTACTGCATCTAATGTTCCTCAATGTCAACATGTTGCTGCATCTAATGTTCCTCAATGTCAACATGTTGCTGCATCTAATGTTCCTCAATGTCAACATGTTACTGCATCTAATGTTCCTCAATGTCAACATGTTACTGCATCTAATGTTCCTCAATGTCAACATGTTACTGCATCTAATGTTCCTCAATGTCAACATGTTACTGCATCTAATGTTCCTCAATGTCAACATGTTACTGCATCTAATGTTCCTCAATGTCAACATGTTGCTGCATCTAATGTTCCTCAATGTCAACATGTTACTGCATCTAATGTTCCTCAATGTCAACATGTTGCTGCATCTAATGTTCCTCAATGTCAACATGTTACTGCATCTAATGTTCCTCAATGTCAACATGTTGCTGCATCTAATGTTCCTCAATGTCAACATGTTGCTGCATCTAATGTTCCTCAATGTCAACATGTTACTGCATCTAATGTTCCTCAATGTCAACATGTTGCTGCATCTAATGTTCCTCAATGTCAACATGTTACTGCATCTAATGTTCCTCAATGTCAACATGTTACTGCATCTAATGTTCCTCAATGTCAACATGTTGCTGCATCTAATGTTCCTCAATGTCAACATGTTGCTGCATCTAATGTTCCTCAATGTCAACATGTTGCTGCATCTAATGTTCCTCAATGTCAACATGTTGCTGCATCTAATGTTCCTCAATGTCAACATGTTACTGCATCTAATGTTCCGCATCTAATGTTGGTCAATATCAACATGTTACTGCATCTAATGTTCCTCAATGTCAACATGTTACTGCATCTAATGTTCCTCAATGTCAACATGTTGCTGCATCTAATGTTCCTCAATGTCAACATGTTACTGCATCTAATGTTCCTCAATGTCAACATGTTACTGCATCTAATGTTCCTCAATGTCAACATGTTACTGCATCTAATGTTCCTCAATGTCAACATGTTACTGCATCTAATGTTCCTCAATGTCAACATGTTGCTGCATCTAATGTTCCTCAATGTCAACATGTTGCTGCATCTAATGTTCCTCAATGTCAACATGTTACTGCATCTAATGTTCCTCAATGCCAACATGGTGCTGCATCTAATGTTCCTCAATGTTAACATGTTGCTGCATCTAATGTTCCTCAATATCAACATGTTGCTGCATCTAATGTTCCTCAATGTCAACATGTTACTGCATCTAATGTTCCTCAATGTCAACATGTTGCTGCATCTAATGTTCCTCAATGTCAACATGTTACTGCATCTAATGTTCCTCAATGTCAACATGTTGCTGCATCTAATGTTCCTCAATGTCAACATGTTACTGCATCTAATGTTCCTCAATGTCAACATGTTACTGCATCTAATGTTCCTCAATGTCAACATGTTGCTGCATCTAATGTTCCTCAATGTCAACATGTTACTGCATCTAATGTTCCTCAATGTCAACATGTTGCTGCATCTAATGTTCCTCAATGTCAACATGTTACTGCATCTAATGTTCCTCAATGTCAACATGTTGCTGCATCTAATGTTCCTCTAATGTCAACATGTTACTGCATCTAATGTTCCTCAATGTCAACATGTTACTGCATCTAATGTTCCTCAATGTCAACATGTTACTGCATCTAATGTTCCTCAATGTCAACATGTTGCTGCATCTAATGTTCCTCAATGTCAACATGTTACTGCATCTAATGTTCCTCAATGTCAACATGTTGCTGCATCTAATGTTCCTCAATGTCAACATGTTACTGCATCTAATGTTCCTCAATATCAACATGTTGCTGCATCTAATGTTCCTCAATGTCAACATGTTACTGCATCTAATGTTCCTCAATGTCAACATGTTGCTGCATCTAATGTTCCTCAATGTCAACATGTTACTGCATCTAATGTTCCTCAATGCCAACATGTTGCTGCATCTAATGTTCCTCAATGTCAACATGTTGCTGCATCTAATGTTCCTCAATGTCAACATGTTGCTGCATCTAATGTTCCTCAATGTCAACATGTTACTGCATCTAATGTTCCTCAATGTCAACATGTTGCTGCATCTAATGTTCCTCAATGTCAACATGTTACTGCATCTAATGTTCCTCAATGTCAACATGTTACTGCATCTAATGTTCCTCAATGTCAACATGTTACTGCATCTAATGTTCCTCAATGTCAACATGTTGCTGCATCTAATGTTCCTCAATGTCAACATGTTGCTGCATCTAATGTTCCTCAATGTCAACATGTTACTGCATCTAATGTTCCTCAATGTCAACATGTTACTGCATCTAATGTTCCTCAATGTCAACATGTTGCTGCATCTAATGTTCCTCAATGTCAACATGTTACTGCATCTAATGTTCCTCAATGTCAACATGTTACTGCATCTAATGTTCCTCAATGTCAACATGTTACTGCATCTAATGTTCCTCAATGTCAACATGTTACTGCATCTAATGTTGCTCAATGTCAACATGTTACTGCATCTAATGTTCCTCAATGTCAACATGTTACTGCATCTAATGTTCCTCAATGTCAACATGTTGCTGCATCTAATGTTCCTCAATGTCAACATGTTACTGCATCTAATGTTCCTCAATGTCAACATGTTGCTGCATCTAATGTTCCTCAATGTCAACATGTTACTGCATCTAATGTTCCTCATTGTCAACATGTTGCTGAATCTAATGTTCCGCATCTAATGTTCGTCAATATCAACATGTTACTGCATCTAATGTTCCTCAATGTCAACATGTTACTGCATCTAATGTTCCTCAATGTCAACATGTTACTGCATCTAATGTTCCTCAATGTCAACATGTTGCTGCATCTAATGTTCCTCAATGTCAACATGTTACTGCATCTAATGTTCCTCAATGTCAACATGTTACTGCATCTAATGTTCCTCAATGTCAACATGTTACTGCATCTAATGTTCCTCAATGTCAACATGTTACTGCATCTAATGTTCCTCAATGTCAACATGTTGCTGCATCTAATGTTCCTCAATGTCAACATGTTACTGCATCTAATGTTCCTCAATGTCAACATGTTGCTGAATCTAATGTTCCGCATCTAATGTTCCTCAATATCAACATGTTACTGCATCTAATGTTCCTCAATGTCAACATGTTACTGCATCTAATGTTCCTCAATATGTCAACATGTTGCTGCATCTAATGTTCCTCAATGTCAACATGTTACTGCATCTAATGTTCCTCAATGCCAACATGTTGCTGCATCTAATGTTCCTCAATGTCAACATGTTGCTGCATCTAATGTTCCTCAATGTCAACATGTTGCTGCATCTAATGTTCCTCAATGTCAACATGTTACTGCATCTAATGTTCCTCAATGTCAACATGTTGCTGCATCTAATGTTCCTCAATGTCAACATGTTACTGCATCTAATGTTCCTCAATGTCAACATGTTACTGCATCTAATGTTCCTCAATGTCAACATGTTGCTGCATCTAATGTTCCTCAATGGCAACATGTTACTGCATCTAATGTTCCTCAATGCCAACATGGTTGCTGCATCTAATGTTCCTCAATGTTAACATGTTGCTGCATCTAATGTTCCTCAATGTCAACATGTTACTGCATCTAATGTTCCTCAATGTCAACATGTTGCTGCATCTAATGTTCCTCAATGTCAACATGTTACTGCATCTAATGTTCCTCAATGTCAACATGTTGCTGCATCTAATGTTCCGCATCTAATGTTCGTCAATATCAACATGTTACTGCATCTAATGTTCCTCAATGTTAACATGTTACTGCATCTAATGTTCCTCAATGTCAACATGTTACGGCATCTAATGTTCCTCAATGTTAACATGTTGCTGCATCTAATGTTCCTCAATGTCAACATGTTGCTGCATCTAATGTTCCTCAATGTCAACATGTTACTGCATCTAATGTTCCTCATTGTCAACATGTTGCTGCATCTAATGTTCCTCAATGTCAACATGTTACTGCATCTAATGTTCCTCAATGTCAACATGTTGCTGCATCTAATGTTCCTCAATGTCAACATGTTACTGCATCTAATGTTCCTCAATGTCAACATGTTACTGCATCTAATGTTCCTCAATGTCAACATGTTGCTGCATCTAATGTTCCTCAATGTCAACATGTTACTGCATCTAATGTTCCTCAATGTCAACATGTTGCTGCATCTAATGTTCCTCAATGTCAACATGTTACTGCATCTAATGTTCCTCAATGTCAACATGTTGCTGCATCTAATGTTCCTCAATGTCAACATGTTACTGCATCTAATGTTCCTCAATGTCAACATGTTACTGCATCTAATGTTCCTCAATGTCAACATGTTGCTGCATCTAATGTTCCTCAATGTCAACATGTTACTGCATCTAATGTTCCTCAATGTCAACATGTTGCTGCATCTAATGTTCCTCAATGTCAACATGTTGCTGCATCTAATGTTCCTCAATGTCAACATGTTGCTGCATCTAATGTTCCTCAATGTCAACATGTTACTGCATCTAATGTTCCTCAATATCAACATGTTACTGCATCTAATGTTCCTCAATGTCAACATGTTACTGCATCTAATGTTCCTCAATGTCAACATGTTGCTGCATCTAATGTTCCTCAATGTCAACATGTTACTGCATCTAATGTTCCTCAATGTCAACATGTTGCTGCATCTAATGTTCTGCATCTAATGTTCCTCAATATCAACATGTTACTGCATCTAATGTTCCTCAATGTCAACATGTTACTGCATCTAATGTTCCTCAATATCAACATGTTGCTGCATCTAATGTTGCTCAATGTCAACATGTTACTGCATCTAATGTTCCTCAATGTCAACATGTTACTGCATCTAATGTTCCTCAATGTCAACATGTTGCTGCATCTAATGTTCCTCAATGTCAACATGTTACTGCATCTAATGTTCCTCAATGTCAACATGTTGCTGCATCTAATGTTCCTCAATGTCAACATGTTACTGCATCTAATGTTCCTCAATGTCAACATGTTGCTGCATCTAATGTTCCTCAATGTCAACATGTTACTGCATCTAATGTTCCTCAATATCAACATGTTGCTGCATCTAATGTTCCTCAATGTCAACATGTTACTGCATCTAATGTTCCTCAATGTCAACATGGTTGCTGCATCTAATGTTCCTCAATGTCAACATGTTGCTGCATCTAATGTTCCTCAATGTCAACATGTTACTGCATCTAATGTTCCTCAATGTCAACATGTTGCTGCATCTAATGTTCCTCAATGTCAACATGTTACTGCATCTAATGTTCCTCAATGTCAACATGTTGCTGCATCTAATGTTCCGCATCTAATGTTCGTCAATATCAACATGTTACTGCATCTAATGTTCCTCAATGTTAACATGTTGCTGCATCTAATGTTCCTCAATGTCAACATGTTACGGCATCTAATGTCCTCAATGTCAACATGTTGCTGCATCTAATGTTCCTCAATGTCAACATGTTACTGCATCTAATGTTCCTCAATGTCAACATGTTACTGCATCTAATGTTCCTCAATGTCAACATGTTGCTGCATCTAATGTTCCTCAATGTCAACATGTTACTGCATCTAATGTTCCTCAATGTCAACATGTTGCTGCATCTAATGTTCCTCAATGTCAACATGTTACTGCATCTAATGTTCCTCAATGTCAACATGTTACTGCATCTAATGTTCCTCAATGTCAACATGTTGCTGCATCTAATGTTCCTCAATGTCAACATGTTACTGCATCTAATGTTCCTCAATGTCAACATGTTGCTGCATCTAATGTTCCTCAATGTCAACATGTTACTGCATCTAATGTTCCTCAATGTCAACATGTTGCTGCATCTAATGTTCCTCTAATGTTCAATATCAACATGTTACTGCATCTAATGTTCCTCAATGTCAACATGTTACTGCATCTAATGTTCCTCAATATCAACATGTTGCTCCATCTAATGTTCCTTAATGGCAACATGTTACTGCATCTAATGTTCCTCAATGTCAACATGTTGCTGCATCTAATGTTCCTCAATGTCAACATGTTGCTGCATCTAATGTTCCTCAATGTCAACATGTTACTGCATCTAATGTTCCTCAATGTCAACATGTTACTGCATCTAATGTTCCTCAATATCAACATGTTGCTCCATCTAATGTTCCTTAATGGCAACATGTTACTGCATCTAATGTTCCTCAATGCCAACATGGTGCTGCATCTAATGTTCCTCAATGTTAACATGTTGCTGCATCTAATGTTCCTCAATGTCAACATGTTGCTGCATCTAATGTTCCTCAATGTCAACATGTTACTGCATCTAATGTTCCTCAATGTCAACATGTTGCTGCATCTAATGTTCCTCAATGTCAACATGTTACTGCATCTAATGTTCCTCAATGTCAACATGTTGCTGCATCTAATGTTCCTCAATGTCAACATGTTACTGCATCTAATGTTCCTCAATATCAACATGTTGCTGCATCTAATGTTCCTCAATGTCAACATGTTGCTGCATCTAATGTTCCTCAATGTCAACATGTTACTGCATCTAATGTTCCTCAATGTCAACATGTTGCTGCATCTAATGTTCCTCAATGTCAACATGTTACTGCATCTAATGTTCCTCAATGTCAACATGTTGCTGCATCTAATGTTCCGCATCTAATGTTCGTCAATATCAACATGTTACTGCATCTAATGTTCCTCAATGTTAACATGTTACTGCATCTAATGTTCCTCAATGTCAACATGTTACTGCATCTAATGTTCCTCAATGTCAACATGTTGCTGCATCTAATGTTCCTCAATGTCAACATGTTACTGCATCTAATGTTCCTCAATGTCAACATGTTGCTGCATCTAATGTTCCTCAATGTCAACATGTTACTGCATCTAATGTTCCTCAATATCAACATGTTACTGCATCTAATGTTCCTCAATGTCAACATGTTACTGCATCTAATGTTCCTCAATGTCAACATGTTGCTGCATCTAATGTTCCTCAATGTCAACATGTTACTGCATCTAATGTTCCTCAATGTCAACATGTTGCTGCATCTAATGTTCCTCAATGTCAACATGTTACTGCATCTAATGTCCTCAATGTCAACATGTTACTGCATCTAATGTTCCTCAATGTCAACATGTTGCTGCATCTAATGTTCCTCAATGTCAACATGTTACTGCATCTAATGTTCCTCAATGTCAACATGTTGCTGCATCTAATGTTCCTCAATGTCAACATGTTACTGCATCTAATGTTCCTCAATGTCAACATGTTACTGCATCTAATGTTCCTCAATGTTAACATGTTGCTGCATCTAATGTTCCTCAATGTCAACATGTTACTGCATCTAATGTTCCTCAATGTCAACATGTTACTGCATCTAATGTTCCTCAATATCAACATGTTGCTGCATCTAATGTTCCTCAATGTCAACATGTTACTGCATCTAATGTTCCTCAATGTCAACATGTTGCTGCATCTAATGTTCCTCAATGTCAACATGTTACTGCATCTAATGTTCCTCAATGTCAACATGTTGCTGCATCTAATGTTCCTCAATGTCAACATGTTACTGCATCTAATGTTCCTCAATGTCAACATGTTGCTGCATCTAATGTTCCTCAATGTCAACATGTTACTGCATCTAATGTTCCTCAATGTCAACATGTTGCTGCATCTAATGTTCCTCAATGTCAACATGTTACTGCATCTAATGTTCCTCAATATCAACATGTTGCTGCATCTAATGTTCCTCAATGTCAACATGTTGCTGCATCTAATGTTCCTCAATGTCAACATGTTACTGCATCTAATGTTCCTCAATGTCAACATGTTGCTGCATCTAATGTTCCTCAATGTCAACATGTTGCTGCATCTAATGTTCCTCAATGTCAACATGTTGCTGCATCTAATGTTCCGCATCTAATGTTCGTCAATATCAACATGTTACTGCATCTAATGTTCCTCAATGTCAACATGTTACTGCATCTAATGTTCCTCAATGTCAACATGTTGCTGCATCTAATGTTCCTCAATGTCAACATGTTACTGCATCTAATGTTCCTCAATGTCAACATGTTACTGCATCTAATGTTCCTCAATGTCAACATGTTGCTGCATCTAATGTTCCTCAATGTCAACATGTTACTGCATCTAATGTTCCTCAATGTCAACATGTTACTGCATCTAATGTTCCTCAATGTCAACATGTTACTGCATCTAATGTTCCTCAATGTCAACATGTTACTGCATCTAATGTTCCTCAATGTCAACATGTTACTGCATCTAATGTTCCTCAATGTCAACATGTTGCTGCATCTAATGTTCCTCAATGTCAACATGTTACTGCATCTAATGTTCCTCAATGTCAACATGTTACTGCATCTAATGTTCCTCAATGTCAACATGTTACTGCATCTAATATTCCTCAATGTCAACATGTTGCTGCATCTAATGTTCCTCAATGTCAACATGTTGCTGCATCTAATGTTCCTCAATGTCAACATGTTGCTGCATCTAATGTTCCTCAATGTCAACATGTTACTGCATCTAATGTTCCTCAATGTCAACATGTTACTGCATCTAATGTTCCTCAATGTCAACATGTTACTGCATCTAATGTTCCTCAATGTCAACATGTTACTGCATCTAATGTTCCTCAATGTCAACATGTTACTGCATCTAATGTTCCTCAATGTCAACATGTTACTGCATCTAATGTTCCTCAATGTCAACATGTTACTGCATCTAATGTTCCTCAATGTCAACATGTTGCTGCATCTAATGTTCCTCAATGTCAACATGTTACTGCATCTAATGTTCCTCAATGTCAACATGTTGCTGCATCTAATGTTCCTCAATGTCAACATGTTACTGCATCTAATGTTCCTCAATGTCAACATGTTACTGCATCTAATGTTCCTCAATGTCAACATGTTACTGCATCTAATGTTCCTCAATGTCAACATGTTACTGCATCTAATGTTCCTCAATGTCAACATGTTACTGCATCTAATGTTCCTCAATGTCAACATGTTACTGCATCTAATGTTCCTCAATGTCAACATGTTGCTGCATCTAATGTTCCTCAATGTCAACATGTTACTGCATCTAATGTTCCTCAATGTCAACATGTTGCTGCATCTAATGTTCCTCAATGTCAACATGTTACTGCATCTAATGTTCCTCAATGTCAACATGTTGCTGCATCTAATGTTCCTCAATGTCAACATGTTACTGCATCTAATGTTCCTCAATGTCAACATGTTACTGCATCTAATGTTCCTCAATGTCAACATGTTACTGCATCTAATGTTCCTCAATGTCAACATGTTACTGCATCTAATGTTCCTCAATGTCAACATGTTACTGCATCTAATGTTCCTCAATGTCAACATGTTGCTGCATCTAATGTTCCTCAATGTCAACATGTTACTGCATCTAATGTTCCTCAATGTCAACATGTTACTGCATCTAATGTTCCTCAATGTCAACATGTTACTGCATCTAATGTTCCTCAATGTCAACATGTTACTGCATCTAATGTTCCTCAATGTCAACATGTTACTGCATCTAATGTTCCCTCAATATCAACATGTTACTGCATCTAATGTTCCTCAATGTTCAACATGTTACTGCATCTAATGTTCCTCAATGTCAACATGTTACTGCATCTAATGTTCCTCAATGTCAACATGTTGCTGCATCTAATGTTCCTCAATGTCAACATGTTACTGCATCTAATGTTCCTCAATGTCAACATGTTGCTGCATCTAATGTTCCTCAATGTCAACATGTTACTGCATCTAATGTTCCTCAATGTCAACATGTTACTGCATCTAATGTTCCTCAATGTCAACATGTTACTGCATCTAATGTTCCTCAATGTCAACATGTTGCTGCATCTAGTGTTCCTCAATGTCAACATGTTACTGCATCTAATGTTCCTCAATATCAACATGTTGCTGCATCTAATGTTGCTCAATGTCAACATGTTACTGCATCTAATGTTCCTCAATGTCAACATGTTACTGCATCTAATGTTCCTCAATGTCAACATGTTACTGCATCTAATGTTCCTCAATGTCAACATGTTGCTGCATCTAATGTTCCTCAATGTCAACATGTTACTGCATCTAATGTTCCTCAATGCCAACATGTTACTGCATCTAATGTTCCTCAATGTCAACATGTTGCTGCATCTAATGTTCCTCAATGTCAACATGTTACTGCATCTAATGTTCCTCAATGTCAACATGTTGCTGCATCTAATGTTCCTCAATGTCAACATGTTGCTGCATCTAATGTTCCTCAATGTCAACATGTTGCTGCATCTAATGTTCCTCAATGTCAACATGTTGCTGCATCTAATGTTCCTCAATGTCAACATGTTACTGCATCTAATGTTCCTCAATATCAACATGTTGCTCCATCCAATGTTCCTTAATGGCAACATGTCACTGCATCTAATGATCCTCAATGTCAACATGTTGCTGCATCTAATGTTCCTCAATGTCAACATGTTACTGCATCTAATGTTCCTCAATGTCAACATGTTACTGCATCTAATGTTCGTCAATATCAACATGTTACTGCATCTAATGTTCCTCAATGTTAACATGTTACTGCATCTAATGTTCCTCAATGTCAACATGTTACGGTATCTAATGTTCCTCAATGTTAACATGTTGCTGCATCTAATGTTCCTCAATGCCAACATGTTGCTCCATCTAATGTTCCTCATTGTCAACTTGTTGCTGCATCTAATGTTCCGCATCTAATGTTCGTCAATATCAACATGTTACTGCATCTAATGTTCCTCAATGCTAACATGTTACTGCACCTGGTGTTCCTCAATGTCAACATGTTGCTGCATCTAATGTTCCTCAATGTTAACATGTTGCTGCATCTAATGTTCCTAAATGCCAACATGTTTCTCCATCTAATGTTCCTCAATGTCAACATGTTACTGCATCTAGTGTTCGTCAATGTCAACATGTTACTGCATCTAATGTTCCTCAATGTCAACATGTTACTGCATCTAGTGTTCCTCAATGTCAACATGTTACTGCATCTAGTGTTCCTCAATGTCAACATGTTACTGCATCTAATGTTCTTCAATGTCAACATGTAGCTGCATCTAATGTTCCTCAATGTCAACATGTTACTCAAATCAAATCAAATCAAATTTTATTTGTCACATACACATGGTTAGCAGATGTTAATGCGAGTGTAGCGAAATGCTTGTGCTTCTAGTTCCGACCATGCAGTAGTATCTAACAAGTAATCTAACAAATTCACAACAACTACCTTATACACACAAGAGTAAAGGAATGAATACGAGTATGTACATATAAATATATGGATGAGCGATGGCTGACTGCATAAGCAAGATGCAGTAGATGGTATGGAGTACAGTATATACACATATATATGAGATGAGTAATGTAGGATATGTAAACATTATATAAATGGCATTGTTTAAAGTGGCTAGTGATACATTATTTCATCCAATTATAATTATTAAAGTGGCTAGAGATTTGGGTCGATGACCTAACGGCATAGGCAAGATACAGTAGATGGTTTAGAGTACAGTGTATACATTTGATATGAGTATGTCGGATACGTAAACATTATATACAAAATTGTTTAAAGTGGCTAGTGATACATTTGTTACATCCAATTCCTATGTATAAAGTGGCTAGAGATTTAAGTCAGTATGTTGGCAGCAGCCACTCAATGTTAGTGATGGCTGTTTAACAGTCTGATGGCCTTGAGGTAGAAGCTGTTTTTCAGTCTCTCGGTCCCAGCTTTGATGCACCTGTACTGACCTCGCCTTCTGGATGATAGCGGGGTGAACAGGCAGTGGCTCGGGTGGTTGTTGTCCTTGATGATCTTTGGCCTTTCTGTGACATCGGGTGGTGTAGGTGTCCTGGAGGGCAGGTAGTTTAACCCCGGTGATGCGTTGTGCAGTCCTCACTACCCTCTGGAGAGCCTTACGGTTGTGGGCGGAGCAGTTGCCGTACCAGGCGGTGATACAGCCCGACAGGATGCTCTCGATTGTGCATCTGTAAAAGTTTGTGAGTGATTTTGGTGACAAGCCAAATTTCTTCAGCCTCCTGAGGTTGAAGAGGCGCTGCTGCGCCTTCTTTACCACGCTGTCTGTGTGGGTGGACCAATTCAGTTTGTCCGTGATGTGTACGCCGAGGAACTTAAAACTTTCCACCTTCTCCACTACTGTCCCCTCGATGTGGATAGGGTGCTCCTCTCCTGTTTCCTGAAGTCCACGATCATCTCCTTTGTTTTGTTGACATTGAGTGAGAGGTTATTTTCCTGACACCACACTCCGAGGGCCCTCACCTCCTCTCTGTAGGCCGCCTCGTCGTTGTTGGTAATCAAGCCTACCACTGTAGTGTCGCCAGCAAACTTGATGATTGAGTTGGATGCGTGCTTGGCCACGCAGTCATGGGTAAACAGGGAGTACAGGAGAGGGCTGAGAACGCACCCTTGTGGGGCCCCAGTGTTGAGGATCAGCGGGTGGAGATGTTGTTTCCTACCCTCACCACCTGGGACCGGCCCGTCAGGAAGTCCAGGACCCAGTTGCACAGGGCTGGGTCGAGACCCAGGGTCTCGAGCTTAATGACGAGCTTGGAGGGAACTATGGTGTTAAATGCTGAGCTGTAGTCGATGAACAGCATTCTTACATAAGTATTCCTCTTGTCCAGATGGGTTAGGGCAGTATGCAGTGTGATTGCGATTGCGTCGTCTGTGGACCTATTGGGACGGTAAGCAAATTGGAGTGGGTCCAGGGTGTCTGGCAGGATGGAGGTGATATGATCCTTGACTAATCTCTCAAAGCACTTCATGATGACGGAAGTGAGTGCTACGGGCGCGATAGTCATTTAGCTCAGTCACCTTAGCTTTCTTGGGAACAGGAACAATGGTGGCCCTCTTGAAGCATGTGGGAACAGCAGACTGGGATAGGGACTGATTGAATATGTCCAGAAACACACCAGCCAGCTGGTCTGGCGCATGCTCTGAGGACACGGCCAGGATGCCATCTGGGCCGGCAGCCTTGCGAGGGTTAACACATTTAAATGTTTTTCTCACATTGGCTGCGGTGAAGGTGAGCCCGCAGGTTTTGGTAGCGGGCCGTGTCGGTGGCACTGTATTGTCCTCAAAGCGAGCAAAGAAGTTGTTTAGTTTGTCTGGGAGCAGGACGTCATGGTCCGCGACGGGCTGGTTTTCTTTTGTAGTCCGTGATTGACTGTAGACCCTGCCACATTCCTCTTGTGTCTGAGCCATTGAATTGTGACTCTACTTTGTCTCTATATTGACGCTTAGCTTGTTTGATTGCCTTATGCGAGAGGAGTAGCTGCACTGTTTGTATTCAGTCATGTTTCCGGTAGCCTTTACCTGGTTAAAAGCAGTGGTTCGCGCTTTCAGTTTTGCTTGCGCGCCATCAATCCATGGTTTCTGGTTGGGGAAGGTTTTGATATTTGCTATGGGTACAACATCACCAATGCATTTGCTAATAAACTCGCTCACCGAATCAGCGTATACATCAATGTTGTTGTCAGATGCTATCCGAACATATCCCAGTCCACGTGCTCAAGCAATCTTGCAGCATGGAATCAGATTGGTCGGACCAGCGTTGAACAGACCTGAGAACGGGCGTTTCCTGTTTTAGTTTCTGTTTGTAGGCTGGGAGCAACAAAATGGAGTCATGGTCAGACTTGCCGAAAGGAGGGCGGAGAATAGCCTTGTATGCATCACGGAAGTTGGAATAACAGTGGTCCAGGATTTTACCAGCCCGGTGGCACATTCGATATGCTGGTAAAATTTCGGGAGCCTTGTTCTTAAATTAGCCTTATTAAAATCCCCAGCCACAATAAATGCAGCCTCAGGATATGTGGTTTCCAGTTTACATAGAGTCCGATGAATTTCTTTCAGTGCCGTCGATGTATTAGCTTGAGGGGGATGTACGGCTGTGATTATAATCGAAGAGAATTCTCTTGGTAGATAATGCGGTCTGCATTTGATTGTAAGGAATTCTATGTCAGGTGAACAAAAGGACTTGAGTTCCTGTATGTTGTTATGATCACACCACGCCTCGTTAATCATAAGACACACACCCCGCCCTTCTTCTTACCAGAGAGATGTTTGTTTCTGTCGGCGCGATGCGTGGAGAAACCAGGTGGCTGTACCGACTCTGATAACGTGTCCTGAGTGAGCCATGTTTCCGTGAAGCAAAGAACGTTGCAGTCTCGAATGTCTCTCTGAAAGGCAACCCTCGATCGGATTTCGTCTACTTTGTTGTCAAGAGACTGTACATTGGCGATTAAAATAACTCGGGAGAGGTGCACGATGCGCCGTCGACGTAGCTTGACCAAAAGACCGGCGCGTTTCCCTCTTCTCCGGCGCCGCCGTTGTTTTGAGTAGCCACGTGCTATCCAGTCTGTTGTTGTGTTTGGGTTAACGAAAGGAGAATCCTCTTTGGGAAAGTCGTATTCCTGGTCGTAATGTTGGTAAGTTGACGTTGCTCTTATATCCAATAGTTCCTCCCGGTTGTATGTAATAAAACTTAATATTTTTCCGGGTAACAATGTAAGAAGTAATACATAAAAAAACAAAATACTGCATGGTTTCCTGAGAACGTGAAGCGAGGCTGCCATCTCTGTCGGCGCCGGAAGTACTGCATCTAATGTTCCTCAATGTCAACATGTTACTGCATCTAATGTTCGTCAATATCAACATGTTACTGCATCTAATGTTCCTCAATGTTAACATGTTACTGCATCTAATGTTCCTCAATGTCAACATGTTACGGTATCTAATGTTCCTCAATGTTAACATGTTGCTGCATCTAATGTTCCTCAATGTCAACATGTTGCTCCATCTAATGTTCCTCATTGTCAACTTGTTGCTGCATCTAATGTTCCGCATCTAATGTTCGTCAATATCAACATGTTACTGCATCTAATGTTCCTCAATGCTAACATGTTACTGCATCTAGTGTTCCTCAATGTCAACATGTTGCTGCATCTAGTGTTTCTCAATGTTAACATGTTACTGCATCTAATGTTCCTCAATGTCAACATGTTACTGTCCCTAATGTTCCTCAATGTCAACATGTTACTGCATCTAATGTTCCTCAATGTCAACATGTTACTGCATCTAGTGTTCCTCAATGTCAACATGTTACTGCATCTAGTGTTCCTCAATGTCAACATGTTGCTGCATCTAGTGTTTCTCAAT
The DNA here is from genome assembly GCA_030435695.1 of Brachymystax lenok tsinlingensis. Classification (NCBI taxonomy): domain Eukaryota; kingdom Metazoa; phylum Chordata; class Actinopteri; order Salmoniformes; family Salmonidae; genus Brachymystax; species Brachymystax lenok. The sequence continues at coordinate 10,559,710 of CM059811.1, read as the reverse complement.
GTTAACATGTTACTGCATCTAATGTTCCTCAATGTCAACATGTTACTGCATTTAATGTTCCTCAATGTCAACATGTTGCTTCATCTAATGTTCCTCAATGTCAACATGTTACTGCATCTAATGTTCCTCAATATCAACATGTTACTGCATCTAATGTTCCTCAATATCAACATGTTGCTCTATCTAATGTTCCTTAATGGCAACATGTTTCTGCATCTAATGTTCCTCAATGTTAACATGTTGCTGCATCTAATGTTCCTCAATGTCAACATGTTACTGTATCTAATGTTCCTCAATATCAACATGTTGCTCCATCTAATGTTCCTCAATGCTAACATGTTACTGCACCTGGTGTTCCTCAATGTCAACATGTTGCTGCATCTAATGTTCCTCAATGTTAACATGTTGCTGCATCTAATGTTCCTAAATGCCAACATGTTGCTCCATCTAATGTTCCTCAATGTCAACATGTTACTGCATCTAGTGTTCGTCAATGTCAACATGTTACTGCATCTAATGTTCCTCAATGTCAACATGTTACTGCATCTAGTGTTCCTCAATGTCAACATGTTACTGCATCTAGTGTTCCTCAATGTCAACATGTTGCTGCATCTAGTGTTTCTCAATGTTAACATGTTACTGCATCTAATGTTCCTCAATGTCAACATGTTACTGCATCTAATGTTCCTCAATGTCAACATGTAGCTGCATCTAATGTTCCTCAATGTCAACATGTTACTGCATCTAATGTTCCTCAATGTCAACATGTTACTGCATCTAATGTTCGTCAATATCAACATGTTACTGCATCTAATGTTCCTCAATGTTAACATGTTACTGCATCTAATGTTCCTCAATGTCAACATGTTACGGTATCTAATGTTCCTCAATGTTAACATGTTGCTGCATCTAATGTTCCTCAATGCCAACATGTTGCTCCATCTAATGTTCCTCATTGTCAACTTGTTGCTGCATCTAATGTTCCGCATCTAATGTTCGTCAATATCAACATGTTACTGCATCTAATGTTCCTCAATTCTAACATGTTACTGCATCTAGTGTTCCTCAATGTCAACATGTTGCTGCATCTAGTGTTTCTCAATGTTAACATGTTACTGCATCTAATGTTCCTCAATGTCAACATGTTACTGTCCCTAATGTTCCTCAATGTCAACATGTTACTGCATCTAATGTTCCTCAATGTCAACATGTTACTGCATCTAGTGTTCCTCAATGTCAACATGTTACTGCATCTAGTGTTCCTCAATGTCAACATGTTGCTGCATCTAGTGTTTCTCAATGTTAACATGTTACTGCATCTAATGTTCCTCAATGTCAACATGTTACTGCATCTAATGTTCCTCAATGTCAACATGTTGCTTCATCTAATGTTCCTCAATGTCAACATGTTACTGCATCTAATGTTCCTCAATATCAACATGTTACTGCATCTAATGTTCCTCAATTTCAACATGTTGCTCTATCTAATGTTCCTTAATGGCAACATGTTTCTGCATCTAATGTTCCTCAATGTTAACATGTTGCTGCATCTAATGTTCCTCAATGTCAACATGTTACTGTATCTAATGTTCCTCAATATCAACATGTTGCTCCATCTAATGTTCCTCAATGTTAACATGTTGCTGCATCTAATGTTCCTCAATGTCAACATGTTACTACATCTAATGTTCCTCAATGTCAACATGTTGCTGCATCTAATGTTCCTCAATGTCAACATGTTGCTGAATCTAATGTTCCTCAATGTCAACATGTTGCTTCATCTAATGTTCCTCAATGTCAACATGTTGCTGCATCTAATGATCCTCAATGTCAACATGTTGCTGCATCTAATGTTCCTCATTGTCAACATGTTACTGTATCTAATGTTGCTCAATGTCAACATGTTACTGCATCTAATGTTGCTCAATGTCAACATGTTACTGCATCTAATGTTCCTCAATGTCAACATGTTACTGCATCTAGTGTTCCTCAATGTCAACATGTTGCTGCATCTAGTGTTTCTCAATGTTAACATGTTACTGCATCTAATGTTCCTCAATGTCAACATGTTGCTGCATCTAATGTTCCTCAATGTCAACATGTTACTGCATCTAGTGTTCCTCAATGTCAACATGTTGCTGCATCTAGTGTTTCTCAATGTTAACATGTTACTGCATCTAATGTTCCTCAATGTCAACATGTTACTGCATCTAATGTTCCTCAATGTCAACATGTTGCTGCATCTAATGTTCCTCAATGCCAACATGTTACTGCATCTAATGTTCCTCAATATCAACATGTTACTGCATCTAATGTTCCTCAATATCAACATGTTGCTCTATCTAATGTTCCTTAATGGCAACATGTTTCTGCATCTAATGTTCCTCAATGTTAACATGTTGCTGCATCTAATGTTCCTCAATGTCAACATGTTACTGCATCTAATGTTCCTCAATGTCAACATGTTGCTGCATCTAATGTTCCTCAATGTCAACATGTTACTGCATCTAGTGTTCCTCAATGTTAACATGTTGCTGCATCTAATGTTCCTCAATATCAACATGTTGCTCCATCTAATGTTCCTCAATGTCAACATGTTACTGCATCTAATGTTCCTCAATGTCAACATGTTACTGCATCTAATGTTCCTCAATGTCAACATGTTACTGCATCTAATGTTCCTCAATGTCAACATGTTACTCCATCTAATGTTCCTCAATGTCAACATGTTACTGCATCTAATGTTCCTCAATGTCAACATGTTACTGCATCTAATGTTCCTCAATGTCAACATGTTACTGCATCTAATGTTCTTCAATGTCAACATGTTGCTGCATCTAATGTTCCTCAATGTCAACATGTTACTGCATCTAATGTTCCTCAATGTCAACATGTTACTGCATCTAATGTTCCTCAATGTCAACATGTTACTGCATCTAATGTTCCTCAATGTCAACATGTTGCTGCATCTAATGTTCCTCATTGTCAACATGTTACTGTATCTAATGTTCCTCAATGTCAACATGTTACTGCATCTAATGTTGCTCAATGTCAACATGTTACTGCATCTAATGTTCCTCAATGTCAACATGTTACTGCATCTAATGTTCCTCAATGTCAACATGTTACTGCATCTAATGTTCCTCAATGTCAACATGTTACTGCATCTAATGTTCCTCAATGTCAACATGTTACTGCATCTAATGTTCCTCAATGTCAACATGTTACTGCATCTAATGTTCCTCATTGTCAACATGTTGCTTCATCTAATGTTCCGCATCTAATGTTCCTCAATATCAACATGTTGCTCTATCTAATGTTCCTTAATGGCAACATGTTTCTGCATCTAATGTTCCTCAATGTTAACATGTTGCTGCATCTATTGTTCCTCAATGTCAACATGTTACTGCATCTAATGTTCCTCAATGTCAACATGTTGCTGCATCTAATGTTCCTCAATGTCAACATGTTACTGCATCTAGTGTTCCTCAATGTTAACATGTTGCTGCATCTAATGTTCCTCAATATCAACATGTTGCTCCATCTAATGTTCCTCAATGTCAACATGTTACTGCATCTAATGTTCCTCAATGTCAACATGTCACTGCATCTAATGTTCCTCAATGTCAACATGTTACTGTATCTAATGTTCCTCAATATCAACATGTTGCTCCATCTAATGTTCCTCAATGTCAACATGTTACTGCATCTAATGTTCCTCAATGTCAACATGTTACTGCATCTAGTGTTCTTCAATGTCAACATGTTGCTGCATCTAATGTTTCTCTATGTTAACATGTTACTGCATCTAATGTTCCTCAATGTCAACATGTTACTGCATATAATGTTCCTCAATGTCAACATGTCACTGCATCTAATGTTCCTCAATGTCAACATGTTACTGCATCTAATGTTCCTCAATGTCAACATGTTGCTGCATCTAATGTTCCTCAATGTCAACATGTTACTGTATCTAATGTTCCTCAATGTCAACATGTTACTGCATCTAATGTTCCTCAATGTCAACATGTTACTGCATCTAATGTTCCTCAATGTCAACATGTTACTGCATCTAATGTTCCTCAATGTCAACATGTTACTGCATCTAATGTTCCTCAATGTCAACATGTTACTGCATCTAATGTTCCTCAATGTCAACATGTTACTGCATCTAATGTTCCTCAATGTCAACATGTTACTGCATCTAATGTTCCTCAATGTCAACATGTTACTGCATCTAATGTTCCTCATTGTCAACATGTTGCTGCATCTAATGTTCCTCAATGTTAACATGTTACTGCATCTAATGTTCCTCAATATCAACATGTTACTGCATCTAATGTTCCTCAATGTTAACATGTTACTGCATCTAATGTTCCTCAATGTCAACATGTTACGGCATCTAATGTTCCTCAATGTTAACATGTTGCTGCATCTAATGTTCCTCAATGCCAACATGTTGCTCCATCTAATGTTCCTCAATGTCAACATGTTACTGCATCTAATGTTCCTCAATATCAACATGTTGCTCCATCTAATGTTCCTCAATGGCAACATGTTACTGCATCTAATGTTCCTCAATGCCAACATGGTGCTGCATCTAATGTTCCTCAATGTTAACATGTTGCTGTATCTAATGTTCCTCAATGTCAACATGTTACGGCATCTAATGTTCCTCAATGTTAACATGTTGCTGCATCTAATGTTCCTCAATGTCAACATGTTACTGCATCTAATGTTCCTCAATGTCAACATGTTGCTGCATCTAGTGTTCTCATGTTAACATGTTACTGCATCTAATGTTCCTCAATGTCAACATGTTACTGCATCTAATGTTCCTCAATGTCAACATGTTACTGCATCTAATGTTCCTCAATGTCAACATGTTGCTGCATCTAATGTTCCTCAATGCCAACATGTTGCTGCATCTAATGTTCCTCAATGTCAACATGTTACTGCATCTAATGTTCCTCAATGTCAACATGTTACTGTTCCATCTAATGTTCCTCAATGTCAACATGTTACTGCATCTAATGTTCCTCAATGTCAACATGTTACTGCATCTAATGTTCCTCAATGTCAACATGTTACTGCATCTAATGTTCCTCAATGTCAACATGTTGCTGCATCTAATGTTCCTCAATGTCAACATGTTGCTGCATCTAATGTTCCTCAATGTCAACATGTTACTGCATCTAATGTTCCTCAATGTCAACATGTTACTGCATCTAATGTTCCTCAATGTCAACATGTTGCTGCATCTAATGTTCCTCAATGTCAACATGTTACTGCATCTAATGTTCCTCAACGTCAACATGTTACTGCATCTAATGTTCCTCAATGTCAACATGTTACTGCATCTAATGTTCCTCAATGTCAACATGTTGCTGCATCTAATGTTCCTCAATGTCAACATGTTACTGCATCTAATGTTCCTCAATGTCAACATGTTACTGCATCTAATGTTCCTCAATGTCAACATGTTGCTGCATCTAATGTTCCTCAATGTCAACATGTTACTGCATCTAATGTTCCTCAATATCAACATGTTACTGCATCTAATGTTCCTCAATGTTAACATGTTACTGCATCTAATGTTCCTCAATGTCAACATGTTACTGCATCTAATGTTCCTCAATGTTAACATGTTGCTGCATCTAATGTTCCTCAATGTCAACATGTTACTCCATCTAATGTTCCTCAATGTCAACATGTTGCTGCATCTAATGTTCCGCATCTAATGTTCGTCAATATCAACATGTTGCTCCATCTAATGTTCCTCAATGTCAACATGTTACTGCATCTAATGTTCCTCAATGTCAACATGTTACTGCATCTAGTGTTCGTCAATGTCAACATGTTACTGCATCTAATGTTCCTCAATGTCAACATGTTACTGCATCTAGTGTTCCTCAATATCAACTTTTTGCTCCATCTAATGTTCCTTAATGGCAACATGTTACTGCATCTAATGTTCCTCAATGCCAACATGGTGCTGCATCTAATGTTCCTCAATGTTAACATGTTGCTGCATCTAATGTTCCTCAATGTCAACATGTTACTGCATCTAATGTTCCTCAATGTCAACATGTTGCTGCATCTAATGTTCCTCAATGTCAACATGTTGCTGAATCTAATGTTCCTCAATGTCAACATGTTGCTGCATCTAATGTTCCTCAATGTCAACATGTTGCTGCATCTAATGTTCCTCAATGTCAACATGTTACTGCATCTAATGTTCCTCAATATCAACATGTTGCTCCATCCAATGTTCCTTAATGGCAACATGTCACTGCATCTAATGATCCTCAATGTCAACATGTTGCTGCATCTAATGTTCCTCAATGTCAACATGTTACTGCATCTAATGTTCCTCAATGTCAACATGTTACTGCATCTAATGTTCCTCAATATCAACATGTTACTGCATCTAATGTTCCTCAATGTTAACATGTTACTGCATCTAATGTTCCTCAATGTCAACATGTTACGGCATCTAATGTTCCTCAATGTTAACATGTTGCTGCATCTAATGTTCCTCAATGTCAACATGTTACTGCATCTAATGTTCCTCAATGTCAACATGTTGCTGCATCTAATGTTCCTCAATGTCAACATGTTACTGCATCTAATGTTCCTCAATGTCAACATGTCACTGCATCTAATGTTCCTCAATCTCAATGTCAACATGTTACTGCATCTAATGTTCCTCAATGTCAACATGTTGCTGCATCTAATGTTCCTCAATGTCAACATGTTACTGCATCTAATGTTCCTCAATGTCAACATGTTACTGCATCTAATGTTCCTCAATGTCAACATGTTACTGCATCTAATGTTCCTCAATGTCAACATGTTACTGCATCTAATGTTCCTCAATGTCAACATGTTACTGCATCTAATGTTCCTCAATGTCAACATGTTACTGCATCTAATGTTCCTCAATGTCAACATGTTACTGCATCTAATGTTCCTCAATGTCAACATGTTACTGCATCTAATGTTCCTCAATGTCAACATGTTACTGCATCTAATGTTCCTCAATGTCAACATGTTACTGCATCTAATGTTCCTCAATGTTAACATGTTGCTGCATCTAATGTTCCTCAATGTCAACATGTTACTGCATCTAATGTTCCTCAATGTCAACATGTTACTGCATCTAATGTTCCTCAATGTCAACATGTTGCTGCATCTAATGTTCCTCAATGCCAACATGTTGCTGCATCTAATGTTCCTCATTGTCAACATGTTGCTGCATCTAATGTTCCGTGCATCTAATGTTCGTAATATCAACATGTTACTGCATCTAATGTTCCTCAATGTCAACATGTTACTGCATCTAATGTTCCTCAATGTCAACATGTTACTGCATCTAATGTTCCTCAATGTCAACATGTTACTGCATCTAATGTTCCTCAATATCAACATGTTGCTCCATCTAATGTTCCTCAATGTCAACATGTTACTGCATCTAATGTTCCTCAATGTCAACATGTTACTGCATCTAATGTTCCTCAATGTCAACATGTTGCTGCATCTAATGTTCCTCAATGTCAACATGTTACTGCATCTAATGTTCCTCAATGTCAACATGTTGCTGCATCTAATGTTCCTCAATGTCAACATGTTGCTGAATCTAATGTTCCTCAATGTCAACATGTTGCTGCATCTAATGTTCCTCAATGTCAACATGTTGCTGCATCTAATGTTCCTCAATGTCAACATGTTACTGCATCTAATGTTCCTCAATATCAACATGTTGCTCCATCTAATGTTCCTCAATGGCAACATGTTGCTGCATCTAATGTTCCTCAATGTCAACATGTTGCTGCATCTAATGTTCCTCAATGTCAACATGTTACTGCATCTAATGTTCCTCAATGTCAACATGTTACTGCATCTAATGTTCCTCAATGTCAACATGTTGCTGCATCTAATGTTCCTCAATGTCAACATGTCACTGCATCTAATGTTCCTCAATGTCAACATGTTGCTGCATCTAATGTTCCTCAATGTCAACATGTTGCTGCATCTAATGTTCCTCAATGTCAACATGTTACTGCATCTAATGTTCGTCAATATCAACATGTTACTGCATCTAATGTTCCTCAATGCTAACATGTTACTGCATCTAGTGTTCCTCAATGTCAACATGTTGCTGCATCTAGTGTTTCTCAATGTTAACATGTTACTGCATCTAATGTTCCTCAATGTCAACATGTTACTGTCCCTAATGTTCCTCAATGTCAACATGTTACTGCATCTAATGTTCCTCAATGTCAACATGTTACTGCATCTAGTGTTCCTCAATGTCAACATGTTACTGCATCTAGTGTTCCTCAATGTCAACATGTTGCTGCATCTAGTGTTTCTCAATGTTAACATGTTACTGCATCTAATGTTCCTCAATGTCAACATGTTACTGCATCTAATGTTCCTCAATGTCAACATGTTGCTGCATCTAATGTTCCTCAATGTCAACATGTTACTGCATCTAATGTTCCTCAATATCAACATGTTACTGCATCTAATGTTCCTCAATATCAACATGTTGCTCTATCTAATGTTCCTTAATGGCAACATGTTTCTGCATCTAATGTTCCTCAATGTTAACATGTTGCTGCATCTAATGTTCCTCAATGTCAACATGTTACTGCATCTAATGTTCCTCAATATCAACATGTTGCTCCATCTAATGTTCCTCAATGTTAACATGTTGCTGCATCTAATGTTCCTCAATGTCAACATGTTACTACATCTAATGTTCCTCAATGTCAACATGTTGCTGCATCTAATGTTCCTCAATGTCAACATGTTGCTGAATCTAATGTTCCTCAATGTCAACATGTTGCTTCATCTAATGTTCCTCAATGTCAACATGTTGCTGCATCTAATGATCCTCAATGTCAACATGTTGCTGCATCTAATGTTCCTCATTGTCAACATGTTACTGTATCTAATGTTGCTCAATGTCAACATGTTACTGCATCTAATGTTGCTCAATGTCAACATGTTACTGCATCTAATGTTCCTCAATGTCAACATGTTACTGCATCTAGTGTTCCTCAATGTCAACATGTTGCTGCATCTAGTGTTCCTCAATGTTAACATGTTACTGCATCTAATGTTCCTCAATGTCAACATGTTGCTGCATCTAATGTTCCTCAATGTCAACATGTTACTGCATCTAGTGTTCCTCAATGTCAACATGTTGCTGCATCTAGTGTTCCTCAATGTTAACATGTTACTGCATCTAATGTTCCTCAATGTCAACATGTTACTGCATCTAATGTTCCTCAATGTCAACATGTTACTGCATCTAATGTTCCTCAATGCCAACATGTTACTGCATCTAATGTTCCTCAATATCAACATGTTACTGCATCTAATGTTCCTCAATATCAACATGTTGCTCTATCTAATGTTCCTCAATGTCAACATGTTTCTGCATCTAATGTTCCTCAATGTTAACATGTTGCTGCATCTAATGTTCCTCAATGTCAACATGTTGCTGCATCTAATGTTCCTCAATGTCAACATGTTACTGCATCTAATGTTCCTCAATATCAACATGTTGCTGCATCTAATGTTCCTCAATGTTAACATGTTGCTGCATCTAATGTTCCTCAATGTCAACATGTTACTACATCTAATGTTCCTCAATGTCAACATGTTGCTGCATCTAATGTTCCTCAATGTCAACATGTTGCTGAATCTAATGTTCCTCAATGTCAACATGTTACGATCTAATGTTCCTCAATGTCAACATGTTGCTGCATCTAATGATCCTCAATGTCAACATGTTGCTGCATCTAATGTTCCTCATTGTCAACATGTTACTGTATCTAATGTTCCTCAATGTCAACATGTTACTGCATCTAATGTTCCTCAATGTCAACATGTTACTGCATCTAATGTTCCTCAATGTCAACATGTTACTGCATCTAATGTTCCTCAATGTCAACATGTTGCTGCATCTAGTGTTTCTCAATGTTAACATGTTACTGCATCTAATGTTCCTCAATGTCAACATGTTGCTGCATCTAATGTTCCTCAATGTCAACATGTTACTGCATCTAATGTTCCTCAATGTCAACATGTTGCTGCATCTAATGTTCCTCAATGTTAACATGTTACTGCATCTAATGTTCCTCAATGTCAACATGTTACTGCATCTAATGTTCCTCAATGTCAACATGTTGCTGCATCTAATGTTCCTCAATGCCAACATGTTACTGCATCTAATGTTCCTCAATATCAACATGTTACTGCATCTAATGTTCCTCAATATCAACATGTTACTGCATCTAATGTTCCTCAATGGCAACATGTTTCTGCATCTAATGTTCCTCAATGTTAACATGTTGCTGCATCTAATGTTCCTCAATGTCAACATGTTACTGCATCTAATGTTCCTCAATGTCAACATGTTGCTGCATCTAATGTTCCTCAATGTCAACATGTTACTGCATCTAATGTTCCTCAATGTTAACATGTTGCTGCATCTAATGTTCCTCAATGTCAACATGTTACTGTATCTAATGTTCCTCAATATCAACATGTTGCTCCATCTAATGTTCCTCAATGTCAACATGTTACTGCATCTAATGTTCCTCAATGTCAACATGTCACTGCATCTAATGTTCCTCAATGTCAACATGTTACTGTATCTAATGTTCCTCAATATCAACATGTTGCTCCATCTAATGTTCCTCAATGTCAACATGTTACTGCATCTAATGTTCCTCAATGTCAACATGTTACTGCATCTAGTGTTCCTCAATGTCAACATGTTACTGCATCTAATGTTCCTCAATGTTAACATGTTGCTGCATCTAATGTTCCTCAATGTCAACATGTTACTGCATCTAATGTTCCTCAATGTCAACATGTTACTGCATCTAATGTTCCTCAATGTCAACATGTTACTGCATCTAATGTTCCTCAATGTCAACATGTTACTGCATCTAATGTTCCTCAATGTCAACATGTTACTGCATCTAATGTTCCTCAATGTCAACATGTTACTGCATCTAATGTTCCTCAATGTCAACATGTTACTGCATCTAATGTTGCTCAATTTCAACATGTTACTGCATCTAATGTTCCTCAATGTCAACATGTTACTGCATCTAATGTTCCTCAATGTCAACATGTTACTGCATCTAGTGTTCCTCAATGTCAACATGTTGCTGCATCTAGTGTTTCTCAATGTCAACATGTTGCTGCATCTAATGTTCCTCAATGTCAACATGTTACTGCATCTAATGTTCCTCAATGTCAACATGTTGCTGCATCTAATGTTCCTCAATATCAACATGTTACTGCATCTAATGTTCCTCAATATCAACATGTTGCTCTATCTAATGTTCCTTAATGGCAACATGTTTCTGCATCTAATGTTCCTCATTGTCAACATGTTGCTTCATCTAATGTTACGCATCTAATGTTCGTCAATATCAACATGTTACTGCATCTAATGTTCCTCAATGTTAACATGTTACTGCATCTAATGTTCCTCAATGTCAACATGTTACGGCATCTAATGTTCCTCAATGTTAACATGTTACTGCATCTAATGTTCCTCAATGCCAACATGGTGCTGCATCTAATGTTCCTCAATGTTAACATGTTGCTGTATCTAATGTTCCTCAATGTCAACATGTTACGGCATCTAATGTTCCTCAATGTTAACATGTTGCTGCATCTAATGTTCCTAAATGTCAACATGTTACTACATCTAGTGTTCCTCAATGTCAACATGTTGCTGCATCTAGTGTTTCTCTATGTTAACATGTTACTGCATCTAATGTTCCTCAATGTCAACATGTTACTGCATCTAATGTTCCATAATGGCAACATGTTACTGCATCTAATGTTCCTCAATGCCAACATGGTGCTGCATCTAATGTTCCTCAATGTTAACATGTTGCTGTATCTAATGTTCCTCAATGTTAACATGTTGCTGCATCTAATGTTCCTCAATGTCAACATGTTGCTGCATCTAATGTTCCTAAATGTCAACATGTTACTACATCTAGTGTTCCTCAATGTCAACATGTTACTGTATCTAATATTCCTCAATATCAACATGTTGCTCCATCTAATGTTCCTCAATGTCAACATGTTACTGCATCTAATGTTCCTCAACGTCAACATGTCACTGCATCTAATGTTCCTCAATGTCAACATGTTACTGTATCTAATGTTCCTCAATATCAACATGTTGCTCCATCTAATGTTCCTCAATGTCAACATGTTACTGTATCTAATGTTCCTCAATGTCAACATGTTACGGCATCTTGTGTTCTTCAATGTCAACATGTTGCTGCATCTAATATTTCTCTATGTTTACATGTTACTGCATCTAATGTTCCTCAATGTCAACATGTTACTGCATATAATGTTCCTCAATGTCAACATGTCACTGCATCTAATGTTCCTCAATGTCAACATGTTACTGCATCTAATGTTCCTCAATGTCAACATGTTGCTGCATCTAATGTTCCTCAATGTCAACATGTTACTGCATCTAGTGTTCCTCAATGTCAACATGTTGCTGCATCTAATGTTCCTCATTGTCAACATGTTACTGCATCTAATGTTCCTCAATGTCAACATGTTACTGCATCTAATGTTGCTCAATGTCAACATGTTACTGCATCTAATGTTCCTCAATGTCAACATGTTACTGCATCTAATGTTCCTCAATGTCAACATGTTACTGCATCTAGTGTTCCTCAATGTCAACATGTTGCTGCATCTAGTGTTTCTCAATGTTAACATGTTACTGCATCTAATGTTCCTCAATGTCAACATGTTGCTGCATCTAATGTTCCTCAATGTCAAGATGTTACTGCATCTAATGTTCCTCAATATCAACATGTTACTGCATCTAATGTTCCTCAATGTCAACATGTTACTGCATCTAATGTTCCTCAATGTCAACATGTTACTGCATCTAATGTTCCTCAATGTCAACATGTTACTGCATCTAATGTTCCTCAATGTCAACATGTTACTGCATCTAGTGTTCCTCAATGTCAACATGTTACTGCATCTGATGTTCCTTAATGGCAACATGTTTCTGCATCTAATGTTCCTCAATGTTAACATGTTGCTGCATCTAATGTTCCTCAATGTCAACATGTTGCTTCATCTAATGTTCCGCATCTAATGTTCGTCAATATCAACATGTTACTGCATCTAATGTTCCTCAATGTTAACATGTTACTGCATCTAATGTTCCTCAATGTCAACATTTTACGGCATCTAATGTTCCTCAATGTTAACATGTTGCTGCATCTAATGTTCCTCAATGCCAACATGTTGCTCCATCTAATGTTCCTCAATGTCAACATGTTACTGCATCTAATGTTCCTCAATATCAACATGTTGCTCCATCTAATAATTCCTTAATGGCAACATGTTACTGCATCTAATGTTCCTCAATGCCAACATGGTGCTGCATCAAATGTTCCTCAATGTCAACATGTTACTGCATCTAATGTTCCTCAATGTCAACATGTTACTGCATCTAATGTTCCTCAATGTCAACATGTTGCTCCATCTAATGTTCCTCAATGTCAACATGTTACTGCATCTAATGTTCCTCAATGTCAACATGTTGCTGCATCTAGTGTTCTCAATGTTAACATGTTACTGCATCTAATGTTCCTCAATGTCAACATGTTACTGCATCTAATGTTCCTCAATGTCAACATGTTACTGCATCTAATGTTCCTCAATGTTAACATGTTGCTCCTTCTAATGTTCCTCAATGTCAACATGTTACTGCATCTAATGTTCCTCAATGGCAACATGTTTCTGCATCTAATGTTCCTCAATGTCAACATGTTACTGCATCTAGTGTTCCTCAATGTCAACATGTTACTGCATCTAATGTTCCTCAATGTCAACATGTTACTGCATCTAATGTTCCTCAATGTCAACATGTCACTGCATCTAATGTTCCTCAATGTCAACATGTTACTGTATCTAATGTTCCTCAATATCAACATGTTGCTCCATCTAATGTTCCTCAATGTCAACATGTTACTGCATCTAATGTTCCTCAATGTCAACATGTTACTGCATCTAATGTTCCTCAATGTCAACATGTTACTGCATCTAGTGTTCTTCAATGTCAACATGTTGCTGCATCTAGTGTTTCTCTATGTTAACATGTTACTGCATCTAATGTTCCTCAATGTCAACATGTTACTGCATCTAATGTTCCTCAATGTCAACATGTCACTGCATCTAATGTTCCTAAATGTCAACATGTTACTGCATCTAATGTTCCTCAATGTCAACATGTTGCTGCATCTAATGTTCCTCAATGTCAACTTGTTACTGCATCTAGTGTTCCTCAATGTCAACATGTTGCTGCATCTAATGTTCCTCATTGTCAACATGTTACTGTATCTAATGTTCCTCAATGTCAACATGTTACTGCATCTAATGTTGCTCAATGTCAACATGTTACTGCATCTAATGTTCCTCAATGTCAACATGTTACTGCATCTAATGTTCCTCAATGTCAACATGTTACTGCATCTAATTTTCCTCAATGTCAACATGTTGCTGCATCTAGTGTTTCTCAATGTTAACATGTTACTGCATCTAATGTTCCTCAATGTCAACATGTTGCTGCATCTAATGTTCCTCAATGTCAACATGTTACTGCATCTAATGTTCCTCAATATCAACATGTTACTGCATCTAATGTTCCTCAATATCAACATGTTGCTCGATCTAATGTTCCTCAATGTCAACATGTTACTGCATCTAATGTTCCTCAATGTCAACATGTCACTGCATCTAATGTTCCTTAATGGCAACATGTTTCTGCATCTAATGTTCCTCAATGTTAACATGTTGCTGCATCTAATGTTCCTCATTGTCAACATGTTGCTTCATCTAATGTTCCGCATCTAATGTTCGTCAATATCAACATGTTATTGCATCTAATGTTCCTCAATGTTAACATGTTACTGCATCTAATGTTCCTCAATGTCAACATGTTACGGCATCTAATGTTCCTCAATGTTAACATGTTGCTGCATCTAATGTTCCTCAATGCCAACATGTTACTGCATCTAATGTTCCTCAATGTCAACATGTTACGGCATCTAATGTTCCTCAATGTTAACATGTTGCTGCATCTAATGTTCCTCAATGCCAACATGTTGCTCCATCTAATGTTCCTCAATGTCAACATGTTACTGCATCTAATGTTCCTCAATATCAACATGTTGCTCAATCTAATGTTCCTTAATGGCAACATGTTACTGCATCTAATGTTCCTCAATGCCAACATGGTGCTGCATCTAATGTTCCTCAATGTTAACATGTTGCTGTATCTAATGTTCCTCAATGTTAACATGTTGCTGCATCTAATGTTCCTCAATGTCAACATGTTGCTGCATCTAATGTTCCTAAATGTCAACATGTTACTACATCTAGTGTTCCTCAATGTCAACATGTTGCTGCATCTAGTGTTTCTCTATGTTAACATGTTACTGCATCTAATGTTCCTCAATGTCAACATGTTACTGCATCTAATGTTCCTCAATGTCAACATGTTACTGCATCTAATGATCCTCAGTGTTAACATGTTGCTCCTTCTAATGTTCCTCAATGTCAACATGTTACTGCATCTAATGTTCCTCAATGTCAACTTGTTGCTCCATCTAATGTTCCTTAATGGCAACATGTTACTGCATCTAATGTTCCTCAATGTCAACATGTTGCTGCATCTAATGTTCCTCAATGTCAACATGTTACTGCATCTAATGTTCCTCAATGTCAACATGTTGCTGCATCTAATGTTCCTCAATGTCAACATGTTGCTGCATCTAATGTTCCTCATTGTCAACATGTTACTGTATCTAATGTTCCTCAATGTCAACATGTTACTGCATCTAATGTTGCTCAATGTCAACATGTTACTGCATCTAATGTTCCTCAATGTCAACATGTTACTGCATCTAATGTTCCTCAATGTCAACATGTTACTGCATCTAATTTTCCTCAATGTCAACATGTCACTGCATCTAATGTTCCTCAATGTCAACATGTTACTGTATCTAATGTTCCTCAATATCAACATGTTGCTCCATCTAATGTTCCTCGATGTCAAAATGTTACTGCATCTAATGTTCCTCAATGTTAACATGTTACTGCATCTAATGTTCCTCAATGTCAACATGTTACTGCATCTAATGTTCCTCAATGTCAACATGTCACTGCATCTAATGTTCCTAAATGTCAACATGTTACTGCATCTAATGTTCCTCAATGTCAACATGTTGCTGCATCTAATGTTCCTCAATGTCAACTTGTTACTGCATCTAGTGTTCCTCAATGTCAACATGTTGCTGCATCTAATGTTACTCATTGTCAACATGTTAATGTATCTAATATTCCTCAATGTCAACATGTTACTGCATCTAATGTTGCTCAATGTCAACATGTTACTGCATCTAATGTTCCTCAATGTCAACATGTTACTGCATCTAATGTTCCTCAATGTCAACATGTTACTGCATCTAATTTTCCTCAATGTCAACATGTTGCTGCATCTAGTGTTTCTCAATGTTAACATGTTACTGCATCTAATGTTCCTCAATGTCAACATGTTGCTGCATCTAATGTTCCTCAATGTCAACATGTTACTGCATCTAATGTTCCTCAATATCAACATGTTGCTCTATCTAATGTTCCTTAATGGCAACATGTTTCTGCATCTAATGTTCCTCAATGTCAACATGTTACTGCATCTAATGTTCCTCAATGTCAACATGTTACTGCATATAATGTTCCTCAATGTCAACATGTCACTGCATCTAATGTTCCTCAATGTCAACATGTTACTGCATCTAATGTTCCTCAATGTCAACATGTTGCTGCATCTAATGTTCCTCAATGTCAACTTGTTACTGCATCTAGTGTTCCTCAATGTCAACATGTTGCTGCATCTAATGTTCCTCAATGTCAACATGTTACTGTATCTAATGTTCCTCAATGTCAACATGTTACTGCATCTAATGTTGCTCAATGTCAACATGTTACTGCATCTAATGTTCCTCAATGTCAACATGTTACTGCATCTAATGTTCCTCAATGTCAACATGTTACTGCATCTAATGTTCCTCAATGTCAACATGTTGCTGCATCTAATGTTCCTCAATGTCAACATGTTGCTGCATCTAATGTTCCTCAATGTCAACATGTTACTGTATCTAATGTTCCTCAATGTCAACATGTTACTGCATCTAATGTTGCTCAATTTCAACATGTTACTGCATCTAATGTTCCTCAATGTCAACATGTTACTGCATCTAATGTTCCTCAATGTCAACATGTTACTGCATCTAGTGTTCCTCAATGTCAACATGTTGCTGCATCTAGTGTTTCTCAATGTTAACATGTTACTGCATCTAATGTTCCTCATTGTCAACATGTTGCTGCATCTAATGTTCCTCAATGTTAACATGTTGCTGCATCTAATGTTCCTCAATGTCAACATGTTGCTGCTTCTAATGTTCCTGAATGTCAACATGTTGCTGCATCTAATGTTCCTCAATGTCAACATGTTACTGCATCTAATGTTCCTCAATGTCAACATGTTGCTGCATCTAATGTTCCTGAATGTCAACATGTTGCTGCATCTAATGTTCCTCAATGTCAACATGTTACTGCATCTAATGTTCCTCAATGTCAACATGTTGCTGCATCTAATGTTCCTTAATGTCCTGTTCGTGTGTATGTGTTCATTACTGTGTCCCATTGGTTCTGTTTGTGTTTGTTCGTGTGTTTCTGTCGGTTTGTGTGTGTGTGTGTGTGTGTGTGTGTGTGTGTGTGTGTGTGTGTGTGTGTGTGTGTGTGTGTGTGTGTGTGTGTGTCTTTGCCCAATTGTGTCCCATACTGATAGTCATCTGAAGCATTCAGACACTCCCTGCTACTCCTCCACACATGCATCAGGTTACACACACACACACACACACACACACACACTCTCTCTCACCAACCTCCCATCTATAAAATATTCAGCATGACTAGAGACATCAACACAACATATTTTTACAGTGACACTCATTAATTCCTCTCTCTCTTTCTCTCTGTCTCTTTCTTTCACTCCATCTCTCTCCATCTGGTAACAAAGCTTGTTTTATAAGGAGGATGCAATCCACCCAAATACTTTGGGTTCCTGGATCCTTTCACAGTGTTATAAGGCTGCGTTGAGACAATGACAATGCATTAATCATGTGCCTATCAACCAGAGTTATACTGTTAGCACTGAGGAGGTGTGCCCTAGTAGGAAGTTCACTGTGTGCAGCTCACCCTGTACTAACATAAATAACATGAGCATGTCTACTTCTGCTAAGCTTCCCAGTAAAGCAATGAAAACAATCAAGCATCCATGGAAAGTGCTAAAAATATCTGACGTTAACATATGTAGCTTAAGAAACAAGGTAGATGAAATCAATAATTTGCTAGTAACAGATGACATTCATATTCTGACTATCTCTGAAACCCACTTAGATAGTATATTTGATGATACAGTGGTAGCAATACATGATTATAACATCTACAGAAAAGACAGAAATGCCAATGGTGGAGGTGTTGCCGTTTATATTCAGAACCACATTCCTGTAAAGCTTAGAGAGGACCTCATGTTAAATACTGCTGAAGTAATATGGCTACAGGTTCATCTGCCTCACCTAAGCCCATTTTTGTGGGAAGCTGCTATAGACCACCAAATGCTAACAGTCAGTATCTGGACAACATGTGTGAAATGCTTGATAATGTATGTCATATCAACAGAGAGGTATATTTTCTGGGTGATTTAAATATTGACTGGCTTTCATTAAGCTGCCCACTCAAGAAAAAGCTTCAAACTGTAACCAGTGCCTGCAACCTGATTCCTATGTTGTTGATGTAAATAATATTTGTGGTCTGTGGTGTGTAATGAGGAGCAACCAGACGATGCACTTGACACATTAAATTGCTTATTCCAGTTACTAATAAGCATGCACCCATAAGAAAATTATCCCTGTGGATTGATGAGGAATTTAAAAATCGTATTGTTGAGAGGGATGAGGCAAAATAAAAGTCTGGCTGCACAACCGATTGGAAAATGTACTGCAAATTTAGAAATCATGTGGCTAAACTGGATAAAAATAAAAATAAACAATGCTATGAAACAAAGATAAATTATCTAAAGAATGATAGTCAAAAGCTTTGGAGCATCTTACATTTTGGGCAAAAAGGCAAACTCAGCTCCATCATTCATTAAATCAGATGGCTCATTCATCATAAAACCCACTGATATTGCCAATTACTTAAATTATTTTTTCATTGGCAAGATTAGCAAACTTAGGCATGACTTCCCAGCAACAAATGCTGACACTACACATCCAAGTATAACTGCTAAAACTTTGAAAGGCAAGCATTGTAATTTTGAATCCTGTAAAGTGAGTGTGGAAGAGGTGAAAACATTATTGTTGTCTATCAACAATGACATGTCAATGGGGTCTGACAACTTGGATGGAAAATTACTGAGGATAATACCGGACAATGTTGCCTCTCCTATTTGCCATATCTTCAATCTAAGCCTATTACAAAGTGTGTGCCCTCAGGCCTGGAGAGAAGCAAAAGTAATTCCGCTGCCCAAGAATAGTAAAGCCCCCTTTACTGGGTCAAATAGCAGTCTAATCAGCCTGGTACCAACCCTTTGTATTTGACCAGATATAATGCCATTTTACTGTAAACTAATTGACAACAGACTTTCAGCACACTTATAAGGAAGGACATTCAACGAGCACGGCACTTACAAAAATTGGCTGAGAGAAATTGATGATAAAAATATTGTGGGAGCTGTTTTGTTAGACTTCAGTACGACTTTTGACATTATTGATCATTGTCTGCTGGTGGAAAAAACAAGGTGTTATGGCTTTACACCTCATGCTATAATGTGGATAGAGTTTCCTGTCTAACAGAACACAGAGGGTGTTCTTGAATGGAAGCCTCTCAAACACAATCCAGGTAGAATCAGGAATTCCCCAGGGCAGCTGTCTAGGCCTCTTACTTTTTTCAATCTTTACTAATGACATGCCACTGGCCTTGAGTATAGCCAGTGTGTCTATGTATGCGGATGACTCAACATTATACATGTCAGCTTGTGAAATCACTGCAACACTTAACAAAGAGATGCAGTTAGTGTCACGATCTTCAGAAGGGACAGACTAAGGCGCAGTGAGGCATCCAGTATACATCTTTATTTAAATGAAACGTAACTGGGAAAACTAACAAAACGAACGAAGATCGCAACAATGACCATAACATGAAACACAAAACAAAGCTATGCTCAAACAATAACCCACAAACCCCTAGTGAAAACTACAAACAAATATATGGTTCCCAATTAGAGGTAACGAACCACAGCTGCCTCTAATTGGGAACCATTACCCCAACATAGAAATGGATAACCTAGAACAGAAAAAACCCTACACCAAAACAAAACAAAACACACTAGCCTGTCTTCTCAGGCCTGGACGTGACAGTTAGTTTCAGAATGGGTGGCAAGGAATAAGTTAGTCCTAAATATTTCTAAACTAAAAGCATTGTATTTAGGACAATTAATTCACTAAACCCTAAACCTCAACTAAATCTTGTAATAAATAATGTGAAAATTGAGCAAGTTGAGGTGACTAAACTGCTTAGAGTAACCCTGGATTGTAAACTGTCATGGTCAAAATGTGTTGATACAACAGTAGCTAAGATGGGGGGAAGTCTGTCCATAATAAAGCCCTGCTCTGCCTTTTTAACAACACTATCAACAAGGCAGGTCCTACAGGCCCTAGTTTTGTTGCACTAATGTTCAGTCGCGTGGTCAGGTGTCACAAAGAGTGACCTCTGCAAATTTCAATTGGCTCAGAACAGGGCAGCACGGCTGGCCCTTAAATGTACACGGAGAGCTAACATGAATAATATGTATGTAAATCTCTCATGGCTCAAAGTGTAGGTGAGATTTACTTCATGACTACTTGTTTTTGTAAGAAGTGGACATGCTGAATGCACCGAGGTGTCTGTTTTAAACTACTAGCACACAGCTCAGACACCCACGCATACCCCACAAGACATGCCACCAGAGGTCTCTTCACAATCCCCAATTCAAGAACAGACTATGGGAGGTGCACTGTACTACATAGAGCCATGGCTACATGAAACTCTATTCCACATCAGGTAACTAATGCAAGCAGTAGAATCAGATTTAAAAAACACAAAATACACCTTATGGAACAGCGGGGACTTTGAAGAGACACACACGGGCACAGACACATACATGTATTTGGTATTGTAGATGTGTGATAGTAGAGTAGTGGCCTGAGGGAACACACTTGTGTTGTGAAAAGTCTCATGAAATGTAATATTTTAAATTATGTATCGCTGCCTTGGTGTTGCTGGACTCCAGGAAGAGTAGCTGCTGCCTTAGCAGCAGCCAATGGGGATCCTTAATAAAAACATGTACAAAATGTCTCCCTTTGTCTCTGTTCCTTGCTCTTCCTCTTTCCTTCCTCTCTTTCTAGTGCTATCTATATTATATTTCTCTCTCTCTTGTTCTCTCTTACAAACACCCTGTCTCTCACCAGTGAATGATTGGGCAAGTGGAGGCAAACAGAGAAACTGAAAGAGAAAGAGAGCCAGAGAGAGAAACTGAAAGAGAAAGAGAGCTAGAGAGAGAAACTGAAAGAGAAAGAGAGCCAGAGAGAGAAGCTGAGAGAGAAAAAGAGCCAGAGAGAGAGAGACGGAAGGATAGGAGAGAGATAATTTTTACCTCTCCAGGCACTGTATGTGTGTGTGTGTGTGTGTGTGTGTGTGTGTGTGTGTGTGTGTGTGTGTGTGTGTGTGTGTGTGTGTGTGTGTGTGTGTGTGTGTGTGTGTGTGTGTGTGTGTGTGTGTGTGTCCACAAGAATAGTAAACAAACAAACATTTGGCCAACTGGGGATATTTTGTTAGTCCCCACAAGGTCAAATGCTATTTCTAGGGGTTTAGGGTTAAGGTTAGAATTAGTGTTAGGCTTAGAATTAGGTTCAGGTTTAGGACATAGGGTTAGGGTTAGGAGCTAGGTTTAGGGTTAGGGTTAGGAGCTACAGTGAGTGAAAAAAGTATTTGATCCCCGGCTGATTTTGTACGTTTGCCCACTGACAAAGAAATTATGAGTCTATAATTTTAATGTTAGGTTTATTTGTACAGTGAGAGACAGAATAACAACAACAAAAATCCAGAAAAACACATGTCAAAAATGTTATAAATTGATTGGCATTTTAATGAGGGAAAGATTTCTGGCTCCCAGGTGTCTTTTGTACAGGTAACAAGCTGAGATTAGGAGCACACTCTTAAAGGGAGTGCTCCTAATCTCAGTTTGTTACCTGTATAAAAGACACCTGTCCACAGAAGCAATCAATCAATCAGATTCCAAACTCTCCACCATGGCCAAGACCAAAGAGCTCTCCAAGGATGTCAGGGACAAGATTGTAGACCTACACAAGGCTGGAATGGGCTACAAGACCATCGCCAAGCAGCTTGGTGAGAAGGTGACAACAGTTGGTGCGATTATTTGCAAATGGAAGAAACACAAAAGAACTGTCAATCTCCCTCGGCCTGGGGCTCCATGCAAGATCTCACCTCGTGGAGTTGCAGTGATCATGAGAACGGTGAGGAATCAGCCCAGAACTACACGGGAGGATCTTGTCAATGATCTCAAGGCAGCTGGGACCATAGTCACCAAGAAAACAATTGGTAACACACTACGCCATGAAGGACTGAAATCTTGCAGCGCCCGCAAGGTCCCCTTGCTCAAGATAGCACATATACATGCCTGTCTGAAGTTTGCCAATGAACATCTGAATGATTCAGAGGACAACTGGGTGAAAGTGTTGTGGTCAGATGAGACCAAAATGGAGCTCTTTGGCATCAACTCAACTCGCCATGTTTGGAGGAGGAGGAATGCTGCCTATGATCCCAAGAACATCATCCCCACCGTCAAACATGGAGGTGGAAACATTATGCTTTGGGGGTGTTTTTCTGCTAAGGGGTACATGACAACTTCACCACATCAAAGGGACGATGGACGGGGCCATGTACCGTCAAATCTTGGGTGAGAATCTCCTTCCCTCAGCCAGGGCATAGAAAATGGGTCGTGGATGGGTATTCCAACATGACAATGACCCAAAACACACGGCCAAGGCAACAAAGGAGTGGCTCAAGAAGAAGCACATTAAGGACCTGGAGTGTCCTAGCCAGTCTCCAGACCTTAATCCCATAGAAAATCTGTGAAGGGAGCTGAAGGTTCGAGTTGCCAAACGTCAGCCTCGAAACCTTAATGACTTTGAGAAGATCTGCAAAGAGGAGTGGGACAAAATCCCTCCTGAGATGTGTGCAAACCTGGTGGCCAACTACAAGAAACGTCTGACCTCTGTGATTGCCAACAAGGGTTTTGCCACCAAGTACTAAGTCATGTTTTGCAGAGGGGTCAAATACTTATTTCCCTCATTAAAATGCCAATCAATTTATAACATTTTTCACGTGTTTTTCAGGATTTTCTTGTTGTTATTCTGTCTCTCACTGTTCAAATAAACCTACCATTAAAATTATAGACTGATAATTTCTTTGTCAGTGGGCAAACGTACAAAATCAGCAGGGGATCAAATACTTTTTTCCCTCACTGTAGGTTTAGGGTTAGGGTTAGGAGCTAGGGTTAGGGTTAGGGTTATAAAGGTTAGGTTTTTGGGTTAGGGGTAAGGTTAGGGTTAAGATTAGGGTTAGGGTAAGGGTCAGGGTTAGGGTAAATAGGATTTTAAATGGGACTTAATTGTGTGTCCCCATAAGGTTAGTTATACAATGTGTGTGTGTGTGTGTGTGTGTGTGTGTGTGTGTGTGTGTGTGTGTGTGTGTGTGTGTGTGTGTGTGTGTGTGTGTGTGTGTGTGTGTGTGTGTGTGTGTGTGTGTGTGTGTGAGAGAGAGAGAGAGAGAGAGAGAGAGATGGGTAGTCAGGCGGTGCAAATCCAGCTATGCTAAGGGCTTCACCACTGCAATGCAAGATTTGACAAGAAATTCTCAGAGTGCCAGAGAGAGAGAGAGAGCGAGAGATGGAGAGAGAGAAAGAGAGAGAAATAGTAAAAAATACGGGCTGCAATCTGTTTATGTTGTGATGCCACTCCTGCCACGATGAGTATGATGTAGGGCAGCTGGGTGTTTGTTATGTTACCCATGGTTATGATAAGTTAATTAACCTTATTCACAGACCTATAGGGATGTCTAACCATGGACAATTCTGGAAAAAGTCTGCTCTAAAATCCATTAACTTCATCTAGCCAATCACCTCATCTCGTGGTTCAGCGCACAAATGTTATTATAAATGTGAAAACAAATATGTGGATAAAAAAAAAAAGTTGTCTTATTCAGAGCGACTTACATTAGTGAGTGCATACATGAAAAAAAAAAAATCTGCACTTCGTTTGTACCCTTCATTCTGTTACGGTACCCTTCATTCTGTTACAGTATCCTTCATTCTGTTATGGTACCCTTCATTCTGTTACGGTACCCTTCATTCTGTTACGGTACCCCTTCATTCTGTTACGGTACCCTTCATTCTGTTACGGTATCCTTCATTCTGTTACAGTACCCTTCATTCTGTTACGGTACCCCTTCATTCTGTTACGGTACCCTTCATTCTGTTACGGTATCCTTCATTCTGTTATGGTACCCTTCATTCTGTTACGGTATCCTTCATTCTGTTACGGTACCCTTCATTCTGTTACGGTACCCTTCATTCTGTTATGGTACCCTTCATTCTGTTACGGTACCCTTCATTCTGTTACAGTACCCTTCATTCTGTTACGGTACCCTTCATTCTCTACAGTACCCCTCATTCTGTTACAGTTCCCTTCATTCTGTTACAGTACCCTTCATTCTGTTACGGTACCCTTCATTCTGTTACGGTACCCTTCATTCTGTTACGGTATCCTTCATTCTGTTACGGTATCCTTCATTCTGTTACGGTACCCTTCATTCTGTTACGGTATCCTTCATTCTGTTACGGTACCCTTCATTCTGTTACGGTACCCTTCATTCTGTTACGGTACCCTTCATTCTTTTATGGTACCCTTCATTCTGTTACGGTACCCTTCATTCTGTTACGGTATCCTTCAATCTGTTACGGTACCCTTCATTCTGTTACGGTACCCTTCATTCTTTTATGGTACCCTTCATTCTGTTATGGTACCCTTCATTCTGTTACGGTATCCTTCATTCGGTTACAATACCCTTAATTCTGTTACGGTATCCTTCATTCTTTTACGGTACCCTTCATTCTGTTACGGTATCCTTCATTCTGTTACGGTACCCTTCATTCGGTTACAATACCCTTCATTCTGTTACGGTACCCTTCATTCTGTTACGGTACCCTTCATTCTGTTACGGTACCCTTCATTCTGTTATGGTACCCTTCATTCTGTTACGGTACCCTTCATTCTGTTATGGTACCCTTCATTCTGTTATGGTACCCTTCATTCTTTTACGGTACCCTTCATTCTGTTACGGTACCCTTCATTCTGTTACGGTATCCTTCATTCTCTTATGGTACCCTTCATTCTGTTACGGTACCCTTCATTCTGTTACGGTACCCTTCATTCTGTTACAGTACCCTTCATTCTGTTACGGTACCCTTCATTCTGTTACGGTACCCTTCATTCTGTTACGGTACCCTTCATTCTGTGACATACAATTTTTTCCATTCATCTTGCAAATCTAAATTTTGGACCAGACTGACATTATGACCAAAATGATCCTATTTACACTTTGCAGTCAATTTTGACACTACATTAAATGTTTCTGACTCATATCGATGCCACATAGCCCGTTTTCAAAAAGAGAAGTTGCTTTTTAGTCGCTGTTTAAACTCCAAACTGTAGTCTTATTATCTAAATGAGAGCAGCTGTTCTCTAGACTTCCTCTTTCTGACCAGTCAGTTCTGCTCTGCCCCACTAGAACACTCCGTCTCCACTAGTTATGTTTATAACAGTAATAAAGTCGATTTTAGATGCGTTAGGTCATATACAGATGCTAAACTTGATGAGATTACGATGGGCTCATAACAGAGTAAGTACATAATAATGTCTCGGTCTGACTTGTTGCACTGCTTGTCTCCTCTCGTGATGGGGTGTTTATTGGGTTTGGGGTGCGGCGGGGTTGTGGCCTCGTGGTGGGGGTTCTGTCTAAAACCCTAATCTGTGTATTGCTGTAGCGAGAAGAGGGGCAGAAGAATACACACACGCACACGCACGCACACGCACACGCACGCACACACACAGAGGAGGGTAGAGCATTCACTGTTGTTTCGCCAACACAAAAGACTCGGCTCAACTCTACTCTACACACACACAGACACACACACACAGACACACACACACACACACACACACACACACACACACACACACACACACACACACATACACACATACACACACTATACACTGGCCCGGCGCCTCTTCACAAGGAAAGTTACATTCTTCTCCTCTTCTTCATCCCTCCCTCCCATTTTGTTCTTTCTTTCTCATTTTCTCTCTCTCTACTAATGATTTTTTGGGTGTCCCGTCGTTGGGGAGCGTTGTTGGGGGCAACGGGGGTTTGAAGGATGGGGTGGGGAGGGAGGAAGGAGGGAGTGAGAGGGGAGCAGGGGGAGTCGAGGGAGCGAAGAGGGGAGGAGGGAGGGAGGAGGGAGGGAGAGGGGAAGAGGGTGTCAGAGGGCAGGAGGGGGGAGGAGAGGGAGGAGAGAGATGGCAGGAGGGGGAAGAGAGAGGGAGGAGGGACAGGGCAAGAGGGGGAGGAGGAAGAGGGCAGGAGGGGGAGGAGAGGGCAGGAGGGGGAGGAGAGGGAGGAGGGAGAGGGCAGGAGGGGAGGAGAGAGGTTGCTAAACATATTACATACAGTTTCCCTTGACAACTGTCTGGGCTGATTTTTGCTATCTCTAGGTCTAGAGAGAGAAGGAGTGTGGGAGCATGTACTTTAGAGAGAAAGAAAGAGAGGGGAGGGAAAGGAGAGACGCTGTAAGGCATGCTTGTGTGTGTCAGAGAGAGAGAGAGAGAGAGAGAGAGAGAGAGAGAGAGAGAGAGAGAGAGAGAGACAGACAGAGAGACAGAGAGAGGGAGCAGGGGCCTTATGAAAGTCTTCCGTGTTAGTTTGGCAGCCTGCGGAGGAAACACTGTGTTAATGATTAATATGAAGTCACAGGAATTCCATGCCTGGCCTGGCAGACTCACTGCCCCCTCTCTCTCTCTCTCTCTCTCTCTCTCTCTCAATCTCTCTTTCTATTTTTTTCTCTCACTCAGTTTGTCTCCCCCCTCTCTCTCTCTGGTTCTTGTTGTTACAAGCTTGTGTGTGTGTGTGTGTGTGTGTGTGTGTGTGTGTGTGTGTGTGTGTGTGTGTGTGTGTGTGTGTGTGTGTGCGCGCGCGGCCAAGTCGCTCAAGTTCCACTGCAAAATTGGCAGCCGTTCAGGGAAGCAAGACGTTGTGAGATTACTTCAAAATTGGCCACTAGGGGCAACGGTGAGCGTTATTACATGTATATGTTAGTCATTTTGCAGACGCTCTTATCCAGAGCCACTTACAGTTAATTCATTCATCTTAAAGATAGCTAGGTGGGACAAACACTTATCTCAGCCATAGTAAGTTAATGTTTCCTAGTAAGTAAAGTAGCTATCAGCAAAGCCAGTAGTAGGTGGGGAAAAGTCAAGTGCGAGTGTTAGTTCAGTTTATTTTATTTGTTTTATTATTATTATATTTTTATTTTTATTTTGGGGGTGGCCTTGGGATTATTTAAGATAGTCTTTGAAGAAGTATCTTAAATGTTTTTGAAAGATGGTTAGGGACTCTGCTGTCCTAGCTTCAGCGGGAAGCAGGTTCCACCATTGGGGTGCCAGGACAGAGAAGAGCTTTGACTGGGCTGAGCGGGAGTTGCCCTCCCATAAGGGTTGGAGGGCCAAGAGACCAGAGGTGGTGTCACGACTTCCACCGAAGGTGGCTGCTCTGCCTGTTCGGGCGGCGTTCGGCGGTCGTCGTCACCGGCCTACTAGCTGCCACCACTTTTTCCTTTCCGTTGATTTTCTGTATTGATTGCACCTGTTCCTTGTTTGTTGTTTGTTGTTAGGGCACTATTCGGTCACCCCAGGTGAGTCAGCACAAGACTCATCCAGAGCTCCCTGTTGGTCACATGTTTTTACTAATCTCTTTCCCTGAGTTTTCTCCCTCTCTCCAGCATAAGGCGCTAGTCGATTCAGGCGCAGCTGGGAACTTTATGGATCGCGGACTCGCTTTGAGGCTAGGTATTCCGCTAGTGCCGATAGATCAACCCTTCCCCGTGTGCACTCCCTAGATAGCCGACCGTTAGGGTCAGGGCTGGTCAGGGAGGCCACAGTTCCACTGGACATGGTAACGCAGGGGGGTCATGGGGAGCGGATTAGTCTATACCTTATTGATTCACCTGCGTTTCCAGTGGTGCTGGGGAATTTTTCACAAAATTGGACCTCAGGAGCGCATATAATTTGGTGCGTATCCGGGAAGGAGATGAATGGAAGACTGCGTGTTTAGTACCACATCTGGCCATTATGAGTACCTCGTCATGCCATATGGGTTGAAGAATGCTCCAGCCGTCTTTCAATCTTTCGTGGATGAGATTTTCAGGGACCTGCCCGGGCAGGGTGTGGTGGTATATATAGATGATATCCTGATCTATTCCACCACACGCGCCGCGCATGTGTCTCTGGTGCGCAAAGTACTTGGGCGACTGCTGGAGCATGACCTGTACGTCAAGGCGGAGAAATTTGTGTTTTCCAAGCTGTCCTGGGGTATCGCATTTCCACCTCTGGGGTGGTGATGGAGTGTGACCCCATTACAGCCGTGCGTAACTGGCCGACTCCGACCACGGTAAAGCAGGTGCATCGGTTTTTAGGGTTTGCCAATTACTACCGGAGGTTTATCAGGGGTTTTGGTCAGGTGGCTGCTCCCATTACCTCACTGCTGAAAGGGGGGCCGGCGCGTTTGCGGTGGTCGGCGGAGGCGGACAGAGCCTTCAGTCGTCTGAAGGAGCTGTTCACCAACGCTCCCTTGCTGGCTCATCCGGATCCCTCTTTGGCGTTCATAGTGGAGGTGGATACGTCTGAGGCTGGGGTTGGAGCCGTGCTATCACAGCGCTCAGGCACGCCACCGAAGCTCCGCCCCTTGGCTTTTTTTTTTAGGAAGCTCGGTCCGGCGGAGCGAAACTATGACGTGGGGGCCCGGGAGTTGTTAGCTGTGGTAAAGGCTATGAAGGTGTGGAGACATTGGCTTGAGGGGGCTAAGCACCCTTTTCTCATCTGGACTGACCACCGTAATCTGGAGTATATCCGGGCAGCGAGGAGACTGAAGCCGCGGCAGGCTAGGTGGGCCATGTTTTTCACCAGATTTCGTATAGGCCAGGCCAGGTTCCCTGAATACTAAGGCCGACGTGTCTCACCAAGGAGCGGTCCATCGAGCCTACTCCCATCCTTCCTGCGTCATGTCTGGCAGCACCGGTGGTATGGGAGGTGGACGCGGACATCGAGCTGGCATTACGGTTGGAACCTGCGCCTCCTCAGTGTCCTGCAGGTCGTCAGTACGTGCCGCTTGGTGTTCGTGATCAACTGATTCGGTTGGCCTATACGCTACCCTCTTCGGGTCATCCGGGGATTGAGAGGACAGTGTGGGGTCTTAGGGGGAAATGCTGGTGTCCCACTTTGGCTAAGGACGTGAGGTTTTATGTCTCCTCCTGTTCTGTATGCGCTCAGAGTAAGGCTCCTAGACACCTGCCTAGAGGGAAGTTACAGCCCCTCCCCGTTCCACAACGGCCGTGGTCTCATCTGTCGGTGGATTTCTTCACCGATCTTCCCCCGTCCCAGGGAAACACTACAATCCTGGTCGTTGTGGATCGGTTCTCTAAGTCCTGTCGTCTCATCCCGTCTCATCCTGTCTCCCTACGGCCCTACAGACAGCGGAGGCCCTGTTTACCCATGTCTTCCGGCACAACGGGGTGCCTGAGGACATCGTTTCTGATCGGGGTCCCCAGTTCACGTCCCGAGTGTGGAGGGCGTATATGGAGCGTCTGGGGGTCTCGATCAGCCTGACCTCGGGTTTTCACCCTGAGAGTAATGGGCAGGTGGAGAGAGTGAACCAGGATGTGGGTAGGTTTCTGCGGTCGTATTGCCAGGACCGGCCTGGTGAGTGGGCGAGGTACGTCCCATGGGCGGAGGTGGCTCAGAACTCACTCCGTCACTCCTCCACTAACATGTCACCTTTCCAGTGCGTGTTGGGCTACCAGCCGGTCCTGGCACCGTGGCATCAGAGCCAGACTGAAGCTCCTGCGGTGGATGAGTGGGTGCAGCGCTCAAAGGAGACCTGGAGAGCCGTCCAGGAATCACTGAGACAAGCTGGTGGGCGGCAGAAGAGGAACGCTGACCATCACTGCAGTGAGGCCCCCATGTTCGCACCGGGGGGACCGCGTCTGGCTCTCGACCCGCGGAACCTGCCCCTCTGCCTGCCCTACTGGAAGCTGAGGCCGCAGTGTGTGGGGCCATTTAAAGTGCTGAGGAGGATAAACAAGGTGGGTTATAGGTTACAGCTTCCATCTTACTACCGTATTAACCCCTTGTTTCATGTGTCTCTCCTCAGGCCGGTGGTAGCTGGTCCCCTGCAGGAAGCTGAGGTGCCGGAGGTCCCTCCACCCCCTTTGGACATCGAGGGGTCCCCGGCGTACACAGTCCGCTCCATTCTGGACTCTAGGCGCCGGGTGAGGGGCTTACAGTACCTCGTGGACTGGGAGGGGTACGGTCCGGAGGAGAGGTGCTGGGTACCGGTGGAGGACATCTTGGATCCATCACTGCTGAGGTAGTTCCACCGCCTTCATCCGGATCGCTCTGCGCCTCGCCCTCCGGGTCATCCTCGAGGCCGGTGTCGGCGCGCTGCAGGGGCCGCGCGTCAGTGGGGGGGTACTGTCACGACTTCCACTGAAGGTGGCTCCTCTGCCTGTTCGGGCGGCATTCGGCGGTTGCCATCACCGGCCTGCTGCCACCGACCCTCTTTTTCCTTTCCGTTGATTTTCTGTATTGATTGCACCTGTTCCTTGTTTTTTGTTAGGGCTATTTAAGCCGGTTAGGCCCGCCTCCTTTTGTACGGGCTTGTTTTCTGTTAGTTGGTGTATGTGTACGATTGTTGAGTTTGGTGTCCTGTTTTGGGCCACTCTTCTGTATAGTTCGCCTATTTGTTTTGGCGCTGGACATTTTGCACACCGCATTAAAGTCGGTTTCCTGTTACTCTGCTCTCTGCGCCTGACTCCGCACCCACTACTCTTAGCTGTTGTGACAGGTGGCAAAACGGAGTATTCGGGTTTGTTACACCCTGATCTGTTTCACCTGTCTTTGTGCTTGTCTCCACTCCCCACCAGGTGTTTCCCATCTCCCCTCATTATCTCCAATGTATTTATACCTGTGTTTTCTGTTTGTCTGTTGCCAGTTCGTCTTGTCCCATCAAGTCCTACCAGCGTGTTCCCGTGTTTCCTGTCTTT
Organism: Brachymystax lenok tsinlingensis; assembly: GCA_030435695.1. Taxonomy (NCBI): domain Eukaryota; kingdom Metazoa; phylum Chordata; class Actinopteri; order Salmoniformes; family Salmonidae; genus Brachymystax; species Brachymystax lenok. The sequence continues at coordinate 10,528,062 of CM059811.1, read as the reverse complement.
TTTTTCTCTAGTCTTCCCAGTTCTGACCTTTTTGCGTGTCCTGACCCGTATCCTGACTGCCGTCCTGTACCTCCCTGAGTCTGATTTGGATTAGGACTCTTTGCCTGCCTTGACTTACCTTTTGCCTGCCCCTTGTACTATAATAAACTCTGAGACTCATACTATCTGCCTCCTGTGTCTGCATCTGGGTCTTAGCCTGAGCCTTGATAGTGCGAACTGGCCATGACTGACCCAGCAGACTCGGACCAGCTCCTCAACGCTGTCTCCTCCCAAGGAGCCAACATTGGAAGACACAATGAGTTACTTCAAAACCTTACGGAAGGACTCCAGAACTTGGCAAAACGGCACGACCACACATTCAATTCATTGCTGGAGCAATTCCTCAGATGTTCTACTAGGCAGCAAGCCTCTACGGTAACCCCCCAGACTCTCAGGAACCCCGCTACCAGCGGCGCTTCTCTTCAGCCTATCCCGGATTCGTGAGAACCCCGCTTACTACACGGTGGATTTTCGCACGTTGGCGGCTGATAGTGCCTGGAACCCGGACTCTCTTTTCGACACGTTCCTTCACGGATTATCGCAGGAGGTTAAAGACGAGCTCGCAGCCCGGGAGCTTCCCATGGACCTTGACTCCCTCATCGCCTTGACCTTACGGATCGATGGGCAGCTACGGGAATTTAGGAGGGAGAGGAGGTCTGTTCCCGGTCACACTTGCTCATCCACTGCTCCAACCTTGCCTCCAAGAAATCCCAGAAGTTCTCAACATCCACTTTACAGAGAAAATCCGAGTTCACCCGAGTGCCCACGGGAATCACAGAGGGCGGTCGACTTGCCTCCTCCAGAGCCCAAGCTACTGGGAAGGGCTAGATTGTCTCCGGATGAACGTCTACGCAGGTTGAGCACCAGGAGCTATCCGTATTGCGGGACTACAGGACATTATATTTCCATCTGTCCATTAAAAAGACCAGGCTCATCAGTAGGTACAAGTACTCTGGTGAGCATTTCCGCAGAGTACCTTGACTTCCGGGAGGTCTTCAACAAGGCCCGCTCTATGTCTCTCCCTTCGCATCGACCCTACAACTAGCACCATTGACCTTCTCCCGGGCACTACACCACCTCAGGGGCGGCTTTACTTCCTGTCGGGTCCGGAGACCAAGGCTATGGAGGAGTATTCATCCATCTGCCTCTGCCGCCGGCACAGGGTTTTTCTTTGTGGAGAAGAAGGACAAAACCCTGCGCCTTGTGACTTCTTTTCCCGTTCAGCTCAAGAGTTCGTCCTATGTGTCCGACAGGTCCTTCAGCGTCTCATGGAGAACCAGCTTTTAGTTGAAGCAGAGAAGTGTAAACTCCATCACTCCACCATCTCCTTCCTAGGATACGTCATCGCTGCAGGACATATACAGATGAATCCAGACAAGATGAGAGTGGTGGTGGATTGGCCTCAACCCACATCCAGAGTGCAGCTGCAATGTTTCCTGGGATTTTAAAACTTCTACTGCCGCTTCGTCTGGCGTTACAGCACATTGGCTTCCCCCCTCTCTGCACTGACCTCTCCCAAGGTTACATTCATGTTGTCTCCAGCAGCTGACTGGGTGTTTTCGGTCCTCTAACATCGATTCACTACAGCCCCCATCTTAATCAATCTGGACTCATCCCGTCAGTTTGTGGTGGAGGTCGATGCCTCAGATGTCGGAGTGGGGGCCGTCCTGTCCCAGCGTTCTTCCCAGGACCAAAAGCAGCACTCCTGCGCTTTTCTCGCCCATCATCTTACCCTTGCTGAGAGGAACTATAATGTGGGAACTCGAGAACTCCTCGCCATCAAGATGGTGTTGGAGGACTGAAGGCACTGGTTGGAGGGGACGGAACACCCATTCTTAGTGTGGACTGACCATAAGAACCTGGAATATCTTCGCACCGCCAAGTGCCTCAACTCTAGGCAGGCAGGCTCATTGGGCCCTGTTATTCACCCGTTTCAACCACTCCTTGTTCCTCACTGCCCCTGGTCCCATATATCCCTGGACTTTGTTACTGGTCTTCTTCCGACAGATGGCAACCCCACGATTCTGATGGTGGTGGATAGGTTTTCTAAAGCCGCCCATTTTATTCCCCTTCCCAAGTAACCCTCAGCCAAGGAGACAGCTCAGCTCATGGTGCAGCGCGTCTTTCGAATCCATGGACTTCCGGTCGACATGGTCTCCGAACATGGTCCTCAGTTCTCGTCCCGGTTCTGGAAGGTGTTCTGCACCCTCATTGGGTCGTCGGCTAGCCTGTCCTCTGGTTTTCACCCCCAATCTAATGGCCAGTCGGAGCGAGCCAATCAGGACCTGGCGACGGCTCTTCGTTGCCTCGTCTCTGCCAACACCACCACCTGGGGCCAGCAAATCGTGTGGGTGAAATATGCCGGTCACACCCTTCCCTGCTCGGCCACTGGTCTCTCGCCCTTCAAGTGTTCCTTGGGATATCAACACCGCTCTTCCCTGAGCAAGAGAAAACAGCGAGTTGCAGTAGTTCAGACAGGAGATGACAAGTGCCTGGATTAGGACCTGTGCCGATAAGGACCTTCCTGTGGGAGGTAGGGTCGTACTCTATGGATGTTGTAGAGCATGAACCTGTAGGAGTGAGTCACTGCTTTGATGTTTGCAGAGAATGACAGGGTGTTGTCAGAGTTACGCCAAGGTTGTTTGCACTCTGGGAGGGGGACACCATGGAGTTGTCAACCAAGATGGAGAGGTCTTGAAAATGGAAGGTCTTCCCCACAAGGAAGAGCAGCTCCGTCTTGTTGAGCTTGAGGTGGTGTGCCGACATCCAAATTGAGATATCTGCCAGGCACGCAGAGATGCGTGTCGCCACCTGTGTGTCAGATGGGGTGAAGGAGAAAAGTAGTTGAGTGTGATGACAATGATAGGAGAGACCATGTGAGGGTATGACTGAACCGAGTGACTTGGTGTATAGAGAGAATAGGAGAGAGCCTAGGACCGAGTCCTGGGGGACACCAGTAGTGAGAGTATGTGGTGCAGACACAGATCCTCTCAACGTCCCCTGGTAAGAGCGGCCTGCCAGGTAGGATGCAATCCAAGAGTGTGCAGAGCATGAGAAGCCCAGCCCTGAGAAGGGGGAGAGGAGGATCTAATGGTTCACGATGTCACAGGCAGTGGATAGATCTAGGAGAATGAGAACAGAGGAGAGAGAGTCAGCTTTGGCCTTGTGGAGAGCCTCTGTGACACAAAGGAGAGCAGTCTCACTTCAGGAACTTGTCTTGAAACCTGACTGGTTAGGGTCAAGAAAATCAATCTGAGAGACAGCAAGAGAGTTGGTCAGAGACAGCACGCTCAAGTGTTTTAGAAAGAAATAAGGATACCGGTCTATAGTTTAGACGTCAGGGGTCGAGTGTTGGTTTCTTGAGGAGGGGAGAAAGTCAGAAGTCAGAAGGGACGCAGCCAGTGGTCAGTGATGAGTTGATGAGGGAAGTGAGGAATGGGTTATGGTCTCCAGAGATTGTCAAGAGAAGGGAGGAGGGGATGGGGTTGAGCAGGGGCAGGTTATCTGGCGGCCAGACCTCACTAGTCGCAGGATTTCATCTGGAGAGAGAGGAGAGAAAGAGGTCAAAGGCGTAGGGTAGTTCTGTGTGGACCCAGTGGACTCAATAAGCTGAGCGAATGAAGAGCGAATGTCATCAATGTTCTTTTCAAAGTGGTTGACAAGTCATCCTCAGAGAGGGACGAGGGAGGAAGAGGAGGATTGAGGGAGGAGAAGGTGGAAAAAGTTTCCTAGGGTTAGAGGCAGAAGCTTGAAATTTAGAGTGATAGAAAGTGGTTTTAGCAGCGGATATAGAGGAAGAGAATGTAGAGAGGAGGAAGTGAAAGGATCATATGTCTTCCGGAAGTTGAGTTTTCCTCAGTTTTTGCTCAGCAGCCTGCAACCCTGTACTGTAAGCTCGCAATGAGTCATTCAGCCACAGAGCAGGAAGAGAGGGCCGAAAGGAGGGAGGGACAGACGGATTTAGCAGAAGAGAGATATGATAAGATAGAAGAGGAGAGAGTTGTGGGAGAGAGAGAGAGCGAGGATTGAAATGCTGCATTAACATCTGGGTACGGAATGTGTAGGGTTGGAGGAGAGGAACAAAGTAGTGATCAGTGAACTGGAGGGGTTGCAGTGAGATTAGTAGGCGAACAGCCTCTAATAAAGATGAGGTATGGGTATTGACTGCCTTGTGAGTGGGTGGGGACTGGGAAACGGTGAGGTCAAAAGACGCAAGGAGGGGATAGAAAGAGGTGGAAAGAAATTAATCAAAGGCAGACGTCAGGGGGTTGAAGTCGCCCAGTACGATGAGCGATGAGCCATCGTCAGGAAATTAGCTTATCAAGGTGTCAAGCTCATTTAGGAAATGTAAGAAATGTAACAATCTTAAGCTTGAGTGGACAAGTGACAGTGACAGCATGGAATTCTAATGAGGAGATGGACAGGTGAGTTAGGATAACCATAAATTGGGGGTTGTGGACGGGGATGTCCTTGGGTTCTGCTAAGGCGTTGTGGACAGGGATGGGCTTGGGTTCTGCTAAGGCGTTGTGGACGGGGATGGGCTTGGGTTCTGCTCAGCCGTTGTGGACGGGGATGGGCTTGGGTTCTGCTAGGGCATTGTGGACGGGGATGGGCTTAGGTTCTGCTAGGGCATTGTGGACGGGGATGGGCTTGGGTTCTGCTAAGGCGTCGTGGACGGGGATGGGCTTGGGTTCTGCTAAGGCGTTGTGGACATGGATGGGCTTGGGTTCTGCTAAGTCGTCGTGGACGGGGATGGGCTTGGGTTCTGCTAAGGCGTTTGTGGACGGGGATGGGCGTAAGCTGTGAGCTACGGCTCAAAGGGTCGCGTGTTCAATCCCTCTCTCTCTATCTCTCTCATCCCTCTCTTGGCATCCCCACTGAGTGATGCATAACACTGTCACACCCTCCAGACATCCAGCAGAGGTGTGTGTGTGTGTGTGTGTGTGTGTGTGTGTGTGTGTGTGTGTGTGTGTGTGTGTGTGTGTGTGTGTGTGTGTGTGTGTGTGTGTGTGTGTGTGTGGTTAGGAGCAGAGTGAGAGAGAACTGCTGAACAGAGAGAAAAACAGGGCAAAGAGAGGAAGGAGGGAGGAGGGGGTGTTAGACAGCAGATCCAGCACTGAATGTAGAAACTGAGGTTACAAATCTCTTATCTTTAACCTACAAAACTCCTGACTTCACTCAAATAATCATTTCTATAAAGTGTGCTATTAATAAAGTTCAAGTACATGTAAATCCTTTCCATATTGCCTTGACTTCTTCCTCCCAATAACTTCTTGACCTGATAGTAGTAATTTGGTGGGAGTGTATATTTGTTCAATTTCACAAGTTTTTTTGCATATCCCAACTCTCCCTGAGAGCAGTGACACTGGAGCAATTCGGGTTAAGTACCTTGCGCAAGGGCACACAGTCAGATTTCACACCTTGCCAGCTCGGGGACTAGCAAGCTTTCAGTTACTGGCCCAACACTCTAACCGCTAGGCTACCTGCCACTGTACGTCATGTAGTGGTAAAAGGTCTTAGCCAGTGATAGGTAAGTGATAGGTAGGAAAAGTCAGTGATAGGTAGGTGATAGGTAGGAAAAGTCAGTGATAGGTAAGTGATAGGAAGGAAAAGTCAGTGATAGGTAGGTGATAGGTAGGAAAAGTCAGTGATAGGTAGGTGATAGGTAGGAAAAGTCAGTGATAGGTAGGTGATAGGTAGGACAAGTCAGTGATAGGTAGGTGATAGGTAGGAAAAGTCAGTGATAGGTTGGTGATAGGTAGGAAAAGTCCGTGATAGGTTGGTGATAGGTAGGAAAAGTCAGTGATAGGTAGGTGATAGGTAGGAAAAGTCCGTGATAGGTAAGTGATAGGAAGGAAAAGTCAGTGATAGGTTGGTGATAGGTAGGAAAAGTCAGTGATAGGTTGGTGATAGGTAGGAAAAGTCAGTGATAGGTAGGTGATAGGTAGGAAAAGTCAGTGATAGGTTGGTGATAGGTAGGAAAAGTCAGTGATAGGTAGGTGATAGGTAGGAAAAGTCAGTGATAGGTTGGTGATAGGTAGGAAAAGTCCGTGATAGGTAGAAAAAAATAGATGGGTAAATGCTGAATAAACTAAAGCTCCCTATAATTTCAATGCAATTTTTCCACCGAAGGTAAACGCTAGTGCAAAATAAAAGACGATGTCTACTACACCACGATTCTATACTATAGAATACACTACATCCTAGTTCCTGTTCAGGTCATGTGGTCAGGACAGTAATTAGAATTGATTATGATTCAATTTGGTATGCACCGCTTATTGTCTGACTGTCTGTCTGTCTGTCTGTCAAGGACGTGGATCAATTAAAAGATTAATGCTAGGAAGTAATTTAGCTGTGGCCTAATGGTTTACACACACACACACACACACACATTATCCTAATGGTTTAATGACTGGGCTGTTATGAAGCCTGTTATTGCTTCACTGAGGGAGCTGTGTGAGTCATGCAGAGCGAGGAAACCCAATCCTTTATAACAGATAGACAGACAGTGGGTGGATAGACAGACACACTCTCATATCAATAATAATCATAATTGATGGTAATGGTGAAAAAGTCTGAATTTCACAACCTTGAATGTCAGCAGAGTGGAAGAGGGTAAGAAAAGAAAATGAGAGACACAAAGAGAGTGAGAGAGAGCGAGAGAGACAGTGAGAGACAGAAAGAGAGAGACATGGAGAGCGAGAGAGAGCGCAAGAGACATAGAGAGACAGAAAGAGAGAGACATAGAGAGACAGAAAGAGAGAGACAGAGAGAGAGAGTGATAGACAGAAAGAGACAAAAAGAGAGACAGTGAGATAGACAGCGAGAGAGAGAGAGACAGAAAGAGAGAGAATGAGAGACAGAGAGAGACAAAAAGAGAGAGAGTGAGATAGACAGCGAGAGAGAGAGACAGAAAGAGAGAGAATGAGAGACAGAGAGAGAGACAATGAGAGAGAGAGATAGACAGCGAGAGAGAGAGAGAAAGAGAGAGTGAGATAGACAGCGAGAGAGAGAGAGAGAGAGAGAGAGACAGACAGAAAGAGAGTGAGTGAGATAGACAGCGAGAGAGAGAGACAGAGAGAGACAGAAAGAGAGAGTGAGAGAGAGAGAGAGAGAGAGAGAGAGAGAGAGAGAGAGAGAGAGAGAGAGAGAGAGAGAGAGAGAGAGAGAGAGAGGGTCAGAGAGAGAGAGTCAGAAAGAGTCAGAAGGAGTCAGAGGGTGTCACGTCCACCTTTCACTGGGTGACGTTATCTCAATGTTATCTAACTAACTCTCCTAATGACGTCTGGCATAGAGACCTCACCCCGGGAGGAGAGGAAGGGAGGAGGAGGGATGGAAGGAGGGAGGGATGGTAGGGCTGTATATGGGACTGAGAGAGGTTATATTTCAGACTGAGAGAGGGAGGGTATGGGTGTGTTTTAGGAACAAGGTGGGAAGTGAGGGGAATGTCATTGGGAGGGGAGAGCCGGGCAAGCTGCAATGTAATAGATGACCTGTCCAACTGTGTGTGTGTGTGTGTGTGTGTGTGTGTGTGTGTGTGTGTGTGTGTGTGTGTGTGTGTGTGTGTGTGTGTGTGTGTGTGTGTGTGTGTGTGTGTGTGTGCGTGCCCCAATGCTGACTCGGGACATTGTTGGCATTCTTCAGAGAGAAGCTGCATTGTACTGCCGGGACAATCCCATTCACAGCCACCAGGATGGGAAGGAGTGTGTGTGTGTGTGTGTGTGTGTGTGATGTGTGTGATGTGTGTGTGTGTGTGTGTGTGTGTGTGTGTGATGTGTGTGTGTTTGTGTGTGATGTGTGTGTGTGTGTGTGTGTGTGATGTGTGTGTGTGATGTGTGTGTGTGTGATGTGTGTGTGTGTGTGTGTGTGTGTGTGTGTGTGTGTGTGTGTGTGTGTGTGTGTGTGTGTGTGTGTGTGTGTGTGTGTGTGTTTGTGTGTGATGTGTGTGTGTGTGTGTGTGTGATGTGTGTGTGTGTTTGTGTGTGATGTGTGTGTGTGTGTGTGATGTGTGTGTGTGTGATGTGTGTGTGTGTGTGTGATGTGTGTGTGTGTGATGTGTGTGTGTGTGTGTGTGTGTGTGTGTGTGTGTGTGTGTGTGTGTGTGTGTGTCAGGGGAAGATGGTATGTGGCAAAGGGGGAGTGGTTCTAGAGCAGGGCTGGGTAAACTACAGATCCTTCCTGCGAGCCTATTGAATCTGGCCCGGGGGAGGTTTGAGTAAAAATAAATACAAAATTATAATATTTTGGGCTAGAAACACTCCAGGCCACTCTTGAACATGTAATACTAGATACAAAGTAGAATTCTAATTGACCTCTTTTTTTAAATAACTGCCCTTTTTCTGGCCCGCAAATTGCTTTTGACAAAATATGTCCGAAATCCCTATGTGGCCCTCAAACCTAAATGATTGCCCACCCATGTTCTAATGGTAGGAGGTATACAGGGGAGTTAAAGGGGGGTATAGGATCTTAATTTGATCAATCTTTTGTTGCTGAGAATTTTCCTGTACAGCAGGAACTGTGAACTTGTATTCAAGGTTTAAAAATGCTTCTAAAGTTGGTAATTTCCACTTTGAAATTTCAGACTTGATTTGCCCTAACATAAAATGTATCAACCCCTACCAAAAAAATTGTCCATTAATTATAATCCACATAATAATCCACATTTCCTGTTGCTGCTGTAGCAAACTGGTCAAATTAAGATCCTACATCTGTACGTATTTATTTCAAGAGGCTAGAGGAATGAAAATGTTGTTAAAAGGAGGTTACATTTTAGCTGTGGCCTAATGGTTTACACACACACACACACGTATTTGCCTTATGATACAGTTTCAGACTGTTAACATTAACCATGACCCAAATCCATTCTGCTATAATAACCCAATTCTAATTCCATTAAGTTATAATCTCACTCTGAGTTATAGTGGCAACACTTCATTCCATCCGATCAACATGTGCTGTTATCCCAGTGGGATTTTCATTTGTTCAGTTAGCTCGTACAATCCTATACCCATTCTTCTATAACTTCACTGTAACTCCCTCAAGCGTTGAAGATGTAAACACGGAAATCAATCATAATAAATGAGTTCGAATGGCACTCGTAAAAAAAATAACCAATAACCAATATCCACAAGTAAACATAATTGGAAACAGGCTTTCTAAGGTAACCACAATCCAACCACATCAATATTATTGAGGCTGGTTATGGTTACAGTCACACATTTCACTCCTGTGTAAGAATGTCCTCTAGTGGTCTTAGTGCCACAATGCACACTCCCTCACTACACACACAGAGTCAATGGTGCTACAACCCCCTGAAAGCCCTGTAGCCCATTATGGCGGATCATAAATCATTAGGGAGATTTAAAGAGTAACCTAAACCATTAATGGGAGTAACAAGTTGTTATGGGTTGTAAGTTGTGCTAGTAAAGTCAACAAGCTCTCACAGTCTTACGGCAGAACTAGACGTGCATCCATGTTTCTCAAACGTTAAAATTCGAAGTTGTTTCAAATGTGAAATTTGAAAGTGTTTGGTTACTTCTCTATATCATTCCAAGCTTAAGGTTAGGCATTAACTCCGAATGGTTAAGGTAAGGGTTAAGGTTTGGGATATGCTTAAAACAAAAAATATCCCAAACAGACCTAAACCATTCCAGGTCTGGAGTGGCCCGCTGGAACTTCCACTTCTACTGAGGCAATATCGACTACCACGACACTCTATCATGTACTTGGCTGACTTTCTAAATGAAAACTTCAAAAGAAAGACCATGAGATCATACCCTCTACCAATCGTCCTACAAATCATGATAGCCCTGAGATTCCTAGCATCGGGATCCTTTCAAGCCTTGCTTGCAGGGACAGTGGGAGTTAGTCAGTCCTCTGTGAGTCGGGTGGTTAGTGCAGTGGGAGTTAGTCAGTCCTCTGTGAGTCGGGTGGTTAGTGCAGTGGGAGTTAGTCAGTCCTCTGTGAGTCGGGTGGTTAGTGCAGTGGGAGTTAGTGCAGTGGGAGTTAGTCAGTCCTCTGTGAGTCGGGTGGTTAGTGCAGTGGGAGTTAGTCAGTCCTCTGTGAGTCGGGTGGTTAGTGCAGTGGGAGTTAGTCAGTCCTCTGTGAGTCGGGTGGTTAGTGCAGTGGGAGTTAGTCAGTCCTCTGTGAGTCGGGTGGTTAGTGCAGTGGGAGTTAGTCAGTCCTCTGTGAGTCGGGTGGTTAGTGCAGTGGGAGTTAGTCAGTCCTCTGTGAGTCGGGTGGTTAGTGCAGTGGGAGTTAGTCAGTCCTCTGTGAGTCGGGTGGTTAGTGCAGTGTGTGATGCACGGTGTCGTCATGTGCAAAGATTCATCAAGTTCCCATCAACTGCAGCTGAACAAATAAGCACCAAACTAAAGTTTTTGGAGTTGGCTAACTTAAATAACCGCATAAGGAGTTGATTCACATGACAAAAAATAAGGTTTGTATGATACCGAAACATATTTATTTTAGAATATTAATCTTCAAGTCTTCTTCGCTTATCCATGGCAAACTTCTCCTTTTCCAGGGCTAGCTTTTCCTTCTCTAATCTCTCGCCTTCCACCTTCAGCAGCTCCTCCTGCACCCTGCGCAGGGCTGTGACCTCCCCCAGGAGCGTCCTCTGGACAGCCACCATCTCCTGCACACCAGAAAGCCTCCTACATTGAGGCATCATGATGGATAAGGATCTGAGACAGGCGAATCTCCTCTGTGTCTTCAGTGATGATCTGTTGAGAAAATACAATGAATCTATTATGGGAATGATATGTGTTATAGGCCGGTTATAATAATAATAATATCGCCCAAATAATCAACTTATCAAATGATAAATCAAACAAACAACTACCTGTTTGTTCTTCTGTCATGTGATCATGATGATCCATGGCTCCCACATCCGGGCACAGGGGCATATGGATGAGGTCCAGTGTTATTTCTAGAAGGTCAAACACATTGTGTCGGCATGACAACAACGTTTCAAGAGCTGTAGGCTCGATATAATGAGAGAAGTAAACAAGTGTAACGTTAGCTGCACGACTGAATACTGTTGTTACCATGAACGTTAACATCGTTAACATGTTGGCTAATTAGTTAACGTTGTTACGCGTTAGCAAGCTAGCTAACTTAATGGTCGCGCAGTCCGAGTTGATGCCGCAGTCCCTCTACCACCGTCTCTCCTATCATGGACAACACCTTCTCCTCCAGCTGGTCCACATGAATGGTCGATACCCCCCCAGTCTTCTTCAACTCTCTGCTTCTCTCAGCTCCCTTCTTCTCAGCAGCCGACTTGATGTCGGACCACTTCTTTTTAGGGCATCACTGTCCCTTGCCATACCCCCGACGGCAGAGACAGACTCTGCCACTCTCGCCCATCCTCTCTTTTTGGTCTCTGCAGTGACCCCGCAGTTATCGAGTTTCCCCAACAGCAACCTTTTCCAGGCTGCTATTTTCTCCACCATCACTTCAAGCTCTTGTTTACGGAAGTTTTTATTGCGCTTTCCTAGTTTATCCATTTTTGGTTTTGATGTACAGTAGCTAACGTTAGTCTGATGGCTATAATGTGTGAAAAATACAGTTTTTTTATGTGTGTATGAAGGGTTCACAAGCCAACGAAAACATTTTAATTCTCAAGACATAAAGAAAAAAAAAAAAGTGTAATAAAATGTAAATATCAGCACTTTATTATAGTGGGCCAAATCCTATCATCCATGTCACAAAGGCTTATTTATTGGTTTCAAGCACGTCACTAATGTCAATGCCACATAAGAAGATGTTTACCAAGTTCCTAAGAAAGACACTTACGAAGTTCCTAAGAAAGATATTTATGAAGTTCCTAAGAAAACTATGAATTTCTAAGAACATTTTGAGGAATTGCATTTACGAACTATCTTATGAAGTTCTTATTTTTTTCTTTAGCAGTTTCTTACGTTTTTCCATAAGTAATGTTTTGTGAATCCGGCCCCAGGTAATTATCACACACATGTATGTGTACACACTCACTCACTCACTCACTCTGTTTTGTTTTATAATAATTTTCACTTAAGAAAATTGTTCCTCTCTCTTTTAGATCCGATTAGCTCAACCAGTCTTCACAGCTGCTGTCGTCTGCCCCTGCATCTGCTATACCGGCCACGACAGGTGATACAGGTAATTATCACATACATATACACACATGCTCTATTCAATCACATCCGCTTTAGCCAACATCTGCATAGCGGTTGTTTTGGTCGTGTCTGAGTTAGAACTGTGTTAGAGCTGTCATATCCACAAGCGGCTCCTAGCATTATACCTAAAGCGGACATTGCCATTGGCTGCACGGAGTCGCATTAACAGAAATCCCATGCAGCCTTGTTTACAAGGTAGAACACTGGAATGTGAGATGTAATCTACACCTGGATTAGGCTGATAGAAATCCTCTTTATTTAGTTGAATGATTTGTCCATTTGAGCCTTTATTTCTATATAGTCTACACTTTCTCCTTCAGAACTTCTAACTCCGGGGGGAGGGGTGTGCCTTCGTGACAATGTTTAAGAGCAGCCAATTTGACAGATCCCAACGCAGTTCCACCTCAGACACCGCCAAAACATCAGCTATGCGGCCGTCGGCTGTCGGCGGTTAACACTTGATCTGACTGAATCTAGGCCTCACACTCATTCAGTCTGTTAAGTTGTAGAATTATTATCAATTAAGAAAATTGTGCCTCTCTCTTTAAACCTCTTTCAACTAGGATATGCACCTAATTAGTAGTATTGGATAGAAAACACTCTGAAGTTTATAAAACTGTTAAAATAATGTTTGTGAGTATAACAGAACTGATATGGCAGGCGAAAAACCAGAGGGAAATCCATCCAAGAAAATGTGATTTTGTAAGCTTGCTCATTTTCCAATGGGTTGCTATAGGAAATGCTGAAATCCAGATCCCAGGTTGCTGATATTATGGCTTCCACTAGATGTCAACCGTCTTTAGACAAGGTTTCAAGCATTCACCTTTAAAACTAGAGGAGTAGAGGAAGTGTAACGCCCAGGCCCGAGATTACAGGCTGGAGCGTTTTGGTTTTGTTTTGGTGTAGGGTTTGTTAGTTCTAGGTGTCATAGTTCTATGTTGGGTAATGGTTCCCAATTAGAGGCAGCTGTGTGTCGTTGTCTCTAATTGGGAACCATATTTAGGTTGGTAGGTTTCACTCTAGGTTCGTGGGTTATTGTAAGTTCATAGCTGTGTTTGTCTAGTCAGTTATGTTCTTCGTTACGTTCTTCGTTTATTGTTTTGTTCCGTCTCGTTCCGTGTTTTCATTAAAACATGTATTCTGGCTACATCGCTGCGTCTTGGTCTGTCCCTTCAGAAGAGAATCGTGACAGAATAACCCACCAACCGAAGACCAAGCAGCGAGAGACCCGGGAGTACTGGACCAGGGAACAGCTCATTGGGACTCGCCTGGCACGGAGGTCCGGAGGACAGCCCCAAAAAACTTTTTTGGGGGGGGCACACGAGGAGGTTGGCCGGTTCAGGAGGGACTCCTGAGCCAACTCCTCGTGCTTTGTGGAGAGAGCGTTGGGGAGAGCGTCGCACCGAAGGGACACCGTGCTATGCAGTGTTGCGCACGGTTTCCCCTATAGGGATTCAGAGGCCGGTGCGAGAGATTCCCGTTCCACTCATCAGTCGGGCGAAACTGAGTGTTCGGCCAAGAAGAGTGGTGCCATCTCTGCGCGCTAAGTCTCCAGTGCGCCTCCTGGGACCCGGATATCCTGCCCCGGTTCTGCGTGCGGTGTCTCCGGTACGTGTCCACAGCCCAGTGCGAGAGATCCCAGCGCCACTCATTGGTCGGGCCGAAGTCTGTGTGCTACCGGGTAGAGTGGTGGCAGCTCTGCGCGCCAGGTCTCCAGTGCGCCTTTTGGGACCTAGATATCCTGTGGTCCTACGGGCAGAATCTCCGGTGCGAATCCACACCCCAGTCCGAGAGATTCCAGCTCCACTCACCCGTGAGGCCAGGGTTAGTGAGCTAGCTGGAGGTATGGTGTCGGCTCTCCATATCAGGTTCCCGGTCCGGGTGGAGGTTTCTACACGTCCAGTCCCTGTTCCATGCTCCCAGACTCCTGTTCCACGTTCCCAGATTCCTGTTCCACGTTCCCAGATTCCTGTTCCACGCTCCGAGATCCCTGTTCCACGCTCCGAGATCCCTGTTCCACGCTCCGAGATCCCTGTTCCACGCTCCGAGATCCCTGTTCCACGCTCCGAGATCCCTGTTCCACGCTCCAAGATCCCTGTTCCTCAGAGAGTCCAGCACGTCCTGTTCCGGCTCCGCGCACCCAGCTCCCCGTGCGCTCAGAGAGTCCAGCACGTCCTGTTCGGTTCCGCACCAAGCTCCCGTGCGCTTAGAGAGGCCAGTTCGGCCTGTTCCCGCTCCTCGCACCAGAGTGCGCGTCCGAGCCCAGTTCGGCCTGTTCCCGCTCCCCGCACCAGAGTGCGCGTCCCGAGCCCAGTTCGGCCTGTTCCCGCTCCACGCACCAGAGTTCCAGTGAGCATCACGAGTCCAGTACGACCAGTTCCCGCTCCACGCACCAGAGTTCCAGTGAGCATCACGAGTCCAGTACGACCAGTTCCTGCTCCACGCACCAGAGTTCCAGTGAGCATCACGAGTCCAGTACGACCAGTTCCTGCTCCACGCACCAGAGTTCCAGTGAGCATCACGAGTCCAGTACGACCAGTTCCTGCTCCACGCACCAGAGTTCCAGTGAGCATCACGAGTCCAGTACGACCAGTTCCTGCTCCACGCACCAGAGTTCCAGTGAGCATCACGAGTCCAGTACTGCCAGTCCCTGCTCCACGCACCAGAGTTCCAGTGAGCATCACGAGTCCAGTTACGACCAGTTCCTGCTCCCGCACCAGAGTTCCAGTGAGCATCACGAGTCCAGTACGACCAGTTCCTGCTCCACGCACCAGAGTTCCAGTGAGCATCACGAGTCCAGTACGACCAGTTCCTGATCCACGCACCAGAGTTCCAGTGAGCATCACGAGTCCGGTACGGCCAGTTCCTGCTCCACGCACCAGAGTTCCAGTGAGCATCACGAGTCCAGTACGACCAGTTCCTGCTCCACGCACCAGAGTTCCAGTGAGCATCACGAGTCCGGTACGACCAGTTCCTGCTCCACGCACCAGAGTTCCAGTGAGCATCACGAGTCCAGTACGGCCAGCTCCAGCCCCACGCACCAGAGTTACCGTGAGCATCATGAGTCCAGTACGCCCAGCTTCTGCTCCACGCACCAGAGTTCCAGGAGAACTTTGTGACACACGCACTGGTTTTATTATTATGCTAATGGTGTGCACACACAAACATGTTGTTGAGCTGTTAACTTACTGTCATTTTGTGCGTTTCTCTTTCAGATCTGCCGTGCTCTCCACCACTGCCCTACACCAGTACTTTGTTCAAGCACCTTTGGCAGCAATTACAGCCTCGAGTCATCTTGGGTATGACGCTACAAGGTTGGCACACCTGTATTTGGGGAGTTTCTCCCATTCTTCTCTGCAGATCTTCTCAAGCTCTGTCAGGTTGGGTGGGGAGCGTTGATGCACAGCTATTTTCAGGTCTCTCCAGAGATGAACCGATCCGGTTCAAGTCCGTTTTTTGTCTGGGCCACTCAAGGACATCCAGAGACTTGTCCCGAAGCCACTCCTGCGTTGTCTTGGCTGTGTGCTTAGGGTCGTTGTCCTTTTGGAAGGTGAACCTTCGCCCCAGTCCTGAGCGCTCTGGAGCAGGTTTTCATCAAGGACCTGTCTGTACTTTGCTCTGTTAATCTTTCCCTCGATCCTGACTAGTCTCCCAGTCCCTGCAGCTGAAAAACATCCCCACAGCATGATGCTGCCACCACCATGCTTCACCGTAGGGATGGAGCCAGGTTACCTCCAGACGTCACGGTTGGTCTTGGTTATATCAAACAAGAGAGTCTCATACTTATGTAAATAAGGTATTTCATTATTATAATTTTTTTAAATTAGCAAAACAATTTTAAAAACCTGTTCGCTTTGTCATTATGGTGTATTGTGTAGATTGATGAGGGGGAAAAAAAGTAATACATTTTTGAATAAGGCTGTAACGTAACAAATTGTGGAAAAAATCAAGGGGTCTGAATATTTTCCGAAGGCACTGTATGTAGAGGGTTCCCAGGAGTGACAGGAAAATATGTTTATTGTCCTGCAAAAGTATTTTTAATGTACCAAGGCCATTCCCTGGTTACCCATCCACATCGCTCTGGCCAAACTGACGTTCTCCACAATGAATGTATGTAGTGGTTCAAATTCAGTGTGAGTCATCAGGCAACCAAGGCCAAGGAATGGAGAGAGAGGTGACCTGGAGGGAGTTCCAGACCTCAGCTTTTTATGAAGCAGAGATGGGTGGCTGACAAGGAAAAAATTAAACACAACATGCACACACTCTCTCTCACACACACACAGTCAGTAAATATGTAAATGTCACACTCATTCCACGGAGGGCCCAGTGTCTGCAGGTTTTGGGGTTTTCCTCTCAACTGAAACCAAGACAACCAAGTGAGGGGAGTTCCTTACTAATTAGTGACCTTATTTCATCAAATAAAAAAATGCTTTAAAAAAAAAAAGGTGAAATAAACGTAAAATAATCCGTTGTGTGTGTGTGTGTGTGTGTGCATGGGTGGGGCTCCAGTAGTGAAGGAGAAAACCCCTCTGTCAGCATTACACACAAATACCCAAACACACACACCACACACACACTGCTGAAACTGTAAAAGAGAGCCAGAGGTCATGTTCTTGTAAAAAAAAATACTCCCTTTTTCTAACTAGAAAAACATAGAAACATGTCCTGTTTCTAACTAGAAAAACATAGAAAAATGTCCTGTTTCTAACTAGAAAAACATAGAAAAATGTCCTGTTTCTAACTAGAAAAACATAGAAAAATGTCCTGTTTCTAACTAGAAAAACAAGGTGATAAAGAAGGAGAGGAGGGAAGTATGAAAGTGAGAGGAGAAAAGGAAGAAGGAACGAGGGTTGAGAGAGGGAAAGTTGGAGACATTCGATATATTCTCACATTCTCAACTTTTTGTTGTGAGTTTTCAACAACAAAAAATGTTGGGCAAACTCACAATCCATCTGGTTACCTTACTATTGTACGTTTAATCAACACCTTTTATTTTATTACATTGTACTGCCTCTGCTTTCCTCCTCTCTGTCTCTCTCTACCTCTCTACCTCTCTCTCTACCTCTATCTCTCTCTCTACCTCTACCTCTCTCTCTACCTCTACCTCTCTACCCTCTACCTCTCTCTCTACCTCTACCTCTCTCTACCTCTCTCTGCCTCTCTCTCTACCTCTCTACCTATATCTCTCTCTCACTCTCATTCTCTACCTCTCTCTACCTCTCTCTCTCTACCTCTCTCCCTCTCTCTGCCACTCTCTCTACCTCTCTACCTCTACCTCTCTCTCTCTACCTCTGCCTCTCTCTCTACCTCTACCTCTCTCTCTACCTCTACCTCTCTCTCTACCTCTCTGCCTCTCTCTCTGCCTCTCTCTCTACCTCTCTACCTATCTCTCTCTCTCACTCTCATTCTCTACCTCTCTCTACCTCTCTCTCTCTAGCTCTCTACCTCTCTCTCTTTCTCTCTCTCTCTCTACCCCCTTCTCTATCTCTACCTCTCTCTCTTTCTCTCTCGCTCTACCCCCCCTCCCTCTCTCTCTCTCTACCTCCTCTCTCTCTCTACCCCCTCTCTCTCTCTACCTCTCTCACTATCTCTACCTCTCTCTCTCTCTTTCTCTACCCCCCCTCTCTCTCTACTCTACCTCTCTCTCTCTACCTCTCTCTCAACTCTACCTCTCTCTACCTCTCTCTCTCCTCTACCTCTCTCCTCTCTCTCTCTCTACCTCTCTCCTCTCTCTCCCTCTCTCTTCTCTCCTCTCTCTCACTCATTCTCTCTCTCTCTCTCTCTCTCCTCTCCTCTCTCTCTCTTACCTCTCTCTACCTCTCTTCCTCTCTCTCTCCCTCTCTCCCTCTCTCTGCCACTCTCTCTACCTCTCTACCTCTACATCTCTAGCTCTCTCTATTTCTCTCTACCTCTCTCTCTTTCTCTCTCTCTCTACCCCCCTCTCTCTCTCTACCTCTCTCTCTCTTTCTCTCTCGCTCTACCCCCCCTCTCTCTCTCTCTCTCTCTCTCTCTCTCTACACCTCTCTCTCTCTCCCCCTCTCTCTCTCTCTCTTCTTCCTCTCTCTCTCTCTCTCTCTCTCCTCTCTCACTACCTCTCTCTTTCTCTACTCCCTCTCTCTCTCTCTCTCTCTCTCTACACCTCTCTCTCTCTCTCTCTCTCCTCTCTCTCTCTCTCTCTCTCTACCTCTCTCTCTCTCTTTCCTCTCTCTCTCTACCTCTCTCTCTCTCTCTCTCTCTCTCTCTCTCTCTCTACCTCTCTCTCTCTCTCTCTCTCTCTCTCTCTCTCTCTCTCTCTCTCTCTCTCTCTCTTCTCTCTCTCTCTCTCTCTCTCTCTCTCTCTCTCTCTCTACCCCCTCTCTCTCTACCTCTCTCTCTCTCTCTCTCTCTCTCTCTCTACCTCTCTCTCTCTCACAATTTCTTCATCGATCCTCCCACCTTCCCCTTTCCTATTTTAATATCCCCAGCTGTACTTTCCTTTTCTGCCTCTGTCTCCCTCCCTACATATTACTCATCTGCTTAATTCTTTAATCAAGTCCATCCTACTGTCACAAAGTCTTTCTTTCACAGCCCCCCCCCCTCAGTCAAATCGTGTCAGGCACACACAGAGATCTTTATCTCTCTCCCCTTTCCTCCCTTCCTTCCTCCCTCTTTCTCTCAATTAAATTTCAATTCTCTCTCTCTCAATTTCAATTAAATTCAAAGGGCTTTATTGGCATGGGAAACATATGTTTACATTGCCAAAGCAAGTGAAATAGATAATAAACAATCAAAATGAACAGTAAACATTACACTCACAAAGGTTTCAGATGAAAACAGAGATTTCAAATGTCATTATGTATATATGCAGTGTTGTAACAATGTGCAAATAGTTAAAGTACAAAAGGGAACATAAATAAACATAAATATGGGTTATATTTACAATGGTGTTTGTTCTTCACAGTTTGACCTTTTCTTGTGGCAACAGGTCACACATCTTGCTGATATTATGACACATCTTGCTGATATTATGGCACACTGTGGTATTTCACCCAATAGATATGGGAGTTTATCAAAATTGGGTTTGTTTTAAAATTCTTTGTATAATCTGAGGAAAATACGTGTCTCTAATATGGTCATACTTTTTATTTATTTTTTATTTCACCTTTATTTAACCAGGTAGGCCAGTTGAGAACAAGTTCTCATTTACAACTGCGACTTGACCAAGATAAAGCAAAGCAGTTCGACAAAAACAACAACACTGAGTTACACATGGGATAAACAAACGTGCAGTCAATAACACAATAGAAAAATCTATATACAGTGTGTGCAAATGTAGTAAGATTAGGGCGATAAGGATTTAAATAGGCCATAGTGGCGAAATAGTTACAATTTAGCAATTAAACACTGGAGTGATAGATGTGCAGATGATGATGTGCAAGTAGAGATACTGGGGTGCAAAAGAGCAAAAATAAATAACAATATGGGGATGAGGTAATTGGGTGGGCTATTTACAGATAGGCTATGTACAGGTGCAGTGATCAGTAAGCTGCTCTGACAACTGGTGCTTAAAGTTAGTGAGGGAGATATAAGTCTCCAGCTTCAGTGATTTTTGCAATTTGTTCCAGTCATTGGCAGCAGAGAACTGGAAGGAATGGCGGCCAAAGGAGCTGTTGGCTTTGGGGATGACCAGTGAAATATACCTGCTGGAGCGCATGCTACGGGTGGGTGCTGCTATGGTGACCAATGAGCTGAGATAAGGCGGGGCTTTACCTAGCAAAGACTTATAGATGACCTGGAGCCAGT
>CM059811.1:10268083-10503083 GCA_030435695.1 Brachymystax lenok tsinlingensis | reverse complement strand
CACAGAAATGACTACATTTATTCCACATTTTAACTCAATAAATCCAGAGGAAAAACTAAAAATACTCATGGGCGAAGGAGCAATGGCTCCTCTTGCAGCCAAATATGTATTTGCCTGCCATAGCCTGAGGGACACTGAATAGTAACAGTAACTAAGCAGTAACTTACTTATTATTGCTGTTATTGTTATTACTGTTATTGTTATTACTATTATTATTGTTGTTTATCATTCTGTATAGTAGTGGTACGGGTGGTAATGGTAATGATGGCAGTTTAATGATGATGGTGATGGCAGTAGTAGTGATGATGATGGTAGTAGTGGTATGGGTGGTAATGGTAATGATGGCAGTTTAATGATGATGGTGATGGCAGTAGTAGTGATGATGAAGGTAGTTGTGGTACAGATGAAGATTAACATTATTTAGTTATAAGTTAGTTATAGTTTAATTTTACATATTTAGATTTGTTTTTCAATTTATTACATTTCTACTACTGACTATTACCATTTTATTGTTATTATTTTTGTATTTAATTTTGTATTATTATTTACTACCATTTTATATTATTATTTGTTATTGTTTCTAATTTTATTACAATGTATATTGTATACATTGTTGCTTTGGCAATATTGACACAATGTTTTTCATGACAATAAAGCAGCTTGAATTTGAATTTGAATTTGAGAGAGAGAGAGAGAGAGAGAGAGAGAGAGAGAGATAGAGACACAGAGAGAGAGAGAGAGAGAGAGAGAGAGAGACACAGAGAGACACAGAGAGACACAGAGAGAGAGAGACACAGAGAGGGAGAAAGAGAGAGAGACAGAGAGGGAGAGAGAGAGAGAGAGAGAGAGAGAGACACAGAGAGAGAGAGAGAGAGAGAGAGAGAGAGACAGAGAGAGAGAGAGAGAGAGAGAGAGAGAGAGAGAGAGAGAGAGAGAGAGAGAGAGAGAGAGAGACACAGAGAGAGAGAGAGAGAGACAGAGAGAGAGAGAGAGAGAGAGAGAGAGAGAGAGAGAGAGAGAGAGAGAGAGAGAGAGAGAGAGAGAGAGAGAGAGAGACACACAGAGAGAGAGAGACACAGAGAGAGAGAGACACAGAGAGAGAGAGAGAGAGAGAGAGAGAGAGAGGGAGAAAGAGAGAGAGAGACACAGAGAGAGAGAGAGAGAGAGAGAGAGAGAGAGAGAGAGAGAGAGAGAGAGAGAGAGAGAGACACAGAGAGAGAGAGAGAGAGAGAGAGAGAGAGAGAGAGAGAGAGAGAGAGAGAGAGAGAGAGAGAGAGAGATACAAATAAATGGAAAGTGGTGTTGGGGGAAAAACATACGACATTATGAAATCCATGTACACAAACAACAAGTGTGAGGTTAAAATGCAGCTTAAGCCCCACCCTCTTCAACATATATATCAACGAATTGGCGAGGGCACTAGAAAAGTCTGCAGCACCCGGCCTCACCCTACTAGAATCTGAAGTTAAGTGTCTACTGTTTGCTGATGGTCTGGTGCTTCTGTCCCCAACCAAGGAGGGCCTACAGCAACACCTAGATCTTCTGTACAGATTCTGCCAGACCTGGGCCCTGACAGTAAATCTCAGTAAGACAAAAATAATGGTGTTCCAAAAAAGGTCCAGTTGCCAGGACCACAAATACAAATTCCATCTAGACACTGTTGCCCTAGAGCACATAAAAAACTATACATACCTCAGCCTAAACATCAGCGCCACAGGTAACTTCCACAAAGCTGTGAACGATCTGAGAGACAAGGCAAGAAGGGCCTTCTATGCCATCAAAAGGAGCATACAATTCAACATACCAATTAGGATCTGGCTAAAAATACTTTAATCAGTTATAGAACCCATTGCCCTTCATGGTTGTGCGATCTGGGGTCCGCTCACCAACCAAGAACTCACAAAATGGGACAAACACCAAATTGAGACTGCATGCAGAATTCTGCAAAAATATCCTCTGTGTACAACAAAATAATGCATGCAGAGCAGAATTAGGCCGATACCCGCTAATGATAAAAATCCAGAAAAGAGCTGTTAAATTCTACAACCACCTAAAGGGAAGTAATTCCCAAACATTCCATAACAAAGCCATCACCTACATCGAAATGAACCTGGAGAAGAGTCCCCTAAGCAAGCTGGTCCTGGGGCTCTGTTCACAAACACAAACACACCCCACAGAGCCCCAGGACAGCAACACAATTAGACCCCACCAAATCATGAGAAAACAAAAAGATAACTACTTGACACATTGGAAAGAATTAACAAAAAAACAGAGCAAACTAGAATCCTATTTGACCTTAAACAGGGAGTACACAGTGACAGAATACCTGACCACTGTGACTGACCCAAACTTAAGGAAAGCTTTGACTATGTACAGACTCACTGAGCATAGCCTTGCTATTGAGAAAGGCCGCAGTAGGCAGACCTGGCTCTCAAGAGAAGACAGGCTATGTGCACACTGCCCATAAAATGAGGTGGAAACTGAGCTGCACTTCCTAACCTCCTGCCCAATGTATGACCATATTAGAGACACATACTTCCCTCAGATTACATAGATCCACAAAGAACCCGATTTTGATGAACTCCCATATCTACTGGGTGAAATACCACCGTGTGCCATCACAGCGGCAGGATTTGTG
This sequence comes from Brachymystax lenok tsinlingensis, assembly GCA_030435695.1. Classification (NCBI taxonomy): domain Eukaryota; kingdom Metazoa; phylum Chordata; class Actinopteri; order Salmoniformes; family Salmonidae; genus Brachymystax; species Brachymystax lenok. Next base: position 10,500,445 of record CM059811.1, on the reverse strand, counting down.
ACCTGTTGCCACAAGAAAAGGGCAACCAGTGAAGAACAAACACCATTGTAAATACAACCCATATTTATGTTTATTTATTTTCCCTTTTGTACTTTAACCATTTATACATCGTTACAACACTGTATATATACATAATATGACATTTGTAATGTCTTTATTATTTTGGAACTTCTGTGAGTGTTATGTTAACTGTTCATTTTTATTGTTTATTTAACTTTTGTATATTATCTACCTCAGTTGCTTTGGCAATGTTAATAAAGCCCCTTGAATTGAATTGAATTGAATTGAATTGAGAGACACGGAAAGAGAGAGAGACACCGAGAGAGAGACATGGAGAGAGAGAGAAAGAGAGAGACAGAAAGAGACACAGAAAGAGAGAGACCGAGAGAGACACAGTAAGAGAGAGAGAGAGAGAGACACAGAGAGAGAGACACAGAGAGAGAGACACAGAGAGAGGGGGGAGAGAGAGAGAGACAGAGAGAGAGAGAGACACGGAGAGAGAGAGACACGGAGAGAGAGAGACACAGAGAGAGAGAGAGACACGGAGAGAGAGAGACAAAGAGAGGGACACAGAGAGAGAGAGACACGGAGAGAGAGAGAGACACAGCGAGAGAGAGAGAGACGGAGAGAGAGAGACACAGAGAGAGTGAGACACAGAGCGAGAGACACGGAGAGAGAGAGACACAGAGAGAGAGAGAGACGGAGAGAGACACAGTGAGAGAGAGACACACAGAGAGAGAGACACAGAGAGAGAAAGACACAGAGAGAGAGAGAAAGAGAGAGAGAGAGGCTGTTAGAGTACCTGTGGGTTTCAACATTAGCGCTGTTAGAACTGTTTGTGTGTGTTTAGCCCTGTATTACATAATTTACTTTAATTCTATATATAATATTCATTATTAGGTTATTACATCATACATGCAGGATTCCTATGCTACTATTGCTATGCCTGGGGGCTACAGTGTACTTACTGTATGAGATGTTAATATCTGGGTATCCTATAACAAGACATTGGCTACATTTCCAGACAACCACATAGTAAGCTCCACCCACTAGCTACACATCCAGACAACCACATAGTAAGCCCCACCCACTGGCTACAGATCCAGACAACCACATAGTAAGCCCCACCCACTGGCTACATATCCAGACAACCACATAGTAAGCCCCACCCACTGGCTACAGATCCAGACAACCACATAGTTAGCCCCACCCACTGGCTACACATCCAGACAACCACATAGTAAGCCCTACCTACTGGCTACAGATCCAGACAACCACATAGTATGCCCCACCAATATACTGTAGCAGTAATATTACATATGTCAGAACCTTCCCTATATAGTGCACTACCTTTGACAAGAGCCCCATGGTTCCTGGTTAGAAGTAGTGCACTATATAGGGAGTAGGGTGCCATTTGGGACAAACCCCTAACCTAATTATGGGGTTACATCACAAAACGTAATCACTCCTACAAGTATAGCTGTTGTTATGGAATGGTGTGACTCTGCTGCCACCTGTTGGCAAAGGAAGGAAGTGTAATTCTAATTAAAGTTGGTTGAATGAACACAGACATAGCAAGTCCCAAATGGCACTCACACTTTTGAAAAGGGTGTATAGGGCTCTGGTCAAAAGAACTGTACTATATAGGGAATAGTGCCATTTGGGATGTAACCATAATATTGCAGCTGGTAGATGTGAATAATGTACGGAGAGAGAGAGAAAAAACTGATTAACAGATTGTCACGGTTCGCAGGCCTGGCTGTCCATTGCTGTGTGTGCTGCTCTGGTCTGATCGCCTATCAGTGTCAGCTGTGCTGACGAGCGATCAGATCAGCCGCAGGTGTGTCTCGTTTTGTGGGTCCTATATGTAGTCTGGTGTTTGTCATGTTGGTCGTCGGATCGTTTTGTTACTAGGTTTCTGTGTCTCGCTGTCTGTGCAGTTCCTCCTTCCAGTTCCTGGTTTATTTGGATTACCCTGCTTTCTGTGTCTAGCAAAGGATCTATCTGCCAGTCTGAGATTATACTCCAACCAGCCTTGTCTGCTCTGTTGTTGTATTTTGAATAAACCTTTTCTCATTCGCAATTGGATCCAGTGTGCTCGTGGGCTGACACAGATAAAATAACTGATTAACAGAGAGAGTAACTGATTAACAGAGAGAGTAACTGATTAACAGAGAAAGTAACTGATTCACATTGAAAATAACTGATTAACAGAGAAAAACCACAAAAAATGCAGGATACCTTTATTTGTCAATTTAGGTCTCTCTTTGTGGGTGTATATAGGGGATGGAGGTAGTAGTCTCTCCGGACTAGCCTGTCCTCTTTGGGGCAACCGCGAGGTAGTGGGTGCTGTAGGGCCCTGGATGTAGCTGCAGTTAGCGCAGGGCAGTGGTGGAGGGAAGACTGGAGCGAATGAGGAGGAAGAGGAGGAAGAGGCGGAAGAGGAGGAGGCTGTGTTGGCACAGTTGTGAGAAGTCATCATAGACTCTCTGTAGAGCGGGTTGGAGAGAGACATCCATGGGGATGCCATCGGTGGCTGGAGCTGTGCCTGGGAACCCTTACCGAGCATGGGCAGAGGCCGGACGACAGGGCCCCCCATGGTGAAAGTGGTGGTGGTTGTAGGCTTGGCTTGAAGAGACAGCTTGTGGAAGTCATAATGCTGGCATCCATCATAGATGCCCCTCCATTCACATCACTAGCATGGCTAGGGTCACCTAAACCTGGGGAGAGGGTGTTGAGCACTGGGGTCTCTCCACTGCTTCCACTGGCTCCATGGGTGGTGGATGAGGCAGCGGCGGACTTCGGGGCATCGTACCTGGGTAGTCCGTTGCTGGTCCAGGGGGTAGTGGTGGTAGTTTTGATAGCTGGAAAAGTTCATTGAAGCTCAATGCGGCCGTACTGGAAGTACCGGTTGTAGAAGTGATGGAGCTAGAGAGAGAGGGTGAAGGGAGAGAGCGGGAGAGAGAAGAGGGAGGGAGGGGGAGAGAGAAGGGAGAGAGGGGGAGAGAGAAGGGGGAGAGGGGGAGAGAGAAGGGAGTGAGGGGGAGAGAGAAGAGAGAGAGGGGGAGAGAGAAGGGGGAGAGGAGGAGAGAGAAGGGGGAGAGGAGGAGAGAGAAGGGAGTGAGGGGGAGAGAGAAGGGAGAGAGGGGGAGAGAGAAGGGAGAAATTCTATTTCTGTATATATGAATTACAAATCAGCCTTTAAGTAGTTAAATCATGTTTCTAGTCTATTGCATAGTTACAATGTGTAACCATTGATGTCCCAGGACCAGGAGTGGTAAACACTGTTGAAGTGTATAATTGTAATACATACATGCAGACACAGCATCAAAGACTGGAGTTTGATACTCCTGGTATTGAATATGACTGAAAAATAATATCACAGACATTCATACCTGAAGTGCACCTTTATTTGCCAAGGTAGAGCACATGATCCGTGAATAGATGACATGTACAGTCTAGAGTGTGAGGATCTCATGCATGGTAATAACTACATGTTTATACAACTTGCATCCTTGGCACAAAGTTACATTATATTCTACTCAATCCATAGGCTTCATCAGGCCCACGCTCAGGCCCTAAATGCCCAACAGGCCCAAACCCAGGCCTTGTATGCCCAGATGCCCCAGGCCCAGATGGCAGCGATGTATAACCTCTGGCTCATCCAGGCCATGCAGATGGAGATGGCAGCCTATATGTCTCCTCCACCACACTTCCTGCCTCGGCCAGCAGGGTTTTCCACCCACCATATCCACCCAGTCTTCTCCAGGGCCAATAGCAGTAGGCCTGCAGGGCATCCAGGACAGGGTTGGGCTCAGGTCGCGTCTCCACTGAGTTTTAGTCCCAGAAATATATTACTGAATCTATTTCATTCAGACTAAGCCTAGTATCCAGAGTGTATATTACCTGGTAGTTTTCTGTAGCAAGAGAACAATGATTAAAAAACAGCACCTGTTAACCAGACAGAACCCCCCACACCCATAGTTTATAATGAGAATAGAGACCTAGTCTCACATTCTATATAATACTGGGTAACTAGCTCCACCCTGTGGAAAAGCAGGGTAGTTGAGACATTGGTTAAATCCAGGTTGGGTCTATTTCCCAGTCTGTTTGAGCAGATGAAGAGACTAAGGGGCTACATTCTAATCCTCTACTCTTCTCCTGAACTGTTCATTTATACACCTCCTCTCATGAATTTAAAAGGAATGGAGTGGTTGTAGGAATATGGTGGGAAGTCTCTCCAGCCTTGCTTGCACCATAGTGGTAATATTATCTAACAATAAGTCTCCATGTGTTGGAAGGTAACACTTGCAGATCTTATCCATGGAAAGACAGAAAAAAAAACACACCCCTAGTTTATAATGAGAATAGAGAGACCTAGTCTAACATTCTATATAACATTCTATACTGACTTAAATCTCTAGCCACTTTAAATAATAGAAAATTGGATGTACCAAGTGTATCACTAGCCACTTTAAACAATTGTGTATATAATGTTTACATATCCGACATTACTCATATCAAATGTATACACTGTCCTCTATACTATCTACTGAATCTTGCCTATGCCGTTAGGCCATCGACTCAAATCTCTAGCCACTTAATAATTAAAAGTGGATGTAATAAATGTATCACTAGCCACTTTAAAACGATGACATTTATATAATGTTTACATACCCTACATTACTCATCTCATATGTATATACTGTAGTCATACTCATACTCATTTATACACATTCTCTCATGAATTGAGCAGAAGTAATATGGTGGAAAGTCTCTCCAGCCGTGCTTGCACCAATCCAGTGCTTTTAAACGCAGGAGGGGCGTCAACAAGGGCACACTTCCGGAGAAGGCTAGAGAATTTCCGGTTTCAGAAGGTGCGTGAAGGATTGTGGGTACCATTTTCTGTAGCGTTAAATTATTATTATTTGTGTTTAAAATGACTTAAGTAATAAGTTAATGTCAGTAGCTTGTTTATAGTTCTATTGTAATTTGAGAACATGTTATTGTAAATATCATTGTGTGCAACTGTTAGCCTGACTAACAGTGGCTGAAACTAGGCTGTTGCTAGACATTGCTGAGCACGAAACGGAAAGTTGCGAAAGGTTAGGACGGGTTGATTTAATGCCAACTGGCGAAAGATGCGCTGACGAGTAACGATACATATATAGATACTGCTCTGATACTACTGCTGATATTGATGTCGGTGCGACGTGGGCAGCTAACTCCCCGCTGACTACTTATACTGCTATATTCTACGATATATACTACAATATTTACTCTACTGACGGAGATTGCTGAGAACGAAACGGAAAGTTGCGAAAGCATCCGGCTATTGGAACGAAATTTAAATTCATTGTGTAGGTAGCTAGCTCGCCGCTGACAATATATACTGGCTGACAAAATATATTGCTATATTTACAATAAATAATACTAGTACTATCTAAAATACTACTGCCTCATAGTACTAGTACTATTTAGCAATACTACTGCTTCATAGTACTAGAACTATATAACGATACATCACCATGCGTTGGAAGGTAACATTTGCTGTGTTCCTGCTTGTCCTTCTCAATGCAATGTCCTCCTCATATTCCACTATTATAACTCAAACAGTGATTTTGAACGGTTCCATTTCACTCCCCTGCTCTGGATTGTGTTCCGGTTAGTCTTGAGTGGAGGCGTCATGATAACAAGGAGATGGTGGCTGAACTCGATCAAGAGGTTTTAACTCCAGGAGAGGGTTATGAGAACAGGGTTAAACTCCAGAATCGAAATCTTTCTCTCACCATCTCCCCAGCTGAGTACAATGACAAGGGGTGGTATGAGTGTGTCTGCAACCACAACGTTTTACAGGATGTAGAACTAGTAGTTTTGGTCCCCAATGAAAAATCTGCTCATGTTGGAGATAATGTCAAACTTACTTGCCACGGCTCAACTAAAAAACAAACTCCTGACAGTGAGGTACACTTCTATTGGGAAAAGGATGGACAGACTGTGCTGAATGTCACGGCAGGGAATATAACCTATGACTCTGGGTTTGAGAACAGGGTGTCGGTGTCCAACAATGCTTACCGTCAGGGAGACCTTTCCATTACCCTCACCGACTTACGCCTTTCTGATCAGGGCCTTTACCAGTGTTTCTATGGCTCTGAAGATTGCAGAATTCCAGACGCTGTCACTCTCACAGTCACTGTCCCTGTGCAAGAAAAGCACTCTGATAATGCGTTTGTGGTGGTGATAGGCCTTATAATAGTAATGCTTTTGATTTATTATACGTTTCAAAAACCGAGTATCAGAATTGGTATCACGTCTAACAGGCCTTATCCATGGGAAGATTAATTGTTGTGTGCCAAGTCATTGATAACAATAAAGTACATCTTTTATTGCAACCTGGTCTCAGAGAATTTTGTATTATTCTGTTCATAAATCTGAGACACTACATTTATATGTGTGTGTAACCTTTTATTTAACTAGGCAAGTCAGTTAAGGACACATTCTTATTTACACTGACGGCCTACTGGGGAACAGTGGATTAACTGCCTTGTTCAGGGGCAGAATGACAGAGTTGTACCTTTGTCAGCTCAGGGATTCAATCCAGCAACCTTTCGGTTACTGGTCCAACTCTCTAACCACTAGGCTACCCGACGCCCCATTTAGTATGATATGTTACGCTTCGTGTGGTATGTATTCATTTGTGGAAGTCCATCACCCATTTTGTATGATATGTTACGAATTGCAATTTGCGTTATATGTTATGAATTGTACAATATGTTCGGAATTTGCTAAATGGTGCAAATTCTAGCTTGGTCTCTAGGTGGCTAACGTTAGCTAGCTGACTAACTTTTTTAGGAGTTAGATTAAGTTTAGGAGTTTGTTTAAAGGGTTAGGTTTAGGGGTAGCTAAGAGGGTTAGTGTTATGGGAAGGGATAGGTAACATTCTAAGTAGTTGCAAAGTAGCTAATAAGTAGTAGTAGTTGAAAAGTAACTAATTTGGTAAAATGCTAAAGATTCAAATCGCAACCTTTGGGTTGCTAAATGTTACCGTTATGCGCCCGCCGTCCACCCCGACCAACAACCTTACTTTCATTTTGGCCTTAACCTCTCTGCGCACGGATCCCGCTAGCGGGATCGTTTTCAGAGCAAACAACGCGGCAAATTCAAAATAAAAATTCGTAATATTTAACATCCTTCGATATACAAGTGTTGCATAGCCATCAAAAGCTCTGCTTCTTGGCAATATCACTGCGTTGTCAGATTTTCAAAAGGCTTTACAGCGAAAGCACTACATTTGATTGTTTGAGGCTAGTACCTCACATATTTTCCACATTAGCATAAATTCATATCCAGCTCGGTTCTCAAAATGTCCATATCACAGCTAACATAAATCGCTTACCTTTCAAATAACTTCTGCTGAGGTCTTCCCAAGTGTCCAAACAAGAGAATCCATGGTTCTTTTGTTAGAAAAAGTAATTCATTATATCCATAAATCTCTGTTTTGTTGGCACATTATGTTCAGCTACTCCACCAAGCATTGTCAGTCTACTCGCCCGTTTTACAGTGAAGGGATCGCATTCAAGTTATACCTCATCTTTTCACAAACAAATCAAATATCATTAATGCATCCTTATGTATTCTTTTATGAATAATAGCGATCATATTTTACACAGATGGTAACTGAAACGTTATAAAAGGAAAAGAAAGCTGGGCGCGCTCACGTTCTCGTGAACGTGCACGGTTGTTTACATTTTTCCCTTCCTGTAGTCTTTCTTCTTCTATAAGGATCTCCTCAGGGCTTTTTCTTCCAGACACTTTCCAGAGACTGTTGACATCCAGTGGAAGCCATAGGTACTGCAACCTGTGTCCTATTCCCCATTGATTTCTATTACCAGGGCTTCAAAGTGAGAGGAGGGCAACAGAAAAAGTCATTCCGGACAGAAATCTCTCGGGTTTTTGCCTGCTATATCTGTTCTGGTATACCCACAGACTATATCTTAATGGTTTTAGACACTTCAGAGTGTTTTTCCTATCCAATAGTACTAATTATGTGAATATCCTAGTTTCTGGCCCTGAGTGGCGTGCATTTAACTTTGGGCACGTCAGACAGGCGAAAATTCGGAAAATGGGATCCTAGCTGTAACAGGTTAAGTAACCATCTGTCTTAAGTAATCAAACCAAACGTAATATATCATACTAACTAGAATGTCCCGGATTTGCATTTACTATGTTACATCTAGTCTGAGACCAGGTTGTTCATGTAGAACGTTCCATCTTCAATGAACAGAATGTATTTTTAGGAATACTTTTTTTGAGACCGACGACAAGACAGCCTATAGACAGACAAGTTGCGGAATTAACAGCGTGGTGCAGTGGAAACAACCTGGAGCTGAACACAAAGAAAAGAAAGGATATCATAGAGGATTTTAGGAAGCAGGAGATAATCACATTGCTGTTGTGGAGCTGGTGGACTGGCATGAACATCTCTCCTGACTTGGCCAGCCAACACAAACCTACTGGGTGGGGGTACAGGTCTGTTGGGCAGGCAGAGGTATAGGACCATCAGGTATAGAGTAAAGGGGATATTCTGTAAGGCTATCACTCTGTAGATAGACCAAGAAAACATATCCCCTCGGGAAAAATAGAGCACCACCATGTTCTGCAGCACCAGCGTGTCTCTCTATTCTCTACACGACTCTGCAACCAGCCAGAGGACCGTAGGGTAGTCTGACTGTGTGGAGGAAGGACAGGAGTACCTCCACTACCAGGTTCAAGAATAGCTTTTATCTGACTGCTGTTTTTAACACTTTATAATTTTTGACTGTACTTTTATTTTAGTCTTACCACTCTGCACTTTTTATTGTTTTTCTATTCATGATATTTATTTATGTAAAAAAGGCAGTGCTGCTCCTCTCCTTTCTACCTAACTTCCCCTCACAGTCCCCTTCAGTGTCCCTTCAGTCCCGTTAGTTAGCTTTCAGACATACAGTACCAGTAAAAAGTTTGGACACAACTACTCATTCCAGGGTTTTTCTTTATTTGGACTATTTTCTACATTGTAGAATAATAGTGAAGACCTCAAAGCTATGAAATAACACATATGGAATAATTTAGTAACCACAAAAGGTGGTTGGAAAAGGAAGTCAACATAGAAACGATTTCCTGGTTGTCTTCAGTGTCTGTTTTAGTTTTTGACCATAAAGTTATGTCATGTCAACAGATTATTTGTCTTTCCATTGTTAAAAAGGAACTAAGTTGCTTAAGTAGTCATGGTAATGTCACACCTGCTCCCGCTCTCCCTCCCTGGCGCTCGATGGCGCCAGGCTAACCAGCACTACGCACTCCTGCCACCATCACTACGCTCACCTGTTTCCCTTGTCCCGCGCATCAGCGATTCATTGGACTTACCTGGACTCAATCACCTGTTTTCATGACCTCCCCTATATCTGTCTGCTCCCCGCTTCAGCATGATTGTTGTCATGTAGTTTTGTTCCCCCCGTGCTGAAGCTGTTCCTGTTCTGTCACTTGTCCGTTCATTAAATGTTCACTCCCTGTTCCTGCTTCTCATCTCCAGTGTCGGTTCTTACAGAATGCTGAAGCCACCATTTGAAGCATTAGGGAGTGCTGGTGACGTCTGGGGCCGCCGCCGATGGAACCAGGGGGGTGCTTCAGCTGGCTCGTCATCCAAAATCCCCCCACAGTTCCCCGAGAGCTGCCCCTCAACCATCCGATAAGTCTCCCCACCCTGAAAAATGAACAAATAAGAATAACAATAATAAATAACTTATTTTTGACTTTGATAGCCATTCTATCCCAGTCCCACTTGTCTCCAGTTCCACATCCCAACCCTCAGCTTCCCTCAGCCCCTCACACCTATCTCTGCTGGCCACCCTCTTCGGATTTTTACCACCATATATCTTTCAACTACACTGTGATGTTTAACATACAATTTGAATCTATCTAATCAAATAGAATCCACAGATTGCGAGTTGAAGATCAATACTTTCACCAAGAGTATTAGTAAATGACTTGTGTGCTTAGCAATTTCCATTTCCTTCACAGTCAGTTAGGAAAGCAGTTGTAAACTTGACATTTACAATACAATAGAACTATGAACAAGTTACTGGTATTGACTTGTTACCTAACTCACGCAGGGCGGCAGGTAGCCACAGGGCGGCAGGTAGCCTAGTGGTTAGAGTGTTGGGTTGCAAGTTCAATTCCCCGAGCTGACAAGGTAAAAATCTGTCGTTCTGCCCCTGAACAAGGCAGTTAACCCACTGTTCCCCGGGCGCCGAAGACGTGGATGTCGATTAAGGCAGCCCCCCGCACCTCTCTGATTCAGAGGGGTTGGGTTAAATGCAGAAGACACATTTCAGATGAAAGCATTCGGTTGTACAACTGACTAATAATGGTGACTTTGACTTTTAAACTCACTGTTTAATACTCCGGAAAATGCTAACCATAATCCTTCACCCACCTTGTGAAACAGGAAATACTTTTGGCTGTGTTGTGATTGTCTACCAAAGAGAGACATTGTTTACTATGCACTGTACAGAGGTGTATGTGTGCTACTTCTTATGCTGAAGACATTTGTATCAACAACACCTTGCTATTTCACTGCATATTCAGTACATGAAACAAACGGGCTTATTTCCCCCTTTAAAAAAGTGCTTTTGAGCTACTGGAAAAGTCCTATATTATTTCAAATCTACTAATATTATTATGTTGATTATGGTGGTGATGATGGTTATTATTTTTATAAGAGGTATATTTGTCTTGTGTTTTATATGAGGCACAGAAATTGTCTGAAGCTTTTCTTAGTTTATTCAAGTAGTATATTTTCAATTTGAAAGTATTACAATTATTACATATAATTGGAACTCTTTGTTGGAGCTCTCACATATAGTACATAGAACAGAGGTATACAGTAAAACAGTCACAAATAGAACATCAATAAATATAATAGAATAATTAAAAGTGCATAGTTGTAAGATTATAAAACAGTACAGCCATCGATGCTAAAGTACATCTCTATGTGAACAGTTTAGAGATGGTTATTGGCAGCTCCTCCATCTCTATGTGAACAGACAGATCATTCACCTTTCTGTTCTCTCCTAATCTCAGAGGCTCATCCTCAGTGCTCTCATCATCCACACTATCTCTGTGTTCTTCTGTCTTCCCATGGATGAGGCCTGTTAGACGTGATACCAATTCTGTGACTTGGTTTTTGAAACGTATAATCATCAAAAGCATTCCTATAAGTCCTATCATCATCATCATCATCATCATCATCATCATCATCATCATCACCACCACCACTACTACCCACGTTGGCAACATTCCTGTGTCATCCTTGTGCTTTTCTTGATGATGGACAAGGACAGCATCTGGAATTCCCCTCTCTTTAGAGCCATAGAAGCACCGGTATGTCCCCTGATCAGAACGCTGGAAGTTGCTGATGGTGAGGGACATGTCTCCCTGTCTGTAAGCATCGTTGGACACCGACACCCTGTTCTCAAACCCAGAGCCGTAGGTTATATTCCCTGCCGTGACATTCAGCACAGTCTGTCCATCCTTTTCCCAATAGAAGTGTACCTCACTGTCAGGAGTTTGTTTTTCAGTTGAGCCGTGGCAAGTAAGTTTGACATTATCTCCAACATGAGCAGATATTTCAGTGGGGACCAAGACTTCTAGATATACATCCTGTAAAACCTTGTTGTTGCAGACACACTCATACCACCCCTTGTCATTGTACTCAGCTGGGAAGATGGTGAGAGAGTTTCCATTCTGGAGTTCAACCCTTTTCTCATAACCCTCTCCTTTGGTCAAATTCTTGTCAAATTTAGCAACCGTATTACAGAAGCTCCCTGCAGGACTCTGACAATGCCTCCACTCGATGACACCTCCATGGCATGATCCAGGGAAGGAAAGTAGGATCTTGCCATTCAACATCACTGTTACATTTATAGGATCAGACAAGGAGTATTTTGCAACAAGTGCAAGCAGGAAAAGGTGATGACTCGTTCCCCGTCATAGTCAAGGCAGTTCTCTCTGGCAGTGCTCACGCCCTCAATTTGGCTTCAGAGTACTTTGTTGTTGCTTGCTTTGCGGATGGCAACTCCTCCACACATTTATATGCTCACAGTAATCTCACTTTAGGAATGAATGATCTTCGGGCAGATGGTGACTCATCCCCTTTATCGCGAAAATGGACAGCTCCAAGCCTTACCAAGGTTTATACTGCTGCTGTTTTTGTTCAAGAGTTCTGTATGCAATATTTTTCTTATAAGAACATTACATTATGTGGGGTTCTGACATTTTTATACCATAATAGTATTGACAATTGCTAATAATCATATTGGGGGTTAGTCAGTAGGGACTTGTGTATGTGTAACCCCTGTGCGGACATCTTGAGAAAGTTGCTGACTTGTGGTTAAGTGGGGGGTGTGAGGTATTTACGACAGGACCCTGGCTAGTGCAAAAGTACTGACATGCCAAGAAGGAAGATAAATCAAACAGAGCGCCAAGAGGGGGACCAGCCCATGTGACAATGATTGGCCCGGCAAGTCTAAACCACGCCCAGGCACTGTTCTGATAGGCCGGCTCACGAAGCAGGAACTAACTCTGTCAGAACATATACCCATGTTATCAGCAGAAAGGCAGTTCTTTGTGTTCATCCTGCGAGATGTTACAGGGAACCCGTATATACGGAAATTGTATTTGCCATTCATTAACTTTTGTATTAAACAATTATTTTAACCAAGTTCAGATTTACTATCGTTCCTATCTCAGTTGAACCTACGCAAAACCTAACAATTACACACTAATAAGTTTCACAAATATTATGTACATAATGTAGTTAATTAACTTAGATTTTTTCGGGAAAATCTGAGTTCCGGGATACCTTCACAGCCGAGCCGTTCTCCTGACCGGTGTTGTGCCGAAAATCTCCCCCTGCCAGAATCCCCCCCTTCTAATTTCCTTAATTTTGTGGCTAGAGTCAAATACCTCCTGTGGCACAAATCAGAGTCAAACACTTTCTATAGAACAAACTTCAAGTCAGGGTAGGCAACCGACACCGAGGGCCCCCGGGTGCAGGCGGTGGCGGGCGCGGGCGCCATACAAGCTAGAACAGCCATATACACTTGGAACACATAGCCGAAAACGGCAGACAAAAATGCTTTCTGCTACTAAGATCAGTGAAATGTAGGCTAAACTGACAACGGAGTGTAGAGCAGAAATCTCAACTAGCGAGCAAGTCGCAGCAATGATGATGACATTTTCACTTTATCTTGCCCCGCAACGGATCGGACAGTGGCTTGCCTCTGACTGGCAGCTGTACTGTCGGGAGGGGAACGGCTGGGCTGTGTGGGAAAGACAGCGGCAGGAGCATGGCTGCCATATATCACGAGCACCCAGCCAGTGAAGCCGCTGAGCAGCTCCGCTATCATTTCTTGCCCACGGGAAGAAGCAGTCCAATGTTCAGGAACTGGTATTATGTAGGAGGAGTCGCTATAGATATATAACTGTGCTCAGCTGTGTGCGGAGTACAAAGAGGTACAAAGAAGCCAGAAGGCCAGAGTTCTTGAGCATTGCCAGAGAGAACTGCTTTGGCCTCCTGAACAACGAACAGCCTTGATTATGAAGGGGAAAAGTGTAATGACTGTTTTCCTACTTGCACTTGTTGCAAAATCCTCCGTGTCTCTTCCTATCACTATAACTGTGATATTGAATGACCCAGTTACACCCCCGTGCTCTGGATCATGCCATGGTGGCAGAAATAAGAAGGGAAGGAAAGATCCATAGAATAAATGGAACATTCTGCTGTCACTCTGTGGATCCAAGACCAAGAAAACACATCCCCTCAGGAACAAACACCGGCATGTCACGCTCTATTCTGCCGTCACCACCAGCCGCCAGCATGACTCACACAAACTTCATCGGTGTCTCTCTACAGGCACTGTGTCGATAGTCTGGCTCCCAGCTTCACCCCCTGCTCATCTACATATCTGACTGCTGTTTTTAACACTTTATCATTTTTGACTGTACTTTTATTCTAGTCTTACCACTCTGCACTTTTTATTGTTGTTCTATTGAGGATATTCATGAATGTAGTATTTGTGACCGTTTTACTATGTACTGTTGAACCTTTACAACTTTGTACAGTGTTTGTTTGTAGACTGATGCTGTAATGCTTCATTTTAGTTAGCTTGATTGTCACCATTATGGATGTCACTATTGTGGTTGAGTTCAATGTAGCTTCTGAATGCCATGTAGGGATATCTGCTGCTATGATGACATCACATCATTTCAATTCCAGACAGCAGTTCACCTTTTGACAGCAGTTCCGTTGGAGGTGTAAGTGTTTGGGGACGAGCTCACCAAAAAAGCCATAGCTCGGTCTTATAGTTTGTCTACTTCGGCCTGAGAGAACATTTATTCATTCTTCACATTAATGAACGAAAAACAAGCAATCCGCCAGAGAGGGGGAGCGGGAGCAGGTGTGACAGCTACATGGCTAAAATAATGTAGGCCTGCACATGTAGTCTACATGATGGAGAGTGTTTTACGCACGCCCAAAACCGGAGCTGCATGGTTAAAATAATGTAGGCCTGCCTACAATATAAAAAGGACAGCAAATATCAGCTCACTATTTTCCTCCTCTTTTAACTTAATAAAGCTTTGGGGATTAAGATTTATTTCCAGTCGGTCTCACGAGCCAAACAAACCATTTATCGACAGTCTTGACTACTGGCAATTGCATTAGGCAGGACGATTTAAAAAAAACATAGCTTCCCCTCCTCTCAATTAAAGGCCATGTTTAGTTTTTAATCACGTAAAACAAAACGGGAAAAACATTTATTTTTTAAAATAAATATAGAGTTGCCTATACAGGCACCTAAAGCACATTACTGTTATGCGCATATGGGCAGTGTGCATCAGGACTAGATAGGCTCCGCTTCCACTGTCATTATTCATGCCATAGTACTGCTAAGACCAGCTTTTGGTTTGTATTAAATATCCCTACCAGCGCTGGCTGAAATGAGCACTTGTCATGATTTTAAGGACACAACTCAAATATTTCCACACCCTCCCATCTGAGCGCAAGCGAGCTGATATGAGACAGGTAAATGATCCATCCTTGCGCAAAAGTTTGAAAACAGCAGAGCGCTGTCTTTAGTAGATCGTAGTCATTTCACACTAGCGCCGCCTTAACGCCAGCCGAAAACAGAGCCCCTCCTAAAATATATACAGTACCAGTCAAAAGTTTGGACACACCTACTCAGTGCTAGAGGCGTCACTACAGACACCTGGTTCGAATCCAGGCTGTATCACAACCGGCCGTGATTGGGAGTCCCACGTGCGGTTCACAATTGGCCCAGTGTTGTCCGGGTTTGGCCGGTGTAGGCTGTCATTTTAAATAACAATCTGTTCTTAACTGACTTGCCTAGTTAAATAAAGGTTTTTAAAAAATACTTGCATTAAGATTATTTAAAATATTACATAATATTTTTAGCTATGCTGTACTCTGTCAAACATCCATCATCACACTTATTGTAAACCACGTAGTTAAACATTGTGTTGTGTTGTTTGGTGTCTGTTATCTTGTAGAACAACATTGAAGGTTTGTATCTGTCATTTGACGTGGAACATGAATTAATCATGAATAAAATTCTGCACTACCAATTATCCTTTGTGATGTGTTCATTCAGTATTTAATCCAAAATGAAACTTCCAGATGTACAATGAATACAAATGCAAAATGGAATTGACAACTTTAATGTCTTACAAAATAATGGAAGAAAAATCATTAATTAATTCAAACAAATATTTTATTCATACATTTCATAATAAACTACAGTCCATTTTAAAATGCAAAAAGAAACGTAAAACTTAGTCTTAAAAGTGATAATAGAAGATACATTAACATCACATCATGAAATCCTTCACAGTGTTAATTTGATTCTTCTCACATCTGCAGGATGGCCAGTAATCAGTTCCAGGTATCAATAATATTACAAATACAGCAGGTACCAAACAGGCACATTATACATTGATAGTGTTATGAATTCCAGAAGATGAAATCAGGAGAAACTGAAATAATGACTAACTGACCAAAGTGCAAAAAGTCTCTTATTGTTCCCAACAAACTCTCAAACTCTGATATTTTAATTCAATAATCATCTTAAAAACTAGGCCTACATCTAATGGCTTGGCTCCACACACACACACACACACACACACACACACACACACACACACACACACACACACACACACACACACACACACACACACAAAAAACAGGTCTGGGACCAGGCTAGTGTAACTCCTCCATCTCTATGATGGTAGAGGACCCATTCACCTCTCTGGTTTCTTTCTCCCTCTCAGGACACATGGTAACTCTCTCATCACTATGACCATCAGAACTCTCTTGGGACACTTTTTGAAGGCTGTGGTGATTCCTGGGGGTGCGACCAAATATACATCCTGCACAGTTCATTCTGGACCGCTGAGGCCACATTCTGCTTGTAAAAAACCTCGCACACCCTCCTACTGCAAATGCTAACACCATGTTTATCCATGGTGACCGGGTTCCTGCGTCATCAGAGCGGGTTTCTCTAGTAGTGACATTGAGAGTGAGAGAGTCTGGATTTCCTCTCGTCTGTTTGTCAGGGCCGAGGAGAGGATCAAGTCAGTGAGGGGGAGGGAAATGTGTCCCTGTCTGTAAGCATCGTTGGACCCAGAATCCCAGTTCTCAAACCCAGGGCCATAGGTTATATTCCCTGCCGTGACATTCAGCACAGTGTAGGGAGTTTGTTTTTTATTTAAACCATAGAAGTTGAGTTGAAAATTAGATCCAACGTAAGCAGGTTTGCCTACAAAACTACAAATTGTACATCTTC
Source organism: Brachymystax lenok tsinlingensis (assembly GCA_030435695.1). Lineage (NCBI taxonomy): Eukaryota > Metazoa > Chordata > Actinopteri > Salmoniformes > Salmonidae > Brachymystax > Brachymystax lenok. The sequence continues at coordinate 10,483,541 of CM059811.1, read as the reverse complement.
TTGAGTCTTACCACAGTGACACTCAAACCACCCGTTGTCATTAAATACAACAGAGGTGATGTTGAGATAGAGGTCTCCATCCCCACGTTTAACCCTGTCCTCAAAGCCCACTCCGGGTGTGAATACTCCTTGGTGCCGTTTAGCGACCGTGGTGTGTGTAACACCTGTTGATTTACTCTCATGGCGATGCTTCCATTCGACATCACGGTGACATGATCCAGAGAAGGGGAGTGTGACAGTGTCATTCAAAACGACTGTAATTGTAGGAAGCACGGAGAATTCCGCAACGTTGAAATACACATAGTAGGAAAAAGCGATAAACACTGTCTTCCAAAAACAATTCATCGTAGATTGCTACGTTATACTCCGCTAGGCAGCACCTCACCTAAATAGGTTTCTTTCGCCTCTAGACTCCTCCTCCTTAACGTTTCCCGAGAATGGACTGCTCCTCCCCTTACCGACTTGGCTGTCCATTTCGAACCCCAGTTCACTCAGAATGCCTACCCAATGAGTGTTATTGTAGATATTGAGAGACGACTATAGACTACTGGGACAGGTAGTGACTCCTTCACCTGCTGCTGACTGCCGTCTCCTCACACAGCCCAGACTATATTCTCCCGACCAGCAACACTACAACTGCCAGTCGAAGGCAAACCACTTTTTAGTATAAAACCCGCACACTGTCTTTACCACCTTCCTGTGTCCTTTTCATGTTCTTATAAATCATAATATCCCTGCCTACACTATCATTTATACATTATACAATTATTTCCCTCTGGTAATTAAAGTATCTTACAGTTGTTTCAAATTTATTTATTCTAGTAGTTTATTCTAGTAGTTTTTTCAATTTTATTCTAGTAGTTTATTTCCTATTTGCGAGTGTTCATAGTAATACATACATTTGAATTCTTCATCGGAGATCTCTCTCATATAGTACATAGCACATACAGGTATACAGTAAACATGTCATAAATATATTTTCCATTTGCAAGTATCGATAAAAAGTAATACATTGGAATGATTCGTTGGAGCTCTCTCCCATATAGTATGCCTACATAGCACACAGAGGTATACAGTAAAACAGTTTTTAAATTATATTTTAACCAGGTAGGCCAGTTGAGAACATGTTCTCATTTACAACTGCGACCTGGCCAAGATAAAGCAAAGCAGTGCGACAAAAACAACAACACAGAGTTCCACATGGAATAAACAACGTACAGTCAATAACACAATAGAAGACCTGTATACACTGTGTGCAAATGAAGTAAGGAGGCAAGGCAATAAATAGGCCATAGTGGCGAAGTAATTACAATTTAGCAATTAACACTGGAGAGATAGATGTGCAGATGAGGATGTACAAGTAGAAATACTGGTGTGCAAAAGAGCAGAAAAAATAATAAATATGGGATGAGGTTGGTAGTTGGTTGGACGGCGATTTACTGATGGGCTTTGTACGGCTGCAGCGATTCTTGAAGTTAGTGAGGGAGATATAAGTCTCCAACTTCAGTGATTTTTGCAATTCCTTCCAGTCAAATGGAACAAATAAAAATATGACAAGTAGAGCAACAATTAAAACACTACAGTCATCAATGCTAATAATAACAGTCAGATAAAAGCTTTACTTGAATGTGGTAGTGAAGGTGCTCCTGTCCTTCCTCCACCCAGTGAACTTACCCGAACAGACCTGTACCTCTTTCTACCCGTCTCATACCTCCACAAAGTAGGCTTGTGTTGGCTGACCATTTCAGGTCGGGACCCACTGGGCACACACGTTTCCACGTCATTTCAATTAAATTATATTGAGCGAACTTGAAATATGAGTTGAATTGACCTCTGTATCCAGTGGGGAGATATGTTTATGGCCTGGAATTTAAAACAGTAAACCACAAACAAGATATCCGAGTTCCCAGTTGTTTTGAAAGTGGAATTAAGACAGTCCACCAACTCTAACTCAGTGCCACCTTTGCTGACAGCAATGTGATTATCTCCTGCTTCCTAAAATCCTCTATGATGTCCTTTCTTTTCTTTGTGTTCAGCTCCAGGTTGTTTCCACTACACCTGGCTTTTAGACATTGCACTTCTTGTCTGTCTATAGGCTGTCTCGTCATTGATAGTGAAGAACCCTATGAAGTTATTAGTCTCACAATGGATTTTGAGGAACCCTTATATAATACTGCTATGATAATACAAACCAACCGCCTCCTTAATATCTAAACATATTATTTGAAAGACTGAGAATGGAGCGTTCTGCATGAAATATGTACTTTATTATTGTCAATGACATGGCACACAACCATTGGTTGATGCAATGTGGCGTGTGCAATGTAGGCGTCCTCGTAGGGATTCAGTGGGCTTGGCTGCAGAGGAACTCAGCAGTGGCTGGTAGCGACTACAGAGTAGAGTATGACATGCCAGTGTTTGTTCCTGAGGGGATGTGTTTTCTTGGTCTTGGATCCACAGAGTGACAGCAGAATGTTCCATTTATTCTATGGATCTTTCCTTCCCTTCTTATTTCTGCCACCATGGCATGATCCAGAGCAGGGGGGTGTAACTGGGTCATTCAATATCACAGTTATAGTGATAGGAAGAGACACGGAGGATTTTGCAACAAGTGCAAGTAGGAAAACAGTCAATACACTTTTCCCCTTCATAATCAAGGCTGTTCGTTGTTCAGGAGGCCAAGGCAGTTCTCTCTAGCAATGCTCAAGAACTCAATCTGGCTTCTGGCTTCTTTCTTGTTGTTGGCAGCGTCCTTCTGGCTACTTTCTTGTTGTTGGCAACGTCCTTCTGTCTTCTTTCTTGTTGTTGGCAACGTCCTTCTGGCTTCTTTGTACTCAGCACACACCTGAGCACATATAAAGGATGAATCTTCGGCTTCCGAAAATGGCGACTCCTCCCCGATACCTTTTCCTGAATTTGGACTCCTTCTCCCGGTTGGCAAGAAATGTAGTTGGATGTGGAACATTAATTCATCTTGAATAACCTTCTGCACTACCAATTATCCTTTGTGATGTGTTAATTCAGTATTTAATCCAAAATGAAACTTCCAGATGTACAATGAATACAAATGCAAAATGAAATTTACAACTTTAATGTCTTACAAAATAATGGAAGAAAAACAAATATTTTATTCATACATTTCATAATAAACTACAGTCCATTTTATAATGCAAAAAGAAACGTAAAACTTAGTCTTAAAAGTGATAATAGAAGATACATTAACATCACATCATGAAATCCTTCACAGTGTTAATTTGATTCTTCTCACATCTGCAGGATGGCCAGTAATCAGTTCCAGGTATCAATAATATTACAAATACAGCAGGTACCAAACAGGCACATTATACATTGATAGTGTTATGAATTCCAGAAGATGAAAGCAGGAGAAACAGAAATAATGACTAACTGACCAAAATGCAAAAAGTCTCTTATTGTTCCCAACTAACTCTCAAACTCTGATATTTTAATTCAATAATCATCTTAAGAACTAGGCCTACATCTAATGGCTTGGCTCCACACACACACACACACACACACACACACACACACACACACACACACACACACACACACACACACACACACACACACACACAGTGCACAAGAACAAAAACAGGTCTGGGACCAGGCTAGTGTAACTCCTCCATCTCTATGATGGTAGAGGACCCATTCACCTCTCTGGTTTCTTTCTCCCTCTCAGGACACATGGTAACTCTCTCATCACTATGACCATCAGAACTCTCTTGGGACTCTTTTGAAGGCACTGGCTGTGGGGATCGTCTGGGGGCGCAAACAAAGATACATCCTGAACAGTTCATTCTGGACCGCTGAGGCCACTCTCTGCCTGCAAGAAAACTCACACACCCTACTACTGCAAATGCTAAAACTATCTTTATCCATAGTGACCGGGTTCCTGCGTCCTCAGAGCGGGTTTCTCTAGTAGTGACAGTGAGAGTGAGAGAGTCTGGATTTCCTCTCGTCTGTTTGTCAGGGCCGAGGAGGCATAGGTATGTCCCCTGATCAGAAAGGATCAAGTCAGTGAGGGGGAGGGAAATGTGTCCCTGTCTGTAAGCATCGTTGGACCCAGAATTCCAGTTCTCAAACCGAGGGCCATAGGTTATATTCCCTGCCGTGACATTCAGCACAGTCTGTCCATCCTTTTCACAGTAGACGTGTATCTCACGGTCAGGAGTTTGTTTTTTATTTAAACCTGTTGTTGTTGATAGCAGATAGAACTAGCTTAATGTCTGCAATCTATTACAGATATCTGCGATGGTTCCGTGTTAAATAACCTGTGTATTTGGCTTCCTGTCTTATTATGGTCGCATGGTTGATTGTTTCCTCGCCAACTTCCTGTAGACTAAAACTGACATGGTTGGATGATTGAGTGACTGTCAGTGAGGGACATAACAGGAGGAAAATTGCTGATTTACAACCAAGTTTCTAAATTGCACTTTCTGTATTCTACTATTCTAACTCACACACACACACACACACGCACACACACACACACACACAGAGGTCTAGGACTAGGCTAGTGTAACTCTTCCATCTCTATGATGGTAGAGGAACTATTCACCTCCATTCAGACTTATAGATGGCCTAGACTGGCAGCTCTAATGAACTTAACCTCTGCAGTTAACTCTGGGTCTTCCATTCCTGTGGCGGTCCATGAGAGCCAGTTTCATCATAATGCTCTATGGTTTTTGCGACTGCACTTGAAGAAACTTTCAAAGTTCTTGAAATGTTCCACATTGACTGACTTTCATGTCTTAAAGCAGTAATGGACTGCCGTTTTTCTTTGCTTTTTTGAGCTGTTCGTGCCATAATATGGACTTGGTCTTTTACCAAATATGGCTATCTTCTGTATATCCCCCCAACCTTGTCACATCACAACTAATTGGCTCTAACTTTTAGAAGGCACAGCTGTTAATTGAAATGCATTCCAGGTGACTACCTCACGAAGCTGGTTGATAAAATGCCAAGAGTGTGCAAAGCTGTCATCAAGGCAAAGGTTGGCTACTTTGAAGAGTCTCAAATATAAAATATATATTTGATTTGTTTAACCCTTTTTTGGTTACTACATGATTGTTATTTCCTAGTTTTGATGTCTTCACTATTTTTAAAAAATGTTAGAAAATAGTAAAAAAAACAAAGAAGAACTCTTGAATGAGTAGGTGTTATAAAACTTTTTACTGGTACTGTCATAATAATATATTTGAAGTACCTCGGACATCGGGGTCTTCATATGTAGCTACGGTCCTGGAGAGGGTGGAGGGCGAACTAAAGCAGTTATTTATTCTGTGAATCTGTGATTTTGTAATGATGCTGAATATTAACAGCTGATAGTTTGTGGTCTGAACTGATCTCTATGCCCCTTTGTAACGCACCCCATGCTCCCCATCTAGAAGGGCTATGTACCTTATGGTGGAAAAATAGGGCCTGACCCAGCCCAGACAATGTCAAAATAGATACACTAGATGGCAATAAAGTTTAAAATATAACGCATGTGTCACCGACTAGTGAAGTCAGGAATACTCATCAACTCTTGGTACTGTAGTGGAGGGAGGGAAAGGTAATATGTTATAATACACTCCATTTAACAGATTTTAAACACAGGTTAGAAACAGGAATTCTGGGAAAAATACATTTAAGGAGGATCACAAAAATCTGTTTGCTTACTAATCCAATAGGTGTAGCTATAATACTGTAATGACCTGACTAGATCATAAAAAGAACAATTGTCTTGAGTTACGAATTTACGGTTTATTAACTAAACGTCAACACGGGCTACTGTTGGGCTGTAGCCCACACCAAATACATGAAGGATACCCCACAAACCAAATGTGACCTTCTCTTGTGAAGGCCAGACGTAAGAGAGAGAACAATGGCTAAACCAGGTGTTAACTTCCAATGCTCCATCCCCCCTGCCCAGCCCCCCTCCACGCCACTCCGCCAACCACCAGGATGCCCGGCATCAGAACATTCCAGGCATTCCCGTGATTGGCAGATAGCAGGTTGATTGGCATGTCGGACCCCGCGAACACTGGGTACTGGTAAGTAAAACACAACCAACTAATAACACATAGCTGTCTGTGCGGGTCGCTGCAATACAGTGACAGTGGTTGGTACAAGTTCACTTTCTCAGCCATAGCCTAAAAACTCAAGTGGAAGTTAGGCCTAGCTGTTTACCTCACATCTGAAGGCTGGGGGTCATTTAGGACGTCTTCTACTGCGGATCGCTAAAATATCACCATTATGATCACACTTCTCAATACAAATATTATGGCGACACAATACCAAAGATGGCTTGGTTTGGTTTAGAAACTTAGGAACAAAGCTGGAGTTATCACTGTAGCCTGTCATCACCTGCACTGTATTTTCACGCCAAGAAAAAAACCTCCAGGCTTCCGTCGTAGCTGTCAATTTATAGAAAAAAAGAACTAAGGGGGCAGTTTGAAAAAAACGGATCCCGTCTGAAACGTCCTGTGGAATAACAGACATTCTGGGGTAATTCACACATAACCAACGTGTTCTAGTAATACTAGTCCAATGTGAATAGAACTATAGCCTTAATAATAACTCCTACAGAATTAAGCATTTCTTGCAGTAAAATTATACACTAAATGTAGGTAAAATGTGGATTTAGGAACAGGAGTGGAGAAATATATATTTTTATGTCAGCATCTTGAGAGAATGCAATGCTCATTAGATAACATCTATAGACATGTCTTCATCATGACAGCAGTCTTCTAGGGCAACATATAATGACAAGAGAGACATATAGTCTGCCATCTCCATCTGCATGGCCTGGATGAGCCAGGGGTTATACATCGCTGCTTGCATCCCTGCCATCTGAGAAGGGTACATGTGTCAACCTCATTCCATGGAGGGCAGAGTGTCTGCAGGTTTTCACCCCTCTCTTATACTTGATTGATCAATTAAGGTCATTGATTAGTTAGAAACTCCCCTCACTGGTTGGCTGGGTCTTAATTGGACACAAATTGTAAAACCAGCAAACACTCAGTCCTCCATGGAATGAGTTTGACAACCCTGATTTAGGGCCTAGGGCCTCAGCTTGGATCAGGGCCTTAGTCTTGAACTGTTTTCCCCAGTTCTTACTGTTTTCATACTTTAATAACTCAAGTTTGTTTCATCTACACTTCATATGAGAATGTCTCAAACACTAATCAGGCTAGAACTGTTGTGTGGATAAAAGCTGAAATTCAACAGACAGTTTGTACCATTTGTGTGAAATATATTTTTAAACAGTGTTCTTTGAGCGTGGTCTAAAATCATGTTTTAGGCCAGATCCACAATGCAACTAGTACAGCACTAGAAGGACAGATGGTAGGAGACACACATCATTTGCATGTGAGAACTGTGAAATACATTTCAAGCTTTCCATGAACATGGTGTAAAATTATGTTTCAAGCTATTTCCACACTCTAATTAGTACTGTACAGAACTGGAAGGTGACATGATTGGAGACACCATTTATTTTACAACTATGAACTATATTCTCTAAACCTTTTCACAAATCATACCTAGTCAGTTGTCCAATTGATTGTATTGAAATGTGTCTTTCGCATTTAACCCAACCCCTCTGAATCAGAGAGGTGTGGGGGGCTGCCTTAATCAACCTCCACGTCTTCACGACATAGTAGCACCATGATTGTGTGGGTTTGAACAAAAGATAAATAAATGTTTGCTGTATTTTATTTAACATTTCCTCTGTGTAGTTGACATCATGCAGCTTAGTTACATTTAAAACATCATTATGAATAGTTAGGCTATAATGGCTACAAAATATACAAACCACATTCTTCAAAGATTATTTTTAATATGATGTTATGTTTTGTTGCTTTGTCAATCAATCATAGCATCCATCATCACATATTGTAAACCATGTAGTTTAACGATTGATTCAGAAGTTTTGTGTCTGTATCTTGTAGAATAACATTTGAGGTATGTATCCACCATTTAATGTTGAAAATGAATTGATCATGTACAAAATACATTCTGAACTACCAAAAGTTAAGTTCAACATTTTATTAAACAAATTGGAGACAGGAAACACTCCTGAAATAGACATTAGAGGGAGGTCCAACAGTAGCCTTGGTAACAAGGCCTGGGGTAGAAGGAGGTCCATCAGTAGACTTGGTAACAAGGCCTGGGGTAGAGGGAGGTCCATTAGTACCATTGGTAACAAGGCCTGGGGTAGAGGGAGGTCCTGACAGGGCTCTGATGATACAGGCAGGTGCATAGGAGACAAAACATGTCCTTGTCCCCCTCCTGTCTTCTTCTGTCTCTGATTCACCTTCACTTATGGTGACAGAGAGATGCTCCCCACCCTGTTCCCCTTCTGGACAGGGACTGAGTTGAGATCTTGAACAATTCCCTTTAAACCAAGCAGGCCTGGCTTCTTTCAATCTACCTCCAAGAAAATAGAAAACAACAGCAACTAGGATGATCACCAAAACAACCTCCACCCCCACCAACACCTCCACCACCACCCATGTTGGCATTCCTGTGTCATTGGAGTGCTTCTTTTTGGGAGTGACAGTGAGAATGACAGTTTCTGGATTTCCTCTCTGGTGGTCAGAGCTGAAGAAGCACCGGTATGTCCCCTGATCAGAACGCTGTAAGTTGTTGATGGTGAGGGACATGTCTCCCTGTTGGTAAGCATCGTTGGACACCGACACCCTGTTCTCAAACCCAGAGCCGTAGGTTATATTCCCTGCCGTGACATTCAGCACAGTCTGTCCATCATTTTCCCAATAGAAGTGTACCTTACTGTCAGGAGTTAGTTTTTTAGTTAAGCTGTAGCAGTGGAGTTGAAAATTAGATCCAACATTGGCCTACAACAATTGGGACTAAAACTACAAATTGTACATCTTCTTGAGTCTTACCGCAGTGACACTCAAACCACCCGTTGTCATTAAATACAACAGAGGAGATGGTGAGATAGAGGTCTCCATCCCCACGTTTAACCCTGTCCTCAAAGCCCACTCCGGGTGTGAATACTTCTTGGTGCAGTGTACTGTACAGAGGTGTATGTGTGCTACTTCTTATGCTGAAGACATTTGTATCAACAACACCTTGCTATTTCACTGCATATTCAGTACATGAAACAAACAGGCTTATTTCCCCCTTTAAAAAAGTGCTGTTGAGCTACTGGAAAAGTCCTATATTATTTCAAATCTACTAATATTATTATGTTGATTATGATTATGGTGGTGATGATGATTATTATTTTTATAAGAGGTATATTTGTCTTGTGTTTTATATGAGGCACAGAAATTGTCTGAAGCTTTTCTTAGTTTATTCAAGTAGTATATTTTCAATTTGAAAGTATTACAATTATTACATATAATTGGAACTCTTTGTTGGAGCTCTCACATATAGTACATAGAACAGAGGTATACAGTAAAACAGTCACAAATAGAACATCAATAAATATAATAGAATAATTAAAAGTGCATAGTTGTAAGATTATAAAACAGTACAGCCATCGATGCTAAAGTACATCTCTATGTGAACAGTTTAGAGATGGTTATTGGCAGCTCCTCCATCTCTATGTGAACAGACAGATCATTCACCTTTCTGTTCTCTCCTAATCTCAGAGGCTCATCCTCAGTGCTCTCATCATCCACACTATCTCTGTGTTCTTCTGTCTTCCCATGGATGAGGCCTGTTAGACGTGATACCAATTCTGTGACTTGGTTTTTGAAACGTATAATCATCAAAAGCATTCCTATAAGTCCTATCATCATCATCATCACCACCACCACTACTACCCACGTTGGCAACATTCCTGTGTCATCCTTGTGCTTTTCTTGATGATGGACAAGGACAGCTTCTGGAATTCCCCTCTCTTTAGAGCCATAGAAGCACCGGTATGTCCCCTGATCAGAACGCTGGAAGTTGCTGATGGTGAGGGACATGTCTCCCTGTCTGTAAGCATCGTTGGACACCGACACCCTGTTCTCAAACCCAGAGCCGTAGGTTATATTCCCTGCCGTGACATTCAGCACAGTCTGTCCATCCTTTTCCCAATAGAAGTGTACCTCACTGTCAGGAGTTTGTTTTTCAGTTGAGCCGTGGCAAGTAAGTTTGACATTATCTCCAACATGAGCAGATATTTCAGTGGGGACCAAGACTTCTAGATATACATCCTGTAAAACCTTGTTGTTGCAGACACACTCATACCACCCCTTGTCATTGTACTCAGCTGGGAAGATGGTGAGAGAGTTTCAATTCTGGAGTTCAACCCTTTTCTCATAACCCTCTCCTTTGGTCAAATTCTTGTCAAATTTAGCAACCGTATTACAGAAGCTCCCTGCAGGACTCTGACAATGCCTCCACTCGATGACACCTCCATGGCATGATCCAGGGAAGGAAAGTAGGATCTTGCCATTCAACATCACTGTTACATTTATAGGATCAGACAAGGAGTATTTTGCAACAAGTGCAAGCAGGAAAAAGGTGATGACTCGTTCCCCCGTCATAGTCAAGGCAGTTCTCTCTGGCAGTGCTCACGCCCTCAATTTGGCTTCAGAGTACTTTGTTGTTGCTTGCTTTGCGGATGGCAACTCCTCCACACATTTATATGCTTACAGTAATCTCACTTTAGGGAATGAATGATCTTCGGGCAGATGGTGACTCATCCCCTTTATCGCGAAAATGGACAGCTCCTAGCCTTACCAAGGTTTATACTGCTGCTGTTTTTGTTCAAGAGTTCTGTATGCAATATTTTTCTTATAAGAACATTACATTACACACTAATACGTTTCACAAATATTATGTACATAATGTAGTTAATTAACTTAGATTTTTTCGGGAAAATCTGAGTTCCGGGATACCTTCACAGCCCAGCCGTTCTCCTGACCGGTGTTGTGCCGAAAATCTCCCCTGCCAGAATCCCCTTCTAATTTCCTTAATTTTGTGGCTAGAGTCAAATACCTCCTGTGGCACAAATCAGAGTCAAACACTTTCTATAGAACAAACTTCACGTCAGGGTAGGCAACCGACACCGAGGGCCCCCGGGTGCAGGCGGTGGCGGTCGCGGGCGCGGGCGCCATACAAGCTAGAACAGCCATATACACTTGGAACACATAGCCGAAAACGGCAGACAAAAATGCTTTCTGCTACTAAGATCAGTGAAATGTAGGCTAAACTGACAACGGAGTGTACTACTTTATTCAAGTAGTTTATTCCATTTTTCTCAAGTGAGATATTTCCATTTGCAATTATTAATAGTAATACATACATTGGAATTGTTCGTCGGAGATCTCGCTCATACAGTAGCACGTACAGGTATACAGTAAAACAGTCACAAATATAATATAAATAAACATAAATATAACAATTAAAAGTGCAGACTGGTAAGATTATAATAACATTTAAGTCATAAATGCTAAAGTGTTAAAAACAGCAGTCAGATTAAAGCTATTATTGAACCTGGTAGTGGAGGTGTTCCTGTCCTTCCTCCACAAAGTCAGCCTGCCCGACTGTCCTGTACCTCCCTCTGCGTGGCAGCGGTGGCCGAGTAGAGAGAGAAGCCGATGAAGTGTGTAAGTCATGCTGGTGGCTGGTAGCGGAGTCGAGTAGAGTGAGGTCTTTGATCCACAGAATGATAGCCGTACAAAATATTCCCTTTACTCAATATCTGACGGTCCATAGACAAGAGGGAAAGAGAGATGGTGAGAGACTGGTCCGTTCAGAGAACATGGGCAAAACAGGCTCACGGGCTCTCCTCCATCTGTCCTTACAGCGTTATGCAACCAGTAGCGGGGTAAGTCTGGGTGGACAGGAACGAGTGTCAACAAATCAGATGACTGTCGCCGCGGGGTGCAGGTAGTGGAGGTGGAGCTCGCTGCGCAGTGTGTGTAGTCGCACCGGTTGCACATTGTGAGTAGTTGGGGTGGCAGCGGAGTGCTCGTACTGTGGGTGTAGTGTAGAGCGCGTAGTTGGGGCGGCCTTCTGTCACTGAGGAAGTGAAAGACTCTCGGCCGCCGAGCCTAAACGAGCTAAAGCCCATATAGTGGAGGTGTTCGGCGGCTTCACTGGCAGTGCTCCCGATACGCTCACAGCCCAGCCGTTCTCCTCCTGACCGACACCACTACAGCCGCTTTTTCATCGTCAAACCAGCAGAATAATCCAACTACCATAACGATGTCCCTGTGTCCTCTGTTCCTTTTCTTAAATATCATTATATATACACAATATCATTATACTATCGTTATATTTCTGAGGTACAGAAATTATCTGACAGTTCCAAACTCAATAAGAAGCTTTTCTACGTTTTTCAAGTAGTTTAATCAATTTTATTCAAGTAGTATATTTTCCATTTGCAAGTCCTAATAAAAGTAATACATTGGAATGATTCATTGGAGCTCTCTCACATATAGTAGGCCTACATAGCACACAGAGGTATACAGTATCCATCATCACATATTGTAAACCATGTAGTTTAACGATTGATTCAGAAGTATTGTGTCTGTATCTTGTAAAATAACATTTTAGGTATGTATCCATCATTTGATGTGGAAAATGAATGGATCATGTACAAAATACATTCTGAACTGCCAAAAGTTCAAGTTCAACATTTTATTAAACAAATTGGAGACAGTAAACACTCCTGAAATAGGGGAAAGTCCATTAGTGGCCTTGGTAACAAGGCCAGGGGGTTAGAGGGAGGTAAATTAGACCATTGGTAACAAGGCCAGGGGGGTAGAGGGATGTCCATCAAGCATTGGGATCCAGGCTTGGGGTAGAGGGAGGTCCATTAGTACCATTGGTAAAAAACCCGGAGTAGAGGGAGGTCCATTAGTACCATTGGTAACAAGGCCTGGGGTAGAGGGAGGTCCATCAGTACCATTGGGATCCAGGCCTGGAGTAGAGGGAGGTCCATTAGTTCCATTGGTAACAAGGCCTGGGGTAGAGGGAAGTCCATTAGTACCATTGGTAACAAGGCCTGGGGTAGAGGGAGGTCCATTAGTACCATTGGTAACAAGGCCTGGGGTAGAGGGAGGTCCAAACAGGGCTCTGATGATACAGGCAGGTGCTTAGGGAAAAAAACATGTCCATGTCCCCCTCCTGTCTTCTTCTGTCTCTGATTCACCTTCACTTATGCTGACAGAGAGATGCTCCCCACCCTGTTTGAGTTGATCTTGAACAATTCCCTTTAAACCAAGCAGGCCTGGCTTCTTTCAATCTACCTCCAAGAAAATAGAAAACAACAGCAACTAGGATGATCGCGAAAACCACCAACACCACCACCACCCATGTTGGTATTCCTGTGTAGTCAAGAGTGATTTTGAGATTGACAGCTTCTGGATTTCCTCTCTGGTGGTCAGGGCCGAAGATGCACAGGTATGGTTACCGAAAGGAGACATGTCCTACACCATCAAAAACGTACAGCTTTCTGATCAGGGGATATACCTGTGCATCTTCGGCCCTGACCACCAGAGAGGAAATCCAGAAGCTGTCAATCTCAAAATCACTCTTGACTACACAGGAATACCAACATGGGTGGTGGTGGTGTTGGTGGTTTTCGCGATCATCCTAGTTGCTGTTGTTTTCTATTTTCTTGGAGGTAGATTTGAAGAAGCCAGGCCTGCTTCGTTTAAAGGGAATTGTTCAAGATCTCAACTCAGTCCCTGTCCAGAAGGGTAACAGGGTGGGGAGCATCTCTCTGTCAGCATAAGTGAAGGTGAATCAGAGACAGAAGAAGACAGGAGGGGGACATGGACATGTTTTTTTCCCTAAGCACCTGCCTGTATCATCAGAGCCCTGTTTGGACCTCCCTCTACCCCAGGCCTTGTTACCAATGGTACTAATGGACCTCCCTCTACCCCAGGCCTTGTTACCAATGGTACTAATGGACTTCCCTCTAGCCCAGGCCTTGTTACCAATGGAACTAATGGACCTCCCTCTACTCCAGGCCTGGATCCCAATGGTACTGATGGACCTCCCTCTACCCCAGGCCTTGTTACCAGTGGTACTAATGGACCTCCCTCTACCCCAGGCCTTGTTACCAATGGTACTAATGGACCTCCCTCTACTCCGGGTTTTTTACCAATGGTACTAATGGACCTCCTCTACCCCAAGCCTGGATCCCAATAGCTTGATGGACATCCCTCTACCCCCCTGGCCTTGTTACCAATGGTCTAATTTACCTCCCTCTAACCCCCTGGCCTTGTTACCAAGGCCACTAATGGACTTTCCCCTATTTCAGGAGTGTTTACTGTCTCCAATTTGTTTAATAAAATGTTGAACTTGAACTTTTGGCAGTTCAGAATGTATTTTGTACATGATCCATTCATTTTCCACATCAAATGATGGATACATACCTAAAATGTTATTTTACAAGATACAGACACAATACTTCTGAATCAATCGTTAAACTACATGGTTTACAATATGTGATGATGGATACTGTATACCTCTGTGTGCTATGTAGGCCTACTATATGTGAGAGAGCTCCAATGAATCATTCCAATGTATTACTTTTATTAGGACTTGCAAATGGAAAATATACTACTTGAATAAAATTGATTAAACTACTTGAAAACGTAGAAAAGCTTCTTATTGAGTTTGAACTGTCAGATAATTTCTGTACCTCAGAAATATAACGATAGTATAATGATATTGTGTATATATAATGATATTTAAGAAAAGGGAACAGAGGACACAGGGACATCGTTATGGTAGTTGGATTATTCTGCTGGTTTGACGATGAAAAAGCGGCTGTAGTGGTGTCGGTTCAGGAGGAGAACGGCTGGGCTGTGAGCGTATCGGGAGCACTGCCAGTGAAGCCGCCGAACACCTCCACTATATGGGCTTTAGCTCGTTTAGGCTCGGCGGCCGAGAGTCTTTCACTTCCTCAGTGACAGAAGGCCGCCCCAACTACGCGCTCTATACTACACCCACAGTACGAGCACTCCGCTGCCACCCCAACTACTCACAATGTGCAACCGGTGCGACTACACACACTGCGCAGCGAGCTCCACCTCCACTACCTGCACCCCGCGGCGACAGTCATCTGATTTGTTGACACTCGTTCCTGTCCACCCAGACTTACCCCGCTACTGGTTGCATAACGTTGTAAGGACAGATGGAGGAGAGCCCGTGAGCCTGTTTTGCCCATGTTCTCTGAACGGACCAGTCTCTCACCATCTCTCTTCCCTCTTGTCTATGGACCGTCAGATATTGAGTAAAGGGAATATTTTGTACGGCTATCATTCTGTGGATCAAAGACCTCACTCTACTCGACTCCGCTACCAGCCACCAGCAGGACTTACACACTTCATCGGCTTCTCTCTCTACTCGGCCACCGCTGCCACGCAGAGGGAGGTACAGGACAGTCGGGCAGGCTGACTTTGTGGAGGAAGGACAGGAACACCTCCACTACCAGGTTCAATAATAGCTTTAATTTGACTGCTGTTTTTAACACTTTAGCATTTATGACTAAAATACTTGCATTAAGATTATTTAAAATATTACATAATATTTTTAGCTATGCTGTACTCTGTCAAACATCCATCATCACACTTATTGTAAACCACGTAGTTAAACATTGTGTTGTGTTGTTTGGTGTCTGTTATCTTGTAGAACAACATTGAAGGTTTGTATCTGTCATTTGACGTGGAACATGAATTAATCATGAATAAAATTCTGCACTACCAATTATCCTTTGTGATGTGTTCATTCAGTATTTAATCCAAAATGAAACTTCCAGATGTACAATGAATACAAATGCAAAATGGAATTGACAACTTTAATGTCTTACAAAATAATGGAAGAAAAATCATTAATTAATTCAAACAAATATTTTATTCATACATTTCATAATAAACTACAGTCCATTTTAAAATGCAAAAAGAAACGTAAAACTTAGTCTTCAAAGTGATAATAGAAGATACATTAACATCACATCATGAAATCCTTCACAGTGTTAATTTGATTCTTCTCACATCTGCAGGATGGCCAGTAATCAGTTCCAGGTATCAATAATATTACAAATACAGCAGGTACCAAACAGGCACATTATACATTGATAGTGTTATGAATTCCAGAAGATGAAATCAGGAGAAACTGAAATAATGACTAACTGACCAAAGTGCAAAAAGTCTCTTATTGTTCCCAACAAACTCTCAAACTCTGATATTTTAATTCAATAATCATCTTAAAAACTAGGTCTACATCTAATGGCTTGGCTCCACACACACACACACACACACACACACACACACACACACACACACACACACACACACACACACACACACACACACACACACACACACACACACACACACACACACACACACACACACACACACACACACAGTGCACAAGAACAAAAACAGGTCTGGGACCAGGCTAGTGTAACTCCTCCATCTCTATGATGGTAGAGGATCCATTCACCTCTCTGGTTTCTTTCTCCCTCTCAGGACACATGGTAACTCTCTCATCACTATGACCATCAGAACTCTCTTGGGACACTTTTGAAGGCTGTGGTGATTCCCTGGGGGTGCGACCAAATATACATCCTGCACAGTTCATTCTGGACCGCTGAGGCCACATTCTGCTTGTAAAAAACCTCGCACACCCTCCTACTGCAAATGCTAACACCATGTTTATCCATGGTGACCGGGTTCCTGCGTCATCAGAGCGGGTTTCTCTAGTAGTGACATTGAGAGTGAGAGAGTCTGGATTTCCTCTCGTCTGTTTGTCAGGGCCGAGGAGAGGATCAAGTCAGTGAGGGGGAGGGAAATGTGTCCCTGTCTGTAAGCATCGTTGGACCCAGAATCCCAGTTCTCAAACCCAGGGCCATAGGTTATATTCCCTGCCGTGACATTCAGCACAGTGTAGGGAGTTTGTTTTTTATTTAAACCATAGAAGTTGAGTTGAAAATTAGATCCAACGTAAGCAGGTTTGCCTACAAAACTACAAATTGTACATCTTCTTGAGTCTTACCGCAGTGACACTCAAACCACCCGTTGTCATTAAATACAACAGAGGTGATGTTGAGATAGAGGTCTCCATCCCCACGTTTAACCCTGTCCTCAAAGCCCACTCCGGGTGTGAATACTCCTTGGTGCCGTTTAGCGACCGTGGTGTGTGTAACACCTGTTGATTTACTCTCATGGCGATGCTTCCATTCGACATCACGGTGACATGATCCAGAGAAGGGGAGTGTGACAGTGTCATTCAAAACGACTGTAATTGTAGGAAGCACGGAGAATTCCGCAACGTTGAAATACACATAGTAGGAAAAAGCGATAAACACTGTCTTCCAAAAACAATTCATCGTAGATTGCTACGTTATACTCCGCTAGGCAGCACCTCACCTAAATAGGTTTCTTTCGCCTCTAGACTCCTCCTCCTTAACGTTTCCCGAGAATGGACTGCTCCTCCCCTTACCGACTTGGCTGTCCATTTCGAACCCCAGTTCACTCAGAATGCCTACCCAATGAGTGTTATTGTAGATATTGAGAGACGACTATAGACTACTGGGACAGGTAGTGACTCCTTCACCTGCTGCTGACTGCCGTCTCCTCACACAGCCCAGACTATATTCTCCCGACCAGCAACACTACAACTGCCAGTCGAAGGCAAACCACTTTTTAGTATAAAACCCGCACACTGTCTTTACCACCTTCCCTGTGTCCTTTTCATGTTCTTATAAATCATAATATCCCTGCCTACACTATCATTTATACATTATACAATTATTTCCCTCTGGTAATTAAAGTATCTTACAGTTGTTTCAAATTTATTTATTCTAGTAGTTTATTCTAGTAGTTTTTTCAATTTTATTCTAGTAGTTTATTTCCTATTTGCGAGTGTTCATAGTAATACATACATTTGAATTCTTCATCGGAGATCTCTCTCATATAGTACATAGCACATACAGGTATACAGTAAACATGTCATAAATATATTTTCCATTTGCAAGTATCGATAAAAAGTAATACATTGGAATGATTCGTTGGAGCTCTCTCCCATATAGTACGCCTACATAGCACACAGAGGTATACAGTAAAACAGTTTTTAAATTATTATTTAACCAGGTAGGCCAGTTGAGAACATGTTCTCATTTACAACTGCGACCTGGCCAAGATAAAGCAAAGCAGTGCGACAAAAACAACAACACAGAGTTCCACATGGAATAAACAACGTACAGTCAATAACACAATAGAAGACCTGTATACAGTGTGTGCAAATGAAGTAAGGAGGCAAGGCAATAAATAGGCCATAGTGGCGAAGTAATTACAATTTAGCAATTAACACTGGAGAGATAGATGTGCAGATGAGGATGTACAAGTAGAAATACTGGTGTGCAAAAGAGCAGAAAAAATAATAAATATGGGATGAGGTTGGTAGTTGGTTGGACGGCGATTTACTGATGGGCTTTGTACGGCTGCAGCGATTCTTGAAGTTAGTGAGGGAGATATAAATCTCCAACTTCAGTGATTTTTGCAATTCGTTCCAGTTAAATGGAACAAATAAAAATATGACAAGTAGAGCAACAATTAAAACACTACAGTCATCAATGCTAATAATAACAGTCAGATAAAAGCTTTACTTGAATGTGGTAGTGAAGGTGCTCCTGTCCTTCCTCCACCCAGTAAACTTACCCGGACGGTCCTGTACCTCTTTCTACCCGTCTCATACCTCCACAAAGTAGGCTTGTGTTGGCTGACCATTTCAGGTCGGAACCCACTGGGCACACACGTTTCTCCGTCATTTCAATTAAATTATATTGAGCGAACTTGAAATATGAGTTGAATTGACCTCTGTATCCAGTGGGGAGATATGTTTATGGCCTGGAATTTAAAACAGTAAACCACAAACAAGATATCCGAGTTCCCAGTTGTTTTGAAAGTGGAATTAAGACAGTCCACCAACTCTACCTCAGTGCCACCTTTGCTGACAGCAATGTGATTATCTCCTGCTTCCTAAAATCCTCTATGATGTCCTTTCTTTTCTTTGTGTTCAGCTCCAGGTTGTTTCCACTACACCTGGCTTTTTAGACATTGCACTTCGTGTCTGTCTATAGGCTGTCTCGTCATTGATAGTGAAGAACCCTATGAAGTTATTAGTCTCACAATGGATTTTGAGGAACCCCTTATATAATACTGCTATGATAATACAAACCAACCGCCTCCTTAATATCTAAACATATTATTTGAAAGACTGAGAATGGAGCGTTCTGCATGAAATATGTACTTTATTATTGTCAATGACATGGCACACAACCATTGGTTGATGCAATGTGGCGTGTGCAATGTAGGCGTCCTCGTAGGGATTCAGTGGGCTTGGCTGCAGAGGAACTCAGCAGTGGCTGGTAGCGACTACAGAGTAGAGTATGACATGCCAGTGTTTGTTCCTGAGGGGATGTGTTTTCTTGGTCTTGGATCCACAGAGTGACAGCAGAATGTTCCATTTATTCTATGGATCTTTCCTTCCCTTCTTATTTCTGCCACCATGGTATGATCCAGAGCAGGGGGGTGTAACTGGGTCATTCAAAATCACTGTTATAGTGATAGGAAGAGACACGGAGGATTTTGCAACAAGTGCAAGTAGGAAAACAGTCAATACACTTTTCCCCTTCATAATCAAGGCTGTTCGTTGTTCAGGAGGCCAAGGCAGTTCTCTCTAGCAATGCTCAAGAACTCAATCTGGCTTCTGGCTTCTTTCTTGTTGTTGGCAGCGTCCTTCTGGCTACTTTCTTGTTGTTGGCAACGTCCTTCTGTCTTCTTTCTTGTTGTTGGCAACGTCCTTCTGTCTTCTTTCTTGTTGTTGGCAACGTCCTTCTGGCTTCTTTGTACTCAGCACACACCTGAGCACATATAAAGGATGAATCTTCGGCTTCCGAAAATGGCGACTCCTCCCCGATACCTTTTCCTGAATTTGGACTCCTTCTCCCGTTTGGCAAGAAATGTAGTTTGATGTGGAACATTAATTCATCTTGAATAACCTTCTGCACTACCAATTATCCTTTGTGATGTGTTAATTCAGTATTTAATCCAAAATGAAACTTCCAGATGTACAATGAATACAAATGCAAAATGAAATTGACAACTTTAATGTCTTACAAAATAATGGAAGAAAAACAAATATTTTATTCATACATTTCATAATAAACTACAGTCCATTTTATAATGCAAAAAGAAACGTAAAACTTAGTCTTAAAAGTGATAATAGAAGATACATTAACATCACATCATGAAATCCTTCACAGTGTTAATTTGATTCTTCTCACATCTGCAGGATGGCCAGTAGTCAGTTCCAGGTATCAATAATATTACAAATACAGCAGGTACCAAACAGACACATTATACATTGATAGTGTTATGAATTCCAGAAGATGAAAGCAGGAGAAACTGAAATAATGACTAACTGACCAAAATGCAAAAAGTCTCTTATTGTTCCCAACTAACTCTCAAACTCTGATATTTTAATTCAATAATCATCTTAAGAACTAGGCCTACATCTAATGGCTTGGCTCCACACACACACACACACACACACACACACACACACACACACACACACACACACACACACACACACACACACACACACACACACACACACACACACACACACACACACACACACACACACACACACACACACACACACACACACAGTGCACAAGAACAAAAACAGGTCTGGGACCAGGCTAGTGTAACTCCTCCATCTCTATGATGGTAGAGGACCCATTCACCTCTCTGGTTTCTTTCTCCCTCTCAGGACACATGGTAACTCTCTCATCACTATGACCATCAGAACTCTCTTGGGACTCTTTTGAAGGCACTGGCTGTGGGGATCGTCTGGGGGCGCAAACAAAGATACATCCTGAACAGTTCATTCTGGACTGCTGAGGCCACTCTCTGCCTGCAAGAAAACTCACACACCCTACTACTGCAAATGCTAAAACTATCTTTATCCATAGTGACCGGGTTCCTGCGTCCTCAGAGCGGGTTTCTCTAGTAGTGACAGTGAGAGTGAGAGAGTCTGGATTTCCTCTCGTCTGTTTGTCAGGGCCGAGGAGGCATAGGTATGTCCCCTGATCAGAAAGGATCAAGTCAGTGAGGGGGAGGGAAATGTGTCCATGTCTGTAAGCATCGTTGGACCCAGAATTCCAGTTCTCAAACCGAGGGCCATAGGTTATATTCCCTGCCGTGACATTCAGCACAGTCTGTCCATCCTTTTCACAGTAGACGTGTATCTCACGGTCAGGAGTTTGTTTTTTATTTAAACCTGTTGTTGTTGATAGCAGATATAACTAGCTTAATGTCTGCAATCTATTACAGATATCTGCGATGGTTCCGTGTTAAATAACCTGTGTATTTGGCTTCCTGTCTTATTATGGTCGCATGGTTGATTGTTTCCTCGCCAACTTCCTGTAGACTAAAACTGACATGGTTGGATGATTGAGTGACTGTCAGTGAGGGACATAACAGGAGGAAAATTGCTGATTTACAACCAAGTTTCTAAATTGCACTTTCTGTATTCTACTATTCTAACTCACACACACACACACACGCACACACACACACACACACAGAGGTCTAGGACTAGGCTAGTGTAACTCTTCCATCTCTATGATGGTAGAGGAACTATTCACCTCCATTCAGACTTATAGATGGCCTAGACTGGCAGCTCTAATGAACTTAACCTCTGCAGTTAACTCTGGGTCTTCCATTCCTGTGGCGGTCCATGAGAGCCAGTTTCATCATAATGCTCTATGGTTTTTGCGACTGCACTTGAAGAAACTTTCAAAGTTCTTGAAATGTTCCACATTGACTGACTTTCATGTCTTAAAGCAGTAATGGACTGCCGTTTTTCTTTGCTTTTTTGAGCTGTTCGTGCCATAATATGGACTTGGTCTTTTACCAAATATGGCTATCTTCTGTATATCCCCCCAACCTTGTCACATCACAACTAATTGGCTCTAACTTTTAAGAAGGCACAGCTGTTAATTGAAATGCATTCCAGGTGACTACCTCACGAAGCTGGTTGATAAAATGCCAAGAGTGTGCAAAGCTGTCATCAAGGCAAAGGTTGGCTACTTTGAAGAGTCTCAAATATAAAATATATATTTGATTTGTTTAACCCTTTTTTGGTTACTACATGATTGTTATTTCCTAGTTTTGATGTCTTCACTATTTTTAAAAAATGTTAGAAAATAGTAAAAAAAACAAAGAAGAACTCTTGAATGAGTAGGTGTTATAAAACTTTTTACTGGTACTGTCATAATAATATATTTGAAGTACCTCGGACATCGGGTCTTCATATGTAGCTACGGTCCTGGAGAGGGTGGAGGGCTAACTAAAGCAGTTATTTATTCTGTGAATCTGTGATTTTGTAATGATGCTGAATATTAACAGCTGATAGTTTGTGGTCTGAACTGATCTCTATGCCCCTTTGTAACGCACCCCATGCTCCCCATCTAGAAGGGCTATGTACCTTATGGTGGAAAAATAGGGCCTGACCCAGCCCAGACAATGTCAAAATAGATACACTAGATGGCAATAAAGTTTAAAATATAACGCATGTGTCACCGACTAGTGAAGTCAGGAATACTCATCAACTCTTGGTACTGTAGTGGAGGGGAGGGGAAAGGTAATATGTTATAATACACTCCATTTAACAGATTTTAAACACAGGTTAGAAACAGGAATTCTGGGAAAAATACATTTAAGGAGGATCACAAAAATCTGTTTGCTTACTAATCCAATAGGTGTAGCTATAATACTGTAATGACCTGACTAGATCATAAAAAGAACAATTGTCTTGAGTTACGAATTTACGGTTTATTAACTAAACGTCAACACGGGCTACTGTTGGGCTGTAGCCCACACCAAATACATGAAGGATACCCCACAAACCAAATGTGACCTTCTCTTGTGAAGGCCAGACGTAAGAGAGAGAACAATGGCTAAACCAGGTGTTAACTTCCAATGCTCCATCCCCCTGCCCAGCCCCCCTCCACGCCACTCCGCCAACCACCAGGATGCCCGGCATCAGAACATTCCAGGCATTCCCGTGATTGGCAGATAGCAGGTTGATTGGCATGTCGGACCCCGCGAACACTGGGTACTGGTAAGTAAAACACAACCAACTAATAACACACAGCTGTCTGTGCGGGTCGCTGCAATACAGTGACAGTGGTTGGTACAAGTTCACTTTCTCAGCCATAGCCTAAAAACTCAAGTGGAAGTTAGGCCTAGCTGTTTACCTCACATCTGAAGGCTGGGGGTCATTTAGGACGTCTTCTACTGCGGATCGCTAAAATATCACCATTATGATCACACTTCTCAATACAAATATTATGGCGACACAATACCAAAGATGGCTTGGTTTGGTTTAGAAACTTAGGAACAAAGCTGGAGTTATCACTGTAGCCTGTCATCACCTGCACTGTATTTTCACGCCAAGAAAAAAACCTCCAGGCTTCCGTCGTAGCTGTCAATTTATAGAAAAAAAGAACTAAGGGGGCAGTTTGAAAAACGGATCCCGTCTGAAACGTCCTGTGGAATAACAGACATTCTGGGGTAATTCACACATAACCAACGTGTTCTAGTAATACTAGTCCAATGTGAATAGAACTATAGCCTTAATAATAACTCCTACAGAATTAAGCATTTCTTGCAGTAAAATTATACACTAAATGTAGGTAAAATGTGGATTTAGGAACAGGAGTGGAGAAATATATATTTTTATGTCAGCATCTTGAGAGAATGCAATGCTCATTAGATAACATCTATAGACATGTCTTCATCATGACAGCAGTCTTCTAGGGCAACATATAATGACAAGAGAGACATATAGTCTGCCATCTCCATCTGCATGGCCTGGATGAGCCAGGGGTTATACATCGCTGCTTGCATCCCTGCCATCTGAGAAGGGTACATGTGTCAACCTCATTCCATGGAGGGCAGAGTGTCTGCAGGTTTTCACCCCTCTCTTATACTTGATTGATCAATTAAGGTCATTGATTAGTTAGAAACTCCCTCACTGGTTGGCTGGGTCTTAATTGGACACAAATTGTAAAACCAGCAAACACTCAGTCCTCCATGGAATGAGTTTGACAACCCTGATTTAGGCCTAGGGCCTCAGCTTGGATCAGGGCCTTAGTCTTGAACTGTTTTCCCAGTTCTTACTGTTTTCATACTTTAATAACTCAAGTTTGTTTCATCTACACTTCATATGAGAATGTCTCAAACACTAATCAGGCTAGAACTGTTGTGTGGATAAAAGCTGAAATTCAACAGACAGTTTGTACCATTTGTGTGAAATATATTTTTAAACAGTGTTCTTTGAGCGTGGTCTAAAATCATGTTTTAGGCCAGATCCACAATGCAACTAGTACAGCACTAGAAGGACAGATGGTAGGAGACACACATCATTTGCATGTGAGAACTGTGAAATACATTTCAAGCTTTCCATGAACATGGTGTAAAATTATGTTTCAAGCTATTTCCACACTCTAATTAGTACTGTACAGAACTGGAAGGTGACATGATTGGAGACACCATTTATTTTACAACTATGAACTATATTCTCTAAACCTTTTCACAAATCATACCTAGTCAGTTGTCCAATTGATTGTCTTGAAATGTGTCTTTCAGATTTAACCCAACCCTCTGAATCAGAGAGGTGTGGGGGCTGCCTTAATCAACCTCCACGTCTTCACGACATAGTAGCACCATGATTGTGTGGGTTTGAACAAAAGATAAATAAATGTTTGCTGTATTTTATTTAACATTTCCTCTGTGTAGTTGACATCATGCAGCTTAGTTACATTTAAAACATCATTATGAATAGTTAGGCTATAATGGCTACAAAATATACAAACCACATTCTTCAAAGATTATTTTTAATATGATGTTATGTTTTGTTGCTTTGTCAATCAATCATAGCATCCATCATCACATATTGTAAACCATGTAGTTTAACGATTGATTCAGAAGTTTTGTGTCTGTATCTTGTAGAATAACATTTGAGGTATGTATCCACCATTTAATGTTGAAAATGAATTGATCATGTACAAAATACATTCTGAACTACCAAAAAGTTAAGTTCAACATTTTATTAAACAAATTGGAGACAGGAAACACTCCTGAAATAGACATTAGAGGGAGGTCCAACAGTAGCCTTGGTAACAAGGCCTGGGGTAGAAGGAGGTCCATCAGTAGACTTGGTAACAAGGCCTGGGGTAGAGGGAGGTCCATTAGTACCATTGGTAACAAGGCCTGGGGTAGAGGGAGGTCCTGACAGGGCTCTGATGATACAGGCAGGTGCATAGGAGACAAAACATGTCCTTGTCCCCCTCCTGTCTTCTTCTGTCTCTGATTCACCTTCACTTATGGTGACAGAGAGATGCTCCCCACCCTGTTCCCCTTCTGGACAGGGACTGAGTTGAGATCTTGAACAATTCCCTTTAAACCAAGCAGGCCTGGCTTCTTTCAATCTACCTCCAAGAAAATAGAAAACAACAGCAACTAGGATGATCACCAAAACAACCTCCACCCCCACCAACACCTCCACCACCACCCATGTTGGCATTCCTGTGTCATTGGAGTGCTTCTTTTTGGGAGTGACAGTGAGAATGACAGTTTCTGGATTTCCTCTCTGGTGGTCAGAGCTGAAGAAGCACCGGTATGTCCCCTGATCAGAACGCTGTAAGTTGTTGATGGTGAGGGACATGTCTCCCTGTTGGTAAGCATCGTTGGACACCGACACCCTGTTCTCAAACCCAGAGCCGTAGGTTATATTCCCTGCCGTGACATTCAGCACAGTCTGTCCATCATTTTCCCAATAGAAGTGTACCTCACTGTCAGGAGTTAGTTTTTTAGTTAAGCTGTAGCAGTGGAGTTGAAAATTAGATCCAACATTGGCCTACAACAATCGGGACTAAAACTACAAATTGTACATCTTCTTGAGTCTTACCGCAGTGACACTCAAACCACCCGTTGTCATTAAATACAACAGAGGAGATGGTGAGATAGAGGTCTCCATCCCCACGTTTAACCCTGTCCTCAAAGCCCACTCCGGGTGTGAATACTTCTTGGTGCAGTGTACTGTACAGAGGTGTATGTGTGCTACTTCTTATGCTGAAGACATTTGTATCAACAACACCTTGCTATTTCACTGCATATTCAGTACATGAAACAAACAGGCTTATTTCCCCTTTAAAAAGTGCTGTTGAGCTACTGGAAAAGTCCTATATTATTTCAAATCTACTAATATTATTATGTTGATTATGATTATGGTGGTGATGATGATTATTATTTTTATAAGAGGTATATTTGTCTTGTGTTTTATATGAGGCACAGAAATTGTCTGAAGCTTTTCTTAGTTTATTCAAGTAGTATATTTTCAATTTGAAAGTATTACAATTATTACATATAATTGGAACTCTTTGTTGGAGCTCTCACATATAGTACATAGAACAGAGGTATACAGTAAAACAGTCACAAATAGAACATCAATAAATATAATAGAATAATTAAAAGTGCATAGTTGTAAGATTATAAAACAGTACAGCCATCGATGCTAAAGTACATCTCTATGTGAACAGTTTAGAGATGGTTATTGGCAGCTCCTCCATCTCTATGTGAACAGACAGATCATTCACCTTTCTGTTCTCTCCTAATCTCAGAGGCTCATCCTCAGTGCTCTCATCATCCACACTATCTCTGTGTTCTTCTGTCTTCCCATGGATGAGGCCTGTTAGACGTGATACCAATTCTGTGACTTGGTTTTTGAAACGTATAATCATCAAAAGCATTCCCATAAGTCCTATCATCATCATCATCATCATCATCATCATCATCATCATCACCACCACCACTACTACCCACGTTGGCAACATTCCTGTGTCATCCTTGTGCTTTTCTTGATGATGGACAAGGACAGCATCTGGAATTCCCTCTCTTTAGAGCCATAGAAGCACCGGTATGTCCCCTGATCAGAACGCTGGAAGTTGCTGATGGTGAGGGACATGTCTCCCTGTCTGTAAGCATCGTTGGACACCGACACCCTGTTCTCAAACCCAGAGCCGTAGGTTATATTCCCTGCCGTGACATTCAGCACAGTCTGTCCATCCTTTTCCCAATAGAAGTGTACCTTACTGTCAGGAGTTTGTTTTTCAGTTGAGCCGTGGCAAGTAAGTTTGACATTATCTCCAACATGAGCAGATATTTCAGTGGGGACCAAGACTTCTAGATATACATCCTGTAAAACCTTGTTGTTGCAGACACACTCATACCACCCCTTGTCATTGTACTCAGCTGGGAAGATGGTGAGAGAGTTTCCATTCTGGAGTTCAACCCTTTTCTCATAACCCTCTCCTTTGGTCAAATTCTTGTCAAATTTAGCAACCAGATTACAGAAGCTCCCTGCAGGACTCTGACAATGCCTCCACTCGATGACACCTCCATGGCATGATCCAGGGAAGGAAAGTAGGATCTTGCCATTCAACATCACTGTTACATTTATAGGATCAGACAAGGAGTATTTTGCAACAAGTGCAAGCAGGAAAAAGGTGATGACTCGTTCCCCCGTCATAGTCAAGGCAGTTCTCTCTGGCAGTGCTCACGCCCTCAATTTGGCTTCAGAGTACTTTGTTGTTGCTTGCTTTGCGGATGGCAGCTCCTCCACACATTTATATGCTTACAGTAATCTCACTTTAGGGAATGAATGATCTTCGGGCAGATGGTGACTCATCCCCTTTATTGCGAAAATGGACAGCTCCTAGCCTTACCAAGGTTTATACTGCTGCTGTTTTTGTTCAAGAAATCTGTATGCAATATTTTTCTTATAAGAACATTACATTACACACTAATACGTTTCACAAATATTATGTACATAATGTAGTTAATTAACTTAGATTTTTTCGGGAAAATCTGAGTTCCGGGATACCTTCACAGCCCAGCCGTTCTCCTGACCGGTGTTGTGCCGAAAATCTCCCCCCTGCCAGAATCCCCCCCTTCTAATTTCCTTAATTTTGTGGCTAGAGTCAAATACCTCCTGTGGCACAAATCAGAGTCAAACACTTTCTATAGAACAAACTTCACGTCAGGGTAGGCAACCGACACCGAGGGCCCCCCGGGTGCAGGCGGTGGCGGTCGCGGGCGCGGGCGCCATACAAGCTAGAACAGCCATATACACTTGGAACACATAGCCGAAAACGGCAGACAAAAATGCTTTCTGCTACTAAGATCAGTGAAATGTAGGCTAAACTGACAACGGAGTGTACTACTTTATTCAAGTAGTTTATTCCATTTTTCTCAAGTGAGATATTTCCATTTGCAATTATTAATAGTAATACATACATTGGAATTGTTCGTCGGAGATCTCGCTCATACAGTAGCACGTACAGGTATACAGTAAAACAGTCACAAATATAATATAAATAAACATAAATATAACAATTAAAAGTGCAGACTGGTAAGATTATAATAACATTTAAGTCATAAATGCTAAAGTGTTAAAAACAGCAGTCAGATTAAAGCTATTATTGAACCTGGTAGTGGAGGTGTTCCTGTCCTTCCTCCACAAAGTCAGCCTCCCCGACTGTCCTGTACCTCCCTCTGCGTGGCAGCGGTGGCCGAGTAGAGAGAGAAGCCGATGAAGTGTGTAAGTCATGCTGGTGGCTGGTAGCGGAGTCGAGTAGAGTGAGGTCTTTGATCCACAGAATGATAGCCGTACAAAATATTCCCTTTACTCAATATCTGACGGTCCATAGACAAGAGGGAAAGAGAGATGGTGAGAGACTGGTCCGTTCAGAAAACATGGGCAAAACAGGCTCACGGGCTCTCCTCCATCTGTCATTATAACGTTATGCAGCCAGTAGCGGGGTAAGTCTGGGTGGAAAGGAACGAGTGTCAACAAATCAGATGACTGTCGCCGCGGGGTGCAGGTAGTGGAGGTGGAGCTCGCTGCGCAGTGTGTGTAGTCGCACCGGTTGCACATTGTGAGTAGTTGGGGTGGCAGCGGAGTGCTCGTACTGTGGGTGTAGTGTAGAGCGCGTAGTTGGGGCGGCCTTCTGTCACTGAGGAAGTGAAAGACTCTCGGCCGCCGAGCCTAAACGAGCTAAAGCCCATATAGTGGAGGTGTTCGGCGGCTTCACTGGCAGTGCTCCCGATACGCTCACAGCCCAGCCGTTCTCCTCCTGACCGACACCACTACAGCCGCTTTTTCATCGTCAAACCAGCAGAATAATCCAACTACCATAACGATGTCCCTGTGTCCTCTGTTCCCTTTTCTTAAATATCATTATATATACACAATATCATTATACTATCGTTATATTTCTGAGGTACAGAAATTATCTGACAGTTCCAAACTCAATAAGAAGCTTTTCTACGTTTTCAAGTAGTTTAATCAATTTTATTCAAGTAGTATATTTTCCATTTGCAAGTCCTAATAAAAGTAATACATTGGAATGATTCATTGGAGCTCTCTCACATATAGTAGGCCTACATAGCACACAGAGGTATACAGTATCCATCATCACATATTGTAAACCATGTAGTTTAACGATTGATTCAGAAGTATTGTGTCTGTATCTTGTAAAATAACATTTTAGGTATGTATCCATCATTTGATGTGGAAAATGAATGGATCATGTACAAAATACATTCTGAACTGCCAAAGTTCAAGTTCAACATTTTATTAAACAAATTGGAGACAGTAAACACTCCTGAAATAGGGAAAGTCCATTAGTGGCCTTGGTAACAAGGCCAGGGGTTAGAGGAGGTAAATTAGACCATTGGTAACAAGGCCAGGGGGGTAGAGGGATGTCCATCAAGCATTGGGATCCAGGCTTGGGGTAGAGGGAGGTCCATTAGTACCATTGGTAAAAAACCCGGAGTAGAGGGAGGTCCATTAGTACCATTGGTAACAAGGCCTGGGGTAGAGGGAGGTCCATCAGTACCATTGGGATCCAGGCCTGGAGTAGAGGGAGGTCCATTAGTTCCATTGGTAACAAGGCCTGGGGTAGAGGGAAGTCCATTAGTACCATTGGTAACAAGGCCTGGGGTAGAGGGAGGTCCATTAGTACCATTGGTAACAAGGCCTGGGGTAGAGGGAGGTCCAAACAGGGCTCTGATGATACAGGCAGGTGCTTAGGGAAAAAAACATGTCCATGTCCCCCTCCTGTCTTCTTCTGTCTCTGATTCACCTTCACTTATGCTGACAGAGAGATGCTCCCCACCCTGTTTGAGTTGATCTTGAACAATTCCCTTTAAACCAAGCAGGCCTGGCTTCTTTCAATCTACCTCCAAGAAAATAGAAAACAACAGCAACTAGGATGATCGCGAAAACCACCAACACCACCACCACCCATGTTGGTATTCCTGTGTAGTCAAGAGTGATTTTGAGATTGACAGCTTCTGGATTTCCTCTCTGGTGGTCAGGGCCGAAGATGCACAGGTATGGTTACCGAAAGGGAGACATGTCCTACACCATCAAAAACGTACAGCTTTCTGATCAGGGGATATACCTGTGCATCTTCGGCCCTGACCACCAGAGAGGAAATCCAGAAGCTGTCAATCTCAAAATCACTCTTGACTACACAGGAATACCAACATGGGTGGTGGTGGTGTTGGTGGTTTTCGCGATCATCCTAGTTGCTGTTGTTTTCTATTTTCTTGGAGGTAGATTTGAAGAAGCCAGGCCTGCTTCGTTTAAAGGGAATTGTTCAAGATCTCAACTCAGTCCCTGTCCAGAAGGGTAACAGGGTGGGGAGCATCTCTCTGTCAGCATAAGTGAAGGTGAATCAGAGACAGAAGAAGACAGGAGGGGGACATGGACATGTTTTTTTCCCTAAGCACCTGCCTGTATCATCAGAGCCCTGTTTGGACCTCCCTCTACCCCAGGCCTTGTTACCAATGGTACTAATGGACCTCCCTCTACCCCAGGCCTTGTTACCAATGGTACTAATGGACTTCCCTCTAGCCCAGGCCTTGTTACCAATGGAACTAATGGACCTCCCTCTACTCCAGGCCTGGATCCCAATGGTACTGATGGACCTCCCTCTACCCCAGGCCTTGTTACCAGTGGTACTAATGGACCTCCCTCTACCCCAGGCCTTGTTACCAATGGTACTAATGGACCTCCCTCTACTCCGGGGTTTTTTACCAATGGTACTAATGGACCTCCCTCTACCCCAAGCCTGGATCCCAATGCTTGATGGACATCCCTCTACCCCCCTGGCCTTGTTACCAATGGTCTAATTTACCTCCCTCTAACCCCCTGGCCTTGTTACCAAGGCCACTAATGGACTTTCCCCCTATTTCAGGAGTGTTTACTGTCTCCAATTTGTTTAATAAAATGTTGAACTTGAACTTTTGGCAGTTCAGAATGTATTTTGTACATGATCCATTCATTTTCCACATCAAATGATGGATACATACCTAAAATGTTATTTTACAAGATACAGACACAATACTTCTGAATCAATCGTTAAACTACATGGTTTACAATATGTGATGATGGATACTGTATACCTCTGTGTGCTATGTAGGCCTACTATATGTGAGAGAGCTCCAATGAATCATTCCAATGTATTACTTTTATTAGGACTTGCAAATGGAAAATATACTACTTGAATAAAATTGATTAAACTACTTGAAAAAACGTAGAAAAGCTTCTTATTGAGTTTGGAACTGTCAGATAATTTCTGTACCTCAGAAATATAACGATAGTATAATGATATTGTGTATATATAATGATATTTAAGAAAAGGGAACAGAGGACACAGGGACATCGTTATGGTAGTTGGATTATTCTGCTGGTTTGACGATGAAAAAGCGGCTGTAGTGGTGTCGGTTCAGGAGGAGAACGGCTGGGCTGTGAGCGTATCGGGAGCACTGCCAGTGAAGCCGCCGAACACCTCCACTATATGGGCTTTAGCTCGTTTAGGCTCGGCGGCCGAGAGTCTTTCACTTCCTCAGTGACAGAAGGCCGCCCCAACTACGCGCTCTATACTACACCCACAGTACGAGCACTCCGCTGCCACCCCAACTACTCACAATGTGCAACCGGTGCGACTACACACACTGCGCAGCGAGCTCCACCTCCACTACCTGCACCCCGCGGCGACAGTCATCTGATTTGTTGACACTCGTTCCTGTCCACCCAGACTTACCCCGCTACTGGTTGCATAACGTTGTAAGGACAGATGGAGGAGAGCCCGTGAGCCTGTTTTGCCCATGTTCTCTGAACGGACCAGTCTCTCACCATCTCTCTTTCCCTCTTGTCTATGGACCGTCAGATATTGAGTAAAGGGAATATTTTGTACGGCTATCATTCTGTGGATCAAAGACCTCACTCTACTCGACTCCGCTACCAGCCACCAGCATGACTTACACACTTCATCGGCTTCTCTCTCTACTCGGCCACCGCTGCCACGCAGAGGGAGGTACAGGACAGTCGGGCAGGCTGACTTTGTGGAGGAAGGACAGGAACACCTCCACTACCAGGTTCAATAATAGCTTTAATTTGACTGCTGTTTTTAACACTTTAGCATTTATGACTAAAATACTTGCATTAAGATTATTTAAAATATTACATAATATTTTTAGCTATGCTGTACTCTGTCAAACATCCATCATCACACTTATTGTAAACCACGTAGTTAAACATTGTGTTGTGTTGTTTGGTGTCTGTTATCTTGTAGAACAACATTGAAGGTTTGTATCTGTCATTTGACGTGGAACATGAATTAATCATGAATAAAATTCTGCACTACCAATTATCCTTTGTGATGTGTTCATTCAGTATTTAATCCAAAATGAAACTTCCAGATGTACAATGAATACAAATGCAAAATGGAATTGACAACTTTAATGTCTTACAAAATAATGGAAGAAAAATCATTAATTAATTCAAACAAATATTTTATTCATACATTTCATAATAAACTACAGTCCATTTTAAAATGCAAAAGAAACGTAAAACTTAGTCTTCAAAGTGATAATAGAAGATACATTAACATCACATCATGAAATCCTTCACAGTGTTAATTTGATTCTTCTCACATCTGCAGGATGGCCAGTAATCAGTTCCAGGTATCAATAATATTACAAATACAGCAGGTACCAAACAGGCACATTATACATTGATAGTGTTATGAATTCCAGAAGATGAAATCAGGAGAAACTGAAATAATGACTAACTGACCAAAGTGCAAAAGTCTCTTATTGTTCCCAACAAACTCTCAAACTCTGATATTTTAATTCAATAATCATCTTAAAAACTAGGTCTACATCTAATGGCTTGGCTCCACACACACACACACACACACACACACACACACACACACACACACACACACACACACACACACACACACACACACACACACACACACACACACACACACACACACACACACACACACACACACACACACACACACACACACACAGTGCACAAGAACAAAAACAGGTCTGGGACCAGGCTAGTGTAACTCCTCCATCTCTATGATGGTAGAGGATCCATTCACCTCTCTGGTTTCTTTCTCCCTCTCAGGACACATGGTAACTCTCTCATCACTATGACCATCAGAACTCTCTTGGGACACTTTTGAAGGCTGTGGTGATTCCCTGGGGTGCGACCAAATATACATCCTGCACAGTTCATTCTGGACCGCTGAGGCCACATTCTGCTTGTAAAAAACCTCGCACACCCTCCTACTGCAAATGCTAACACCATGTTTATCCATGGTGACCGGGTTCCTGCGTCATCAGAGCGGGTTTCTCTAGTAGTGACATTGAGAGTGAGAGAGTCTGGATTTCCTCTCGTCTGTTTGTCAGGGCCGAGGAGAGGATCAAGTCAGTGAGGGGAGGGAAATGTGTCCCTGTCTGTAAGCATCGTTGGACCCAGAATCCCAGTTCTCAAACCCAGGGCCATAGGTTATATTCCCTGCCGTGACATTCAGCACAGTGTAGGGAGTTTGTTTTTATTTAAACCATAGAAGTTGAGTTGAAAATTAGATCCAACGTAAGCAGGTTTGCCTACAAAACTACAAATTGTACATCTTCTTGAGTCTTACCGCAGTGACACTCAAACCACCCGTTGTCATTAAATACAACAGAGGTGATGTTGAGATAGAGGTCTCCATCCCCACGTTTAACCCTGTCCTCAAAGCCCACTCCGGGTGTGAATACTCCTTGGTGCCGTTTAGCGACCGTGGTGTGTGTAACACCTGTTGATTTACTCTCATGGCGATGCTTCCATTCGACATCACGGTGACATGATCCAGAGAAGGGGAGTGTGACAGTGTCATTCAAAACGACTGTAATTGTAGGAAGCACGGAGAATTCCGCAACGTTGAAATACACATAGTAGGAAAAAGCGATAAACACTGTCTTCCAAAAACAATTCATCGTAGATTGCTACGTTATACTCCGCTAGGCAGCACCTCACCTAAATAGGTTTCTTTCGCCTCTAGACTCCTCTTCCTTAACGTTTCCCGAGAATGGACTGCTCCTCCCTTACCGACTTGGCTGTCCATTTCGAACCCCAGTTCACTCAGAATGCCTACCCAATGAGTGTTATTGTAGATATTGAGAGACGACTATAGACTACTGGGACAGGTAGTGACTCCTTCACCTGCTGCTGACTGCCGTCTCCTCACACAGCCCAGACTATATTCTCCCGACCAGCAACACTACAACTGCCAGTCGAAGGCAAACCACTTTTTAGTATAAAACCCGCACACTATCTTTACCACCTTCCCTGTGTCCTTTTCATGTTCTTATAAATCATAATATCCCTGCCTACACTATCATTTATACATTATACAATTATTTCCCTCTGGTAATTAAAGTATCTTACAGTTGTTTAAAATGTATTTATTCTAGTAGTTTATTCTAGTAGTTTTTTCAATTTTATTCTAGTAGTTTATTTCCTATTTGCGAGTGTTCATAGTAATACATACATTTGAATTCTTCATCGGAGATCTCTCTCATATAGTACATAGCACATACAGGTATACAGTAAACATGTCATAAATATATTTTCCATTTGCAAGTATCGATAAAAAGTAATACATTGGAATGATTCGTTGGAGCTCTCTCCCATATAGTACGCCTACATAGCACACAGAGGTATACAGTAAAACAGTTTTTAAATTATTATTTAACCAGGTAGGCCAGTTGAGAACATGTTCTCATTTACAACTGCGACCTGGCCAAGATAAAGCAAAGCAGTGCGACAAAAACAACAACACAGAGTTCCACATGGAATAAACAACGTACAGTCAATAACACAATAGAAGACCTGTATACAGTGTGTGCAAATGAAGTAAGGAGGCAAGGCAATAAATAGGCCATAGTGGCGAAGTAATTACAATTTAGCAATTAACACTGGAGAGATAGATGTGCAGATGAGGATGTACAAGTAGAAATACTGGTGTGCAAAAGAGCAGAAAAAATAATAAATATGGGATGAGGTTGGTAGTTGGTTGGACGGCGATTTACTGATGGGCTTTGTACGGCTGCAGCGATTCTTGAAGTTAGTGAGGGAGATATAAGTCTCCAACTTCAGTGATTTTTGCAATTCGTTCCAGTTAAATGGAACAAATAAAAAATATGACAAGTAGAGCAACAATTAAAACACTACAGTCATCAATGCTAATAATAACAGTCAGATAAAAGCTTTACTTGAATGTGGTAGTGAAGGTGCTCCTGTCCTTCCTCCACCCAGTAAACTTACCCGGACGGTCCTGTACCTCTTTCTACCCGTCTCATACCTCCACAAAGTAGGCTTGTGTTGGCTGACCATTTCAGGTCGGAACCCACTGGGCACACACGTTTCTCCGTCATTTCAATTAAATTATATTGAGCGAACTTGAAATATGAGTTGAATTGACCTCTGTATCCAGTGGGGAGATATGTTTATGGCCTGGAATTTAAAACAGTAAACCACAAACAAGATATCCGAGTTCCCAGTTGTTTTGAAAGTGGAATTAAGACAGTCCACCAACTCTACCTCAGTGCCACCTTTGCTGACAGCAATGTGATTATCTCCTGCTTCCTAAAATCCTCTATGATGTCCTTTCTTTTCTTTGTGTTCAGCTCCAGGTTGTTTCCACTACACCTGGCTTTTAGACATTGCACTTCTTGTCTGTCTATAGGCTGTCTCGTCATTGATAGTGAAGAACCCTATGAAGTTATTAGTCTCACAATGGATTTTGAGGAACCCCTTATATTATAGTGCTATGATAATACAAACCAACAGCCTCCTTAATATCTAAACATATTATTTGAAAGACAGAATGGAGCGTTCTGCATGAAATATGTACTTAATATGTATTATTGTCAATGACATGGCACACAACCATTGGTTGATGCAATGTGGCGTGTGCAATGTAGGCGTCCTCGTAGGGATTCAGTGGGCTTGGCTGCACAGGAACTCAGCAGTGGCTGGTAGCGACTACAGAGTAGAGAGTGACATGCCAGTGTTTGTTCCTGAGGGGATGTGTTTTCTTGGTCTTGGATCCACAGAGTGACAGCAGAATGTTCCATTTATTCTATGGATCTTTCCTTCCCATCTTATTTCTGCCACCATGGCATGATCCAGAGCAGGGGGGTGTAACTGGGTCATTCAATATCACAGTTATAGTGATAGGAAGAGACACGGAGGATTTTGCAACAAGTGCAAGTAGGAAAACAGTCATTACACTTTTCCCCTTCATAATCAAGGCTGTTCGTTGCTCAGGAGGCCAAAGCAGTTCTCTCTGGCAATGATCAAGAACTCAACCTGGCTTCTTTCTTGTTGTTGGCAACGTCCTTCTGGCTTCTTTGTACTTCTTTGTACTCCGCACACAGCTGAGCACAGTTATATATCTATAGCGACTCCTCCTACATAATACCAGTTCCTGAACATTGGACTGCTTCTTCCCGTGGGCAAGACATGATAGCGGAGCTGCTCAGCGGCTTCACTGGCTGGGTGCTCGTGATATATGGCAGCCATGCTCCTGCCGCTGTCTTTCCGTCTTCCTCACACAGCCCAGCCGTTCCCCTCCCGACAGTACAGCTGCCAGTCAGAGGCAAGCCGCCTTTTCAGCGTCAAACCAGCAGACTAATCCTGCTAACATTAGAACTATCCATGTCAACCATGGCCATGTGACCTCAGTGCGCTTTCCTATAAATCATTATCATTATATATTATACACAATATAATGATATACATTGTTCTATCATTATATTCCTGTGGTACAGAAACTATATGATAGTTCCAAACTCAATCAGAAGCTTTTATAAGGTTATTCAAGTAGTTTAATCAATTTCAAGTAGTATATTTTCCATTTGGAGTATTAATAGTTATACATACATTGGAATTCTGTCCTTCCTCCACACAGTAAGCCTGCCCGACTGTCCTGTACCTCCCTCTGGATGGCAGCGGTGGCCGAGTAGAGAGAGAAACCGATGAAGTGTGTAAGTCATGCTGGTGGCTGGTAGCGGAGTCGAGTAGAGAGTATAGAGAGACAGAAACTGACGGTTCCAAACTCAATCCAAAACGTGTTGAATTTTCTTCAAGTAGTTTATTCAAGTAGTTTGTTCAAGTAGTACCTTATATTTACCTGTTAACAGTAATACATACATTGGAATTCTACGTTGGAGCTCTCTCAGATAAAGTAAATAACACACATCGAGGAATACAGTAAAAAAAGTCCGAAATTGAACATTTGAAAATATCATGAATATAACAATACGCCCAGAGTGGTAATATTATTTAAAATCTGTAGTCATAAACGCTAAACCGGCTTCACCTGCCGCTGACTGCCGTCTCCCTCACACAGCCCAGACGTTATTCTCCCGTCCGGCAACACTACAACTGCCTGTTGAAATCAAACCACTTTTCAGCGTCAAACCAGCAGACTAATCCTACTACCATTACCCATACCAACCATGTCCCTGTGTCCTCAGTGTCCTTTTCTTATAAAAAATAATATCGCTGCCTACACTATCATTTTATACATTATACCATTATATTCCTGTGGTACATAAATTATCTGACAGATCTTTTAAGTTTATTCAAGTAGTTTATTCCATTTTTCTCAAGTGCGATATTTGCCGGAGTAGAGAGACACGACTGTGGCAGCACATTGTGTGTGTGGTCGGGGCTGATGCACATTGTGTGTGGTCGGGGCTGATGCACATTGTGTGTGTAGTCGGGGCTGATGCACATTGTGTGTGTGGTCGGGGCTGATGCACATTGTGTGTGTGGTCGGGGCGGATGCACATTGTGTGTGGTCGGGGCTGATGCACATTGTGTGTGGTCGGGGCTGATGCACATTGTGTGTGTGGTCGGGGCGGATGCACATTGTGTGTGTGGTCGGGGCTGATGCACATTGCGTGTGTAGTCTGGGATGATGCATATTGTGTGTGTGTAGTCGGGAGGATGCACATTGTGTGTGTAGTCGGGGCTGATGCACATTGCGTGTGTAGTCTGGGATGATGCATATTGTGTGTGTAGTCGGGGAGGATGCACATTGTGTGTGGTCGGGGCTGATGCACATTGTGTGTGTGGTCGGGGCGGATGCACATTGTGTGTGTGGTCGGGGCTGATGCACATTGCGTGTGTAGTCTGGGATGATGCATATTGTGTGTGTGTAGTCGGGGAGGATGCACATTGTGTGTGTAGTCGGGGCTGATGCACATTGCGTGTGTAGTCTGGGATGATGCATATTGTGTGTGTAGTCGGGGAGGATGCACATTGTGTGTGTAGTCTGGGCGGAGATTAATCCAACTGCCATAAATACATTTCCTCAGTTACCTTTTCTTAAATATCATAATATCATCATTTATACACAATATCATTATATACATTATACTATCATTATATTCCTGTGGTACATAATATATCTGACAGTTCCAAACTCAGTCAAAAACCTTTTTAACGTTTTTTACTGACACTGAAAAAGCGGCTTGCCTCCGACTAGAATGTGTAATATTGCCGGTGTTGTGCCGAAAATATTGTGTGCCAGAATCCCCCACCACCCCCTCGCGTTCATCATTGCTGCAACTTGTTCGCTAGTTGAAATTTCTGCTCTTCACTCCGTTGTCAGTTTAGCCTACATTTCACTGATCTTAGTAGCAGAAAGCATTTTTGTCTGCCGTTTTCGGCTATGTGTTCCAAGTGTATATGGCTGTTCTAGCTTGTATGGCACCCGCGACCGCCACCGCCTGCACCCGGGGGCGCTCGGTGTCGGTTGCCTACCCTGACGTGAAGTTTGTTTTATAGAAAGTGTTTGACTCTAATTTGTGCCACAGAGAGTATTTGACTCTAGCAACAAAATTAAGGAAATTAGAAGGGGGTTCTGGCAGGGGAGATTTTCGGCACAACACCGGTCAGGAGAACGGCTGCGCTGTGAAG
Organism: Brachymystax lenok tsinlingensis; assembly: GCA_030435695.1. Lineage (NCBI taxonomy): Eukaryota > Metazoa > Chordata > Actinopteri > Salmoniformes > Salmonidae > Brachymystax > Brachymystax lenok. The sequence goes on along the minus strand of CM059811.1, from coordinate 10,444,121 downwards.
GTATCCCGGAACTCAGATTTTCCCAAAAAAATCTAAGTTAATTAACTACATTATGTACATGATATTTGTGAAACGTATTAGTGTGTAATGTAATGTTCTTATAAGAAAAATATTGCATACAGAACTCTTGAACAAAAACAGCAGCAGTATAAACCTTGGTAAGGCTACGAGCTGTCCATTCTCGGGCTAAAGGGGATGAGTCACCATCTGCCCGAAGATCATTCATTCCCTAAAGTGAGATTACTGTGAGCATATAAATGTGTGGAGGAGTTGCCATCCGCAAAGCAAGCAACAACAAAGTACTCTGAAGCCAAATTGAGGGCGTGAGCACTGCCAGAGAGAACTGCCTTGACTATGACGGGGGAACGAGTCATCACCTTTTTCCTGCTTGCACTTGTTGCAAAATACTCCTTGTCTGATGCTACGAAGTTAACAGTGATGTTGAATGACAAGATCATACTTTCCTTCCCTGGATCATGCCATGGAGGTGTCATCGAGTGGAGGCATTGTCAGGGTCCTGCAGGGAGCTTCTGTTATATGACGGTTGCTAAATTTGACAAGAATTTGACCAAAGGAGAGGGTTATGAGAAAAGGGTTGAACTCCAGAATGGAAACTCTCTCACCATCTTCCCAGCTGAGTACAATGACAAGGGGTGGTATGAGTGTGTCTGCAACAACAAGGTTTTACAGGATGTATATCTAGAAGTCTTGGTCCCCACTGAAATATCTGCCCATGTTGGAGATAATATCAGACTTCCCTGCCATGGCTCAACTAAGAAACGGACAAAGGACAGTGATATATATATCCAATGGTTGAAAGATGGACAGAATGTGGTTACCATCAAGGCAGGGAATGTAACCTATAGCCCTGAGTATAAGGACAGGGTATTTGTGTCCATGGATGGTTACCGACAGGGAGACATGTCCCTCAACCTCACCAACCTACGCCATTCTGATCAGGGGACATACCTGTGCTTCTTCGGCTCTGACCACCAGAGAGAAAATCCAGTAGCTGTCATTCTCAAAATCACTCCTGAAGAGAAGCCATGTGACGAAACAGGAATGCCAACATGGGTGGTGGTGGTGGTGGTGGTGGGGGTTGTGGTTATTTTGGTGATCATCCCAGTTGCTGTTATTTTCTTGTAGGTAGATTGAAAGAAGCCAGGCCTGCTTGGTTTAAAGGGAATTGTTTGAGATCTCAACTCAGTTCCTGTCCAGGACGGGAACCGGGTGGGGAGCATCTCTCTGTCACCATAAGTGAAGGTGAATCAGAGACAGAAGAAGACAGGAGGGGGACAGGGACATGTTTTGTCCTCTATGCACCTGCCTGTATCATCAGAGCCCTGTTAGGACCTCCCTCTACCCCAGGCCTTGTTACCAAGTCTACTGATGGACCTCCCTCTACCCCAGGCCTTGTTACCAAGTCTACTGATGGACCTCCCGCTACCCCAGGCCTTGTTACCAATGGTACTGATGGACCTCCCTCGACCACAGGCCTTGTTACCAATGGTACTAATGGACCTCCCTCTACCCCAGGCCTTGTTACCAATGGTACTGATGGACCTCCCTCTACCACAGGCCTTGTTACCAATGGAACTAATGGACCTCCCTCTACCCCAGGCCTTGTTACCAATGGTACTAATGGACCTCCCGCTACCCCAGGCCTTGTTACCAATGGAACTAATGGACCTCCCTCTACCCCAGGCCTTGTTACCAATGGTACTGATGGACCTCCCTCTACCACAGGCCTTGTTACCAATGGTACTGATGGACCTCCCGCTACCCCAGGCCTTTTTACCAATGGTACTAATGGACCTCCCTCTACCCCAGGCCTGGATCCCAATGCTTGATGGACATCCCTCTACCCCAGGCCTTGTTACCAATGGTCTAATTTACCTCCCTCTACCCCCCTGGCCTTGTTACCAAAGCCACTGATGGACCTCCCTTTAATGTCTATTTCAGGAGTGTTTACTGTCTCCAATTTGTTTAATAAAATGTTTAACTTAACTTTTTGGTTCAGTATGTATTTTGTATGTATTTTGTACATGATCAATTGATTTTCCACATCAAATGATGGATACATACCTCAAATGTTATTCTACAAGATACAGACACAAAACTTCTGAATCAACCATTAAACTACATGTTTTACAATATGTGATGATGGATACTGTATACCTCTGTGTGCTATGTAGGCCTACTATATGGGAGAGAGCTCCAACGAATCATTCCAATGTCAAATGGAAAATATACTACTTGAATAAAATGGATTCAACTACTTGAATAAAACGTAGAAAAGCTTCTGATTGAGTTTGGAACTGTCAGATAACTTCTGTCCCTCAGAAATATAACGATAGTATAATGTATATAATGATACTGTGTATATATGATGATATTTAAGAAAATGGAACAGAGGACACAGAGACATCGTTATGGTAGTTGGATTAGTCTGCCGGTTTGATGATGAAAAAGCGGCTGTAGTGGTGCCGGTCAGGAGGAGACTGGGCTGGGCTGTGAGCGTATCGGGAGCACTGCCAGTGAAGCCGCCGAACACCTCCACTATATGGGCTTTAGCTCGTTTAGGCTCGGCGGCCGAGAGTCTTTCACTTCCTCAGTGACAGAAGGCCGCCCCAACTACGCGCTCTACACTACACCCACAGTACGAGCACTCCACTGCCACCCCAACTACTCACAATGTGCAACCGGTGCGACTACACACACTGCGCAGCGAGCCCCACCTCTACTACCTGCACTCCGCGGCGACAGCCATCTGATTTGTTGACACTCGTTCCTTTCCACCCAGACTTACTGAGTGAAGGGAATATTTTGTTCGGCAATCCACTATCACTCTGTGGATCAAAGACCTCTCTCTACTCTCTACTCGACTCCGCTACCAGCCACCAGCATGATTTACACACTTCATCGGTTTCTCTCTCTACTCGGCCACCGCTGCCATCCAGAGGGAGGTACAGGACAGTCGGGCAGGCTGACTGTGTGGAGGAAGGACAGGAACACCTCCACTACCAGGTTCAATAATAGCTTTAATCTGACTGCTGTTTTTAACACTTTAGCATTTATGACTGTAATTCATGACTATAATCTTAACACTCTGCACTTTTATTTGTTGTTCTATATATTATATTTAGTTATGTTATATTCATGACATGTTTACTGTATACCTGTATGTGCTATGTACTACACGAGAGAGATCTCCGACGAAGAATTCCAATGTATGTATTACTATTAATATTCGCAAATGGGAAATATACTACTAGAATAAATTACTAGAATAAACTACTAGAATAAACTACTAGAATAAACTTGAAAAAAACTACTAGAATAAACTACTAGAATAAATAAATTTGAAACAACTGTAAGATACTTTAATTACCAGAGGGAAATAATTGTATAATGTATAAATGATAGTGTAGGCAGGGATATTATGATTTATAAGAACATGAAAAGGACACAGGGAAGGTGGTAAAGATAGTGTGCGGGTTTTATACTAAAAAGTGGTTTGCCTTCGACTGGCAGTTGTAGTGTTGCTGGTCGGGAGAATATAGTCTGGGCTGTGTGAGGAGACGGCAGTCAGCGGCAGGTGAAGGAGTCACTACCTGTCCCAGTAGTCTATAGTCGTCTCTCAATATCTACAATAACACTCATTAGGTAGGCATTCTGAGTGATCTGGGGTTCGAAATGGACAGCCAAGTCAGTCACTATAAAATAAATCTCTTTTAGAAAATAGTAGACACCAAGTTATCTAACCAGGACCAAATATACTACTACACTACAGGCGAAATGTAGCCTACACGTGCCAAGCTACCGCTGCCTCTCTACCGCTGAATATCTGCAAGGCCAAGCTATTACTATACTACTTTACTACTAACTACATTAATTTACATTATATTTGTGAAACGTATTAGTGTGTGATGTAACGTTCTTATAAAAAAAATATTGATTGCATACAGAACTCTGGAACATAAACAGCAGCAGTCTAAACCTCGGTAAGGGGAGGAGCAGTCCATTCTCGGGAAATGTTGAGGAGGAGGAGTCTATAGAGGCGATAGAAACCTATGTAGGTGATTGTATTTGTATTTAATGACAACGGGTGGTTTGAGTGTCACTGCGGTAAGACTCAAGAAGATGTACAATTTGTAGTTTTAGTCCCGATTGTTGTAGGCCAATGTTGGATCTAATTTTCAACTCCACTGCTACAGCTTAACTAAAAAACTAACTCCTGACAGTGAGGTACACTTCTATTGGGAAAAGGATGGACAGACTGTGCTGAATGTCACGGCAGGGAATATAACCTACGGCTCTGGGTTTGAGAACAGGGTGTCGGTGTCCAACGATGCTTACAGACAGGGAGACATGTCCCTCACCATCAACAACTTACAGCTTTCTGATCAGGGGACATACCGGTTCTTCTTCAGCTCTGACCACCAGAAAGGAAATCCAGAAGCTGTCATTCTCACTGTCACTCCCAAAGAGAAGCACTCCAATGACACAGGAATGCCAACATGGGTGGTGGTGGAGGTGTTGGTGGAGGTGGTGGTTGTTTTGGTGATCATCCTAGTTGCTGTTGTTTTCTATTTTCTTGGAGGTAGATTGAAAGAAGCCAGGCCTGCTTGGTTTAAAGGGAATTGTTTGAGATCTCAATTCAGTCCCTGTCCAGAAGGGGAACAGGGTGTGGAGCATCTCTCTGTCACCATAAGTGAAGGTGAATCAGAGACAGAAGAAGACAGGAGGGGGACAAGGACATGTTTTGTCCCCTATGCACCTGCCTGTATCATCAGAGCCCTGTCAGGACCTCCCTCTACCCCAGGCCTTGTTACCAAGACCACTGATGGACCTCGCTCTATCACAGGTCTTGTTACCAAGGCTACTGATGGACCTCCCTCTATCACAGGTCTTGTTACCAAGGCTACTGATGGACCTCCCTCTGGCCCAGACCACGTTACCAATGGTACTGATTGACCTCCTTCTATCGCAGGCCATGTTGCCAGTGGTACTGATGGTCAATTCCAGGAGTGTTTCCTGTCTCCAATTTGTTTAATAAAAATGTTGAACTTAAACATTTTGGTAGTTCAGTATGTATTTTGTACATGATCAATTCATTTTCAACATTAAATGGTGGATACATACCTCAAATGTTATTCTACAAGATACAGACACAAAACTTCTGAATCAATCGTTAAACTACAGGGTTTACAATATGTGATGATGGATGCTATGATTGATTGACAAAGCAAAAAAACATAACATCATATTAGAAATAATCTTTGTAGAATGTGGTTTGTATATTTTGTAGCCATTGTAGCCTAACTATTCGTAACGATGATTTAAATGTAACTAAGCTGCATGATGTCAAGTACACAGAGGAAATGTTAAATAAAATACAACAAACATTTATTTATCTTTTGTTCAAACCCACACTATCATGGTGCTTCTATGTAGTGAAGACGTGGAGGTTGATTAAGGCAGCCCCCCACACCTCTGATTCAGAGGGGTTGGGTTAAATGCGGAAGACACATTTCAATATAATCAGTTGGACAACTGACTAGGTATCCCCCTTTCCCTTTTCCATTTAGTTCATATTGTACTTGACTTGGTGATGGAAGAGGGAAACACGACACATCCCTGACACAACTCCAGCTTTGTTCCTAAGTTTCTAAACCAAACCATGCCATCTTTGGTATTGTGTCGCCATAATATTTGTATTGAGAAGTGTGATCATAATGGTGAGGATATTTTAGCGATCCGTAGTAGAAGACGTCCTAAATGACCCCCAGCCTTCAGATGTGAGGTAAACAGCTAGGCCTAACTTCCACTTGAGTTTTTAGGCTATGGCTGAGAAAGTGAACTTGTACCAACCACTGTCACTGTATTGTAGCGACCCGCACAGACAGCTGTGTGTTATTAGTTGGTTGTGTTGTACTTTCCAGTACCCAGTGTTCGAGGGGTCCGACATGCCAATCAACCTGCTATCTGCCAATCACGACAATGCATGGAATGTTCTGATTCCGGGCATCCTAGTGGTTGGCGGAGTGGCGTGGAGCGGGGCTGGGCAGGGGGATGGAGCATTGGAAGTTAACACCTGGTTTAGCCATTGTTCTCTCTCTTACGTCTGGCCTTCACAAGAGAAGGTCACAGTTGGTTTGTGGGGTATCCTTCATGTATTTGGTGTGGGCTACAGCCCAACAGTAGCCCGTGTTGACGTTTAGTTAATAAACCGTAAATTCGTAACTCAAGACAATTGTTCTTTTTATGATCTAGTCAGGTCATTACAGTATTATAGCTACACCTATTGGATTAGTAAGCAAACAGATTTTTGTGATCCTCCTTAAATGTATTTTTCCCAGAATTCCTGTTTCTAACCTGTGTTTAAAATCTGTTAAATGGAGTGCATAAAAAAATACTAACTTTCCCCTCCCCTCCACTACAGTACCAAGAGTTGATGAGTATTCCTGACTTCACTAGTCGGTGACACATGCATTATATTTGAAACTTTATTGCCATCTAGTGTATCTATTTTGACATTGTCTGGGCTGGGTCAGGCCCTCTTTTTCCACCGTAAGGGTACATAGCCCTTTTAGATGGGGAGCATGGGGTGCATTACAAAGGTGTTACAGCTGTGTACAGACGAAAAACAAGGAGTCAGGCGCAGGAGAGTTGAGATGCGTGGAAACCAAAGTATTTAATAAGCCACCGGTACCAAACATAGTACATAGTTGTAAGCAAAATACTGTCCACGAGAATAAACACAGGCGAAAACAAACGACCCGGAATATAAATACAAATATAGCCGTCCAAATACCACAGACTGAAAACAACGAATAAACAATCACTCACAAGGACAAGAAGGAAAACAGAGGAATAAATACAAGCAGACTGATGAAGGGGAATAGGCAACAGGTGTGAAATAAGAACAAGGAAAACAAATAATAACAAAAAATTATTTGCGGTGATGACACATGACTAGAAAACCGGTGACGTCGACCACCGAAAATCACCCTAACAAGGAGAGGGGCCGACTTACCCCCCCTTGACGCGCCGACATCGGCCTCGGGGACGACCGGGAGGGCGAGGTGCAGGGTGATCCGGTCGGCGAAAATGGAACTCCCGCAGCACTCCTCCGGACCGTACCCCTCCCACTCCACGAGATACTGAAGGCCCCTCACCCGACGTCTCAAATCCAGGATGGAATGAACGGAGTATGCCGGACCCCCCTCGATGTCCAAGGGGGGCGGAGGAACCTCCCGCACCTCAGATTCCTGGAGCGGACCAGCCACCACCGGCCTGAGGAGAGACACATGGAACGAGGGGTTAATATGGTAATCGGGGGGAAGCTGTAACCTGTAACATACCTCGTTCACTCCCCTCAGGACTTTAAATGGCCCCACAAACCGCGGACCCAGCTTCCGGCAGGGCAGGCGGAAGGGCAGGTTTCGGGTCGAGAGCCAGACCCGGTCCTCACTGCGATGACGGTCCGCGCTGGTCTTTTGGCACAGCGCGGCTTGCTAGAGGTGACCATGGGCGGCTTCCCAGGTCTCCTCTGCGCACCTGAACCAATCGTCCACCACAGGAGCCTCGGTCTGACTCCGATGCCACGGTGCCAGAACCGGCTGGTACCCCAATACCATCTGAAAGGGGGAGAGGTTAGTGGAGGAGTGGAGGAGTGGCGGAGCGAGTTCTGTGCCATCTCTGCCCAGGGCACGAATGCCGCCCACTCCCCTGGCCGGTCATGGCAATAGGACCGCAGAAACCTGCCAACATCCTGGTTATCTCTCTCCACCTGCCCATTACTCTCGGGGTGATAACCCGAGGTAAGACTGACCGAGACCCCCAGACGCACCATGAACGCCTTCCAGAATCTCTAAGTGAACTGGGGACCTCAATCAGACACTATATCCTCTGGCACCCCGTAGTGCCGGAAGACGTGTGTAAACAGGGCCTCTGCAGTTTGTAGGGCCGTAGGGAGACCGGGCAGAGGGAGGAGACAAAAGGACTTAGAGAAACGATCCACAACGACCAGGATCATGGTGTTCCCCTGTGAGGGAGAAAGATCTGTTCGAAAATCCACTGACAGGTGTGACCAAGGTTGTTGTGGAACAGGTAAGGGATGTAGCTTACCTCTGGGTAGGTGTCTAGGAGCCTTACACAAGGTGCACACCAAGCAGGAGGAAACATAGACCCTCACGTCCTTAGCAAAGGTGGGCCACCAGTACTTCCCAGTCAGGCAGCGCACCGTCCGGCCAATCCCCGGATGACCAGAGGAGGGTGACGTGTGGGCCCAATAGATCAACTGGTCACGGACAACAGACAGAACGTACAGACGCCCGACGGGACACTGGGGGGAGCGGGCTCTGTACGCAATGTCCGCGTCCAGCTCCCACACGACCGGCACTACCAGGCAGGAAGCCGGGAGTATGGGAGTCTGATCCATGGGCCACTCCTCTGTGTCATACAGCCGTGACAGCGCATCTGCATTCCCATTCTGGGAACCTGGTCTGTAGGACAGGGTAAACACAAAGCGGGTAAAAAACATGGCCCACCTTGCCTGACGAGGATTCAGTCTCCTAGCTGCCCGGATGTACTCCAGGTTGCGGTGGTCAGTCCAGATGAGGAAAGGGTGTTTAGCCCCCTCAAGCCAGTGTCTCCACGCCTTCAAAGCCTTAACCACAGTCAACAGCTCCCGGTCCCCCACATCATAGTTCCGCTGAGCTGAGCTTCTTTGAGAAGAACGCACAGGGGCGGAGCTTCGGTGGCGTACCCGAGCGCTGAGAGAGCAGGCTCCTATCCCAGCCTCGGACGCGTCCACCTCCACTATGAACGCCAAAGAAGGATCCGGTTGGGCCAGCACGGGAGCCAAGGTGAACAGCGCCCGTAGGTGCCCAAAAGCTCTGTCCGCCTCAGCCGACCACTGCAGACGCACCGGACGCCCCTTCAGCAGTGAGGTAATGGGAGCAGCCACCTGGCCAAAACCCCGGATATTTTAGCGATCCGCTGTAGAAGACGTTCTAAATAACATAGAAACAGAAATTCTGGGAAAAAAAACATTTCTGGAGGATCACAAAAATGTTTCCTTTCCAAACCAATAGGTGCAGCCATAACACAGTGACAGTGTTTGGTAGAAGTTCACTTTCTCATCCATAGCCTAAAAACAAATGACGCAATCTCAATTGCAGTTCACACTGCCCTTCAGTTTGAAACATGTTGGGATTGCCACGTATGACGAGCGCCGTAGACGGTGTAATAGGGTTCCATCTTCCTCCTATATTGTCCTTTTGCATGTTTGATGTCTCGTCGGAGGTCGAAACGGGATTTCCTGTATACGTCCATGTCCTGTTCATTTTAAGTGGTAACTCTAGATTTTAGCCCAATGCAGATATTACCTGTAATCTATGTTTTAGGGGTCGGATACGTTCTTATAGTCACTGTGGGGACGACATCGTCTATGCACTTATTGATGAAGCCTGTGACTGTTATGGTAAACTCCTAAATGCTATCGGATTTTGGGCTCATCGTGGACCAGGGCCTTAGTCTTAGACTGTTTCCCCACAGTTCACGTTTTTTTTCTTATGAATTAATTATGCTAGAACTGTTGTGTGGATAGAATATGAAACACAACAGAAAGTGTGTGGAGTTATCCAAGGTGTCAGTCTGTTTCTGATCTCTTACCAACTCCTTAATGGAACTGTCATGTCATGGCTTGATAATGAGAGCACAAACTGTTCTGGAATAAATGTTTGCTGCATTTTACCTGACATTCCTTCTGTGTTAGATGGTAGATCAGATCCGCATGCAGCTTCTTTGCATTGAAAACTATCATGTTATGAATATGTGGACTACAATGACAGTATGACAATTATTTCTAATATTACGTTGTATTTTTAGCTATGTTGTACTCTGTCAAACATCCATCCTATATTCTCCCGACCAGCAACACTACAACTGCCAGTCGAAGGCAAACCACTTTTTAGTATAAAACCCGCACACTGTCTTTACCACCTTCCCTGTGTCCTTTTCATGTTCTTATAAATCATAATATCCCTGCCTACACTATCATTTATACATTATACAATTATTTCCCTCTGGTAATTAAAGTATCTTACAGTTTTTTTTAAATGAATTCTAGTATTTTATTCTAGTAGTTTTTTTCAAGTTTATTCTAGTAGTTTATCCTAGTAGTTTATTCTAGTAATTTATTCTAGTAGTATATTTCCCATTTGCGAGTATTAATAGTAATACATACATTGGAATTCTTCATCGGAGATCTATCTTATATAGTACATAGCACATACAGGTATACAGTAAACATGTCATGAATATAACATAACTAAATATATTATATATAGAACAACAATTAAAAGTGCAGAGTGTAAAGATTATAGTCATAAATTACAGTCATAAATGCTAAAGTGTTAAAAACAGCAGTCAGATTAAAGCTATAATTGAACCTGGTAGTGGAGGTGTTCCCGTCCTTCCTCCACACAGTCAGCCTGCCCGACTGTCCTGTACCTCCCTCTGCATGGCAGCGGTGGCAGAGTAGAGAGAGAAACCGATGAAGTGTGTAAGTCCTGCTGGTGGCTGGTAGCGGAGTCGAGTAGAGAGAGGTCTTTGATCCACAGAGTGATAGCCGTACAAAATATTCCCTTCACTCAATATCTGACGGTCCATAGACTAGAGGGAAAGAGAGATGGTGAGAGACTGGTCCGTTCAGAAAACATGGGCAAAACAGGCTCACGGGCTCTCCTCCATCTGTCATTATAACGTTATGCAGCCAGTAGCGGGGTAAGTCTGGGTGGAAAGGAACGAGTGTCAACAAATCAGATGACTGTCGCCGCGGAGTGCAGGTAGTAGAGGTGGGGCTCGCTGCGCAGTGTGTGTAGTCGCACCGGTTGCACATTGCGAGTAGTTGGGGTGGCAGCGGAGTGCTCGTACTGTGGGTGTAGTGTAGAGCGCGTAGTTGGGGCGGCCTTCTGTCACTGAGGAAGTGAAAGACTCTCGGCCGCCGAGCCTAAACGAGCTAAAGCCCATATATTGGAGGTGTTCGGCGGCTTCACTGGCAGTGTTCCCGATACGCTCACAGCCCAGCCGTTCTCCTCCTGACCGACACCACTACAGCCGCTTTTTCATCGTCAAACCGGCAGACTAATCCAACTACCATAACGATGTCCCTGTGTCCTCTGTTCCATTTTCTTAAATATCATCATATATACACAGTATCATTATATACATTATACTATCGTTATATTTCTGGGGTACAGAAATGATCTGACAGTTCCAAACTCAATCAGAAGCTTTTCTACGTTTATTCAAGTAGTTGAATCCATTTTATTCAAGTAGTATATTTTCCATTTGACATTGGAATGATTCGTTGGAGCTCTCTCCCATATAGTATGCCTACATAGCACACAGAGGTACACAGTAAAACAGTTTTATTTTATTTATTTTTTATTTCACCTTTATTTAACCAGGTAGGCCAGTTGAGAACATGTTCTCATTTACAACTGCGACCTGACCAAGATAAATCAAAGCAGTGCGACAAAACAACAACACAGAGTTCCACATGGAATAAACAACGTACAGTCAATAACACAATAGAAGACCTGTATACACTGTGTGCAAATGAAGTAAGGAGGCAAGGCAATAAATAGGCCATAGTGGCGAAGTAATTACAATTTAGCAATTAACACTGGAGAGATAGATGTGCAGATGAGGATGTACAAGTAGAAATACTGGTGTGCAAAAGAGCAGAAAAAATAATAAATATGGGATGAGGTTGGTAGTTGGTTGGACGGCGATTTACTGATGGGCTTTGTACGGCTGCAGCGATTCTTGAAGTTAGTGAGGGAGATATAAGTCTCCAACTTCAGTGATTTTTGCAATTCCTTCCAGTCAAATGGAACAAATAAAAATATGACAAGTAGAGCAACAATTAAAACACTACAGTCATCAATACTAATAATAACAGTCAGATAAAGCTTTACTTGAATGTGGTAGTGAAGGTGCTCCTGTCCTTCCTCCACCCAGTGAACTTACCCGAACAGACCTGTACCTCTTTCTACCCGTCTCATACCTCCACAAAGTAGGCTTGTGTTGGCTGACCATTTCAGGTCGGGACCCACTGGGCACACACGTTTCCACGTCATTTCAATTAAATTATATTGAGCGAACTTGAAATATGAGTTGAATTGACCTCTGTATCCAGTGGGGAGAGATGTTTATGGCCTGGAATTTAAAACAGTAAACCACAAACAAGATATCCGAGTTCCCAGTTGTTTTGAAAGTAGAATTAAGACAGTCCACCAACTCTACCTCAGTGCCACCTTTGCTGACAGCAATGTGATTATCTCCTGCTTCCTAAAATCCTCTATGATGTCCTTTCTTTTCTTTGTGTTCAGCTCCAGGTTGTTTCCACTACACCTGGCTTTTAGACATTGCACTTCGTGTCTGTCTATAGGCTGTCTCGTCATTGATAGTGAAGAACCCTATGAAGTTATTAGTCTCACAATGGATTTTGAGGAACCCCTTATATAATACTGCTATGATAATACAAACCAACCGCCTCCTTAATATCTAAACATATTATTTGAAAGACTGAGAATGGAGCGTTCTGCATGAAATATGTACTTTATTATTGTCAATGACATGGCACACAACCATTGGTTGATGCAATGTGGCGTGTGCAATGTAGGCGTCCTCGTAGGGATTCAGTGGGCTTGGCTGCAGAGGAACTCAGCAGTGGCTGGTAGCGACTACAGAGTAGAGCGTGACATGCCCGTGCTTGTTCCTGAGGGGATGTGTTTTCTTGGTCTTGGATCCACTGAGTGACAGCAGAATGTTCCATTTATTCTATGGATCTTTCTTTCCCTTCTTATTTCTGCCACCATGGCATGATCCAGAGCAGGGGGGTGTAACTGGGTCATTCAATATCACAGTTATAGTGATAGGAAGAGACACGGAGGATTTTGCAACAAGTGCAAGTAGGAAAACAGTCAATACACTTTTCCCCTTCATAATCAAGGCTGTTCGTTGTTCAGGAGGCCAAAGCAGTTCTCTCTGGCAATGCTCAAGAACTCAATCTGGCTTCTGGCTTCTTTCTTGTTGTTGGCAACGTCCTTCTTTGTTCTTTCTTGTTGTTGGCAGCGTCCTTCTGGCTACTTTCTTGTTGTTGGCAGCGTCCTTCTGTCTTCTTTCTTGTTGTTGGCAACGTCCTTCTGGCTTCTTTGTACTCAGCACACACCTGAGCACATATAAAGGATGAATCTTCGGCTTCCGAAAATGGCGACTCCTCCCCGATACCCTTTCCTGAATTTGGACACCTTCTCCCGGTTGGCAAGAAATGTAGTTGGATGTGGAACATTAATTAATCTTGAATAACCTTCTGCACTACCAATTATCCTTTGTGATGTGTTAATTCAGTATTTAATCCAAAATGAAACTTCCAGATGTACAATGAATACAAAATGCAAAATGAAATTGACAACTTTAATGTCTTACAAAATAATGGAAGAAAAATCATTAATTAATTCAAACAAATATTTTATTCATACATTTCATAATAAACTACAGTCCATTTTAAAATGCAAAAAGAAACTTAAAAATTAGTCTTAAAAGTGATAATAGAAGATACATTAACATCACATCATGAAATCCTTCACAGTGTTAATTTGATTCTTCTCACATCTGCAGGATGGCCAGTAATCAGTTCCAGATATCAATAATATTACAAATACAGCAGGTACCAAACAGGCACATTATACATTGATAGTGTTATGAATTCCAGAAGATGAAAGCAGGAGAATCTGAAATAATAACTAACTGACCAAAGTGCAAAAAGTATTTTATTGTTCCCAACTAACTCTCAAACTCTGATATTTTAATTCAATAATCATCTTAAGAACTAGGCCTACATCTAATGTCTTGGCTCCACACACACACACACACACACACACACACACACACACACACACACACACACACACACACACACACACACACACACACACACACACACACACACACACACACACACACACACACACACACACACACACACACACACACACACACACACACACACACACACACACAAACACACAAAAAAAAACAGGTCTGGGACCAGGCTAGTGTTACTCCTCCATCTCTATGATGGTAGAGGATCCATTCACCTCTCTGGTTTCTTTCTCCCTCTCAGGACACATGGTAACTCTCTCATCACTATGACCATCAGAACTCTCTTGGGACACTTTTTGAAGGCTGTGGTGATTCCCTTGGGGTGCGACCAAATATACATCCTGCACAGTTCATTCTGGACAACTGAGGCCCCATTCTGCCTGTAAGAAAACTCACACACCTTCCTGCAAATGCTAACACCATGTTTATCCATAGTGACCGGGTTCCTGTGTCCTCAGAACAGTTTTCTCTAGTAGTGACATTGAGAGTGAGTGAATCTGGATTTCCTCTCGTCTGTTTGTCAGTGCTGTGTGAACACTGGTAAAGGCCCTGATCAGAAAGCTGTAAGTTGTTGATGGTGAGGGACATGTCTCCCTGTCGGTAAGCATCGTTGGACACCGACACCCTGTTCTCAAACCCAGAGCCGTAGCTTATATTCCCTGCCGTGACATTCAGCACAGCCTGTCCATCATTTTCCCAAAAGACGTGTACCTCACTGTCAGGAGTTAGTTTTTTAGTTAAGCTGTAGCAGTTGAGTTGAAAATTAGATCCAACGTAAGCAGGTTTACCTACAACAATGGGGACTAAAACTGCTAATTGTACATCTTCTTGAGTCTTACCACAGTGACACTCAAACCACCCGTTGTCATTAAATACAACAGAGGTGATGGTGAGATAGTCTCCATCCCGGTGTTTAACCCTGTTCTCAAAGCCCACTCCGGGTGTGAATAGTCTGTAAGACTGTAATTGTAGGAAGCCCGGAGGATTCAGGGACGTAGAAAAACACATAGTGGGAAAAAGGGATGAACACGGTCTTCAAAAAACAATTCATGTAGAATGCTTGAAAGCGGTGAGCAAAGCTGGACGTTTGGGTTCGGGGGACCGGGCTGGATGTTGTACTCCGGGGAGACTGGATGTTGGAGTCCGGCGAACAAGGAAGTTCTGTTGGCCGTTTTGGTCTGAGGGCCTGTTGGGGTTCGGGGGCAAAGGCAGTTCTCTCTGGCAATGCTCAAGCACTCAATATGGCCACAGGCTACTTTGTTGTTGTTGGTGGTTGGAAGCTTCCTTCTTGCTTCCTTTCTCAGCAAACGTTTTAGTTATAAATCTCATTTTGGGGGAAGATGGTGACTCCTCCTCCTTAACGTTTCCCGAGAATGGACTGCTCCTCCCCTTACCGAGGTTTAGACTGCTGCTGTTTATGTTCCAGAGTTCTGTATGCAATCAATTATTTTTTAATAAGAACGTTACATCACACACTAATACGTTTCACAAATATAATGTAAATTAATGTAGTTAGTAGTAAAGTAGTATAGTAATAGCTTGGCCTTGCAGATATTCAGCGGTAGAGAGGCAGCGGTAGCTTGGCATGTGTAGGCTACATTTCGCCTGTAGTGTAGTAGTATATTTGGTCCTGGTTAGATAACTTTGTGTCTACTATTTTCTAAAACAGATTTATTTTATAGTAACTGACTTATTGTAGATATTGAGAGACGACTGCAGACTACTAGAGCACTGTCGAGTCACAGAGAATTCTGCCTAACCAGCCGCGATAGAAGCTTTGAGAACAGAACAGAACCTTCTGCGGTCTCCTCACACAGCCCAGACGTTATTCTCCCGTCCGGCAACACTACAACTGCCAGTTGAAATCAAACCAGATTTCAGCGTCAAACCAGCAGACTAATCCTACTACCATTACCCATACCAACAATGTCCTCTGTGTAATTTTCTTATAAGTCATAATATCACTGCCTACACTATAATTTTATACCTTATATAATTTTTTTCCTTCGGTAATTAAATTATCTCTGTTCTTTTAAGTTTATTCTAGTAGTTTATTACATTCTAATCAAGAGTTATATCTCCCATACACTGGAATTCTTCGTCGGAGATCTCTCTTATATAGTACATAGCACATACAGGTATACAGTAAACATGTCATGAATATAACATAACTAAATATAATATAAATAGAACAACAATTAAAAGTGCAGAGTGGTAAGATTATAATAAAATGTAAGTCATAAATGCTAAAGTGTTAAAAACAGCAGTCAGTTTAAAGCTATTATTGAACTTGGTAGTGGAGGTGTTCCCTGTCCTTCCTCCACACAGTCAGCCTGCCCGACTGTCCTGTACCTCCCTCTGGATGGCAGCGGTGGCAGAGTAGAGAGAGAAACCGATGAAGTGTGTAAGTCATGCTGGTGGCTGGTAGTGGAGTCGAGTAGAGAGTATAGAGAGACAGAAACTGACGGTTCCAAACTCAATCCAAAACTTTTTGAAGTTTATTCAAGTAGTTTATTCAAGAAGTTTATTCAAGAAGTTTATTCAAGTAGTACTCTATATTTGCCATTTGCAAAATACCTGTTAACAGTTATACATACATTGGAATTCTACGTTGGAGCTCTCTCAGATAAAGTAACTAACACACATCGAGGAATACAGTAAAACAAGTCAGAAATTGAACATTTGAAAATATCATGAATATAACAATAAGCCCAGAGTGGTAATATTATTTAAAATCTGTAGTCATAAACGCTAAACCGGCTTCACCTGCCGCTGACTGCCGTCTCCCTCACACAGCCCAGACGTTATTCTCCCGTCCGGCAACACTACAACTGCCTGTTGAAATCAAACCACTTTTCAGCGTCAAACCAGCAGACTAATCCTACTACCATTACCCATACCAACCATGTCCCTGTGTCCTCGGTGTCCTTTTCTTATAAATCATAATATCGCTGCCTACATGATCATTTTATACATTATACCATTATATTTCTGTGGTACATACGTTATCTGACAGATCTTTTAAGTTTATTCAAGTAGTTTATTCCATTTTTCTCAAGTGAGATATTTGCCATTTGCGAGTATTAATAGTAATACATACATTGGAATTGTTCGTTGGAGATCTCTCATATAGTAGCACGTACAGGTATACAGTAAAACAGTCACAAATATAATATAAATAAACATAAATATAACAATTAAAAAGTGCAGAGTGGTAAGATTATAATAACATTTAAGTCATAAATGCTAAAGTGTTAAAAACAGCAGTCAGATTAAAGCTATTATTGAACCTGGTAGTGGAGGTGTTCCTGTCCTTCCTCCACACAGTCAGCCTGCCCGACTGTCCTGTACCTCCCTCTGCATGGCAGCGGTGGCCGAGTAGAGAGAGAAACCGATGAAGTGTGTAAGTCATGCTGGTGGCTGGTAGCGGAGTCGAGTAAAGAGTAGATAGAGACAGGGCGGTGCTGTAGGACATGCTGGTGCTCTATTGTTCCTGAGTGGATGTTTCTTGGTCTTGGATACACAGGTCCTGTGTAGGTCCCGAAGGTCCTGTAGGCTAGACAATAGAGAGGCGGTGAGAGAGACTGGTCCGTCGCTCCCGCACCGGATCCCATTTCAACGCGCGGCTCAGAGCCGCATACACAAATTCTATCAATTTATGGATCTCTGCAATCTCGCTAACCTTAAGACACTGTCCGATCCGTTGCGGGGCAAGATAAAGTGAAAATGATAGACTGCCAACAAATCAGGTGCATGTCGACGCTGAATGTGGGCAGTGGATGTGGGCTTGGCAGTGCAGTGCCCGTTGAAGTGGGTGAGTCATGATGGTGGCTGGTAGCGGAGTAGAGAGACACGACTGTGGCAGCACATTGTGTGTGTAGTCGGGGCTGATGCACATTGTGTGTGTAGTCGGGGTAGATGCACATTGTGTGTGTAGTCTGGGCGGATGCACATTGTGTGTGTAGTCGGGGCTGATGCACATTGTGTGTGTAGTCGGGGCTGATGCACATTGTGTGTGTAGTCGTGGCGGAGATTAATCCAACTGCCATAAACACATTTCCTCAGTTACCTTTTCTTAAATATCATAATTTATACACAATATCATTATATACATTATACTATCATTATATTCCTGTGGTACATAATATATCTGACAGTTCCAAACTCAGTCAAAAACCTTTTAAACGTTTTTTACTGACACTGAAAAAGCGGCTTGCCTCCGACTAGAATGTGTAATATTGCCGGTGTTGTGCCGAAAATATCCCCCCTTGCCAGAATCCCCCACCACCCCCTCGCGTTCATCATTGCTGCGACTTGCTCGCTAGTTGAGATTTCTGCTCTACACTCCGTTGTCAGTTTAGCCTACATTTCACTGATCTTAGTAGCAGAAAGCATTTTTGTCTGCCGTTTTCGGCTGTGTTCCAAGTGTATATGGCTGTTCTAGCTTGTACCCGGGGGCCCTCGGTGTCGGTTGCCTACCCTGACGTGAAGTTTGTTCTATAGAAAGTGTTTGACTCTGATTTGTGCCACAGGAGGTATTTGACTCTAGCCACAAAATTAAGGAAATTAGAAGGGGGTTCTGGCAGGGGGAGATTTTCGGCACAACACCGGTCAGGAGAACGGCTGCGCTGTGAAGGTATCCCGGAACTCAGATTTTCCCAAAAAAATCTAAGTTAATTAACTACATTATGTACATGATATTTGTGAAACGTATTAGTGTGTAATGTAATGTTCTTATAAGAAAAATATTGCATACAGAACTCTTGAACAAAAACAGCAGCAGTATAAACCTTGGTAAGGCTACGAGCTGTCCATTCTCGGGCTAAAGGGGATGAGTCACCATCTGCCCGAAGATCATTCATTCCCTAAAGTGAGATTACTGTGAGCATATAAATGTGTGGAGGAGCTGCCATCCGCAAAGCAAGCAACAACAAAGTACTCTGAAGCCAAATTGAGGGCGTGAGCACTGCCAGAGAGAACTGCCTTGACTATGACGGGGGAACGAGTCATCACCTTTTTCCTGCTTGCACTTATTGCAAAAAACTCCTTGTCTGATCCTATACATGTAACAGTGATGTTGAATGACAAGATCCTACTTTCCTTCCCTGGATCATGCCATGGAGGTGTCATCGAGTGGAGGCATTGTCAGAGTCCTGCAGGGAGCTTCTGTAATACGGTTGCTAAATTTGACAAGAATTTGACCAAAGGAGAGGGTTATGAGAAAAGGGTTGAACTCCAGAATGGAAACTCTCTCACCATCTTCCCAGCTGAGTACAATGACAAGGGGTGGTATGAGTGTGTCTGCAACAACAAGGTTTTACAGGATGTATATCTAGAAGTCTTGGTCCCCACTGAAATATCTGCTCATGTTGGAGATAATGTCAAACTTACTTGCCACGGCTCAACTGAAAAACAAACTCCTGACAGTGAGGTACACTTCTATTGGGAAAAGGATGGACAGACTGTGCTGAATGTCACTGCAGGGAATATAACCTACGGCCCTGGGTTTGAGAACAGGGTGTCGGTGTCCAACGATGCTTACAGACAGGGAGACATGTCCCTCACCATCAACAACTTACAGCGTTCTGATCAGGGGACATACCGGTGCTTCTTCAGCTCTGACCACCAGAGAGGAAATCCAGAAGCTGTCATTCTCACTGTCACTCCCAAAAAGTCAATGACACAGGAATGCCAACATGGGTCCAATGACACAGGAATGCCAACATGGGTGGTGGTGGAGGTGTTGGTGGGGGTGGAGGTTGTTTTGGTGATCATCCTAGTTGCTGTTGTTTTCTATTTTCTTGGAGGTAGATTGAAAGAAGCCAGGCCTGCTTGGTTTAAAGGGAATTGTTCAAGATCTCAACTCAGTCCCTGTCCAGAAGGGGAACAGGGTGGGGAGCATCTCTCTGTCACCATAAGTGAAGGTGAATCAGAGACAGAAGAAGACAGGAGGGGGACAGGGACATGTTTTGTCTCCTATGCACCTGCCTGTATCATCAGAGCCCTGTCAGGACCTCCCTCTACCCCAGGCCTTGTTACCAATGGTACTAATGGACCTCCCTCTACCCCAGGCCTTGTTACCAAGTCTACTGATGGACCTTGTTACCAAGGCTACTGTTGGACCTCCCTCTAATGTCTATTTCAGGAGTGTTTCCTGTCTCCAATTTGTTTAATACATACCTCAAATGTTATTCTACAAGATACAGACACAAAACTTCTGAATCAATCGTTAAACTACATGGTTTACAATATGTGATGATCGATGCTATGATTGATTGACAAAGCAACAAAACATAACATCATATTAAAAATAATCTTAGTAAAATGTGGTTTGTAAATTTTGTAGCCATTATAGCCTAACTATTCATAATGATGTTTTAAATGTAACTACGCTGCATGATGTCAACTACACAGAGGAAATGTTAAATAAAATACAGCAAACATTTATTTATCTTTTGTTCAAACCCACACAATCATGGTGCTACTATGTAGTGAAGACGTGGAGGTTGATTAAGGCAGCCCCCCACACCTCTGATTCAGAGGGGTTGGGTTAAATGCGGAAGACACATTTCAATACAATCAATTGGACAACTGACTAGGTATGATTTGTGAAAAGGTTTAGAGAATATAGTTCATAGTTTTAAAATAAATGGTGTCTCCAATCATGTCACCTTCCAGTTCTGTACAGTACTAATTAGAGTGGAAATAGCTTGAAACATAATTTTACACCATGTTCATGGAAAGCTTGAAATGTATTTCACAGTTCTCACATGCAAATGATGTGTGTCTCCTACCATCTGTCCTTCTAGTGCTGTACTAGTTGCATTGTGGATCTGGCCTAAAACAGGATTTTAGACCACGCTCAAAGAACACTGTTTAAAAATATATTTCACACAAATGGTACAAACTGTCTGTTGAATTTCAGATTTTATCCACACAACAGTTCTAGCCTGATTAGTGTTTGAGACATTCTCATATGAAGTGTAGATGAAACAAACTTGAGTTATTAAAGTGTGAAAACAGTAAGAACTGGGAAAACAGTTCAAGACTAAGGCCCTGATCCAAGCTGAGGTCCTGGGCCCTAAATCAGGGTTGTCAAACTCATTCCATGGAGGACTGAGTGTTTGCTGGTTTTACAATTTGTGTCCAATTAAGACCCAGCCAACCAGTGAGGAGTTTCTAACTAATCAATGACCTTAATTGATCAATCAAGTATAAGAGAGGGTGAAAACCTGCAGACACTCTGCCCTCCATGGAATGAGGTTGACACATGTACCCTTCTCAGATGGCAGGGATGCAAGCAGTGATGTATAACCCTGGCTCATCCAGGCCATGCAGATGGAGATGGCAGACTATATGTCTCTCTTGTCATTATATGTTGCCCTAGAAGACTGCTGTCATGATGAAGACATGTCTATAGATGTTATCTAATGAGCATTGCATTCTCTCAAGATGCTGACATAAAAATATATATTTCTCCACTCCTGTTCCTAAATCCACATTTTTCCTACATTTAGTGTATCATTTTACTGCAAGAAATGCTTAATTCTGTAGGAGTTATTATTAAGGCTATAGTTCTATTCACATTGGACTAGTATTACTAGAAAACATTGGTTATGTGTGAATTACCCCAGCATGTCTGTTATTCCACAGGACGTTTCAGACGGGATCCGTTTTTTTCAAACTGCCCCCTTAGTTCTTTATTTTTTTCTATAAATTGACAGCTACGACGGAAGCCTGGAGGTTTTTTTCCTGGCGTTAAAATACAGTCCAGATGATAACAGGCTACAGTGATAACTCCAGCTTTGTTCCTAAGTTTATAAACCAAACCAAGCCATCTTTGGTATTGTGTCGCCATAATATTTGTATTGAGAAGTGTGATCATAATGGTGAGGATATTTTAGCGATCCGCAGTAGAAGACGTCCTAAATGACCCCCAGCCTTCAGATGTGAGGTAAACAGCTAGGCCTAACTTCCACTTGAGTTTTTAGGCTATGGCTGAGAAAGTGAACTTGTACCAAACACTGTCACTGTATTGCAGCGACCCGCACAGACAGCTGTGTGTTATTAGTTGGTTGTGTTGTACTTACCAGTACCCAGTGTTCGCGGGGTCCGACATGCCAATCAACCTGCTATCTGCCAATCACGGAATGCATGGAATGTTCTGATGCCGGGCATCCTGGTGGTTGGCGGAGTGGCGTGGAGGGGGCTGGGCAGGGGGATGGAGCATTGGAAGTTAAGACCTGGTTTAGCCATTGTTCTCTCTCTTACGTCTGGCCTTCACAAGAGAAGGTCACATTTGGTGACACATCTTTCATTTATTTGGCGTGTACCAAACACGGTCACTGTATTATTCTGCACCTATTGGATTGTTCTTTTTATGATCAAGTCAGGTCATTACAGTATTATAGCTACACCTATTGGATTAGTAAGCAAACAGATTTTTGTGATCCTCCTTAAATGTATTTTTCCCAGAATTCCTGTTTCTAACCGGTGTTTGAAAGCTGTTAAATGGAGTGGATTATAACATACTCACTTTCCCCCCTCCCTCCACTACAGTACCAAGAGTTTTTTATTTATTTATTTATTTTATTTCACCTTTATTTAACCAGGTAGGCAAGTTGAGAACAAGTTCTCATTTACAACTGCGACCTGGCCAAGATAAAGCAAAGCAGTTCGACACACAACAACACAGAGTTACACATGGAATAAAACAAACATACAGTCAATAATACAGTAGGAAAAAAAAGAAATCTATATACAAAGAGTGCAAATGAGGTAGGATAAGGAAGGTAAGACAATAAATAGGCCATGGTGGCAGAGTAATTACAATATAGCAATTTAACACTGGAATGGTAAAAGAAAACTGTGCAGTAGATGAATGTGCAATGTAGAAAAACTGGGGTGCAAAGGAACAAGATAAATAAATAAATACGGTAGGGGATGAGGTAGTTGGTTGGGCTATTTACAGAAGGGCTATAAACAGGTACAGTGGTCTGTACACTGCTCTGACAGCTGGTGCTTAAAGCTGTTGAGGGAGATAAGTGTCTCCAGTTTCAGAGATTTTTGAAGTTCGTTCCAGTCATTGGCAGCAGAGAACTGGAAGGAGAGTCGGCCAAAGGAGGAATTGGCTTTGGGGGTGACCAGTGAGATATACCTGCTGGAGCGTGTGCTACGGGTTGGTGCTGCTAAGGTGACCAGCGAGCTGAGATAAGGCGGGACTTTACCTAGCAGGGACTTGTAAATGACCAGGAGCCAGTGGATATGGCGACGAGTGTAAAGTGAAGGCCAGCCTACGAGAGTGTACAGGTCGCAGTGGTGGGTGGTATATGGGGCTTTGGTAACAAAACGGATGGCACTGTGATAGACTGCATCCAGTTTGTTGAGTAGAGTATTGGAGGCTATTTTGTAAATTACATCACCGAAGTCGAGGATCGGTAGGATGGTCAGTTTTACGATGAGTATTGATGAGTATTCCTGACTTCACTAGTCGGTGACACATGCGTTATATTTTAAACTTTATTGCCATCTAGTGTATCTATTTTGACATTGTCTGGGCTGGGTCAGGCCCTATTTTTCCACCATAAGGTGCATAGCCCTTCTAGATGGGGAGCATGGGGTGCGTTACAAAGGGGCATAGAGATCAGTTCAGACCACAAACTATCAGCTGTTAATATTCAGCATCATTACAAAATCACAGATTCACAGAATAAATAACTGCTTTAGTTTGCCCTCCACCCTCTCCAGGACCGTAGCTACATATGAAGACACCGATGTCCGAGGTACTTCAAATATATTATTATGACAGTACCAGTAAAAAGGTTTTATAACACCTACTCACTCAAGAGTTCTTCTTTGTTTTTTTTTACTATTTTCTAAAATGTTTAACTAATAGTGAAGACATCAAAACTAGGAAATAACAATCATGTAGTAACCAAAAATGGGTTAAACAAATCAAATATATATTTTATATTTGAGATTCTTCAAAGTAGCCAACCTTTGCCTTGATGACAGCTTTGCACACTCTTGGCATTTTATCAACCAGCTTCGTGAGGTAGTCACCTGGAATGCA
The DNA here is from genome assembly GCA_030435695.1 of Brachymystax lenok tsinlingensis. Classification (NCBI taxonomy): domain Eukaryota; kingdom Metazoa; phylum Chordata; class Actinopteri; order Salmoniformes; family Salmonidae; genus Brachymystax; species Brachymystax lenok. The sequence continues at coordinate 10,420,087 of CM059811.1, read as the reverse complement.
TTTCAATTAACAGCTGTGCCTTCTTAAAAGTTAGAGCCAATTAGTTGTGATGTGACAAGGTTGGGGGGATATACAGAAGATAGCCATATTTGGTAAAGACCAGAGTCCATATTATGGCACGAACAGCTCAAAAAGCAAAGAAATACGGCAGTCCATTACTACTTTAAGACATGAAAGTCAGTCAATGCGGAACATTTCAAGAACTTTGAAAGTTTCTTCAAGTGCAGTCGCAAAAACCATAGAGCATTATGATGAAACTGGCTCTCATGGACCGCCACAGGAATGGAAGACCCAGAGTTAACTGCAGAGGATAAGTTCATTAGAGCTGCCAGCCTCAGATCGCAGCCCAGATAAATGTTTCACATAGTTCAAGTAACAGACACATCCCAACATCAACTGTTCAGAGAAGACTGTGAATCAGGGCTTCATCGTCAAATTGCTGCAAAGAAACCACTACTGAAAGACATCAATAAAAAGAAGAGACTTGCTTGGGCCAAGAAACATGAGCAATAGGCATTAGACCGGTGGAAATTTGTCATTTGGAGTCCAAATTGGAGATTCCAACAGCTGTGTCATTGTGAGACGCGGTGTGGGTGAATGGATGATCTCTGCATGTGTATTTCTCGGGGCAGGTGCAGGCAGCGATCGGTTGAAGATTATGCATTTAGTTTTACTTGCATTGAAGAGCAGTTGGAGGCCACGAAGGACAGTTGTATGGCATTGAAGCTCGTCTGGAGGTTTGTTAACACAGTGTCCAAAGAAGGGCCAGAAGAATACAGAAAGGTGTCGTCTGTGTAGAGGTGAATCAGAGAATCACCAGCAGCAAGAGCGAAATCATTTATGTATACAGAGAAAATAGTTGGCCCGAGAATTGAACCCTGTGGCACCCCCATAGAGACTGCCAGAGGTCCAGACAACAGGCCCTCCGATTTGACACACTGAACTCTGTCTGAGAAGTAGTTGGTGAAACAAAGGCTGTTGAGTCTGCCGATAAGAATCACGGTGATTGACAGAGTCGAAAGCCTTGGCCAGGTCGATGAATCTGGCTGCACAGTATTGTCTTTTATCGATGGCGGTTATATTGTTTAGGACCTTGAGCCAGGCTGAGGTGCACCCATGACCAGCTCGGAAACCAGATTGCATAGCGCAGAAGGTACGATGGGATTCGAAATGGTCGGTGATCTGTTTGTTCACTTGGCTTTCGAAGATCTTAGAAAAGCAGGGTAGGATAGATATAGGTCTGTAACAGTTTGGGTCTAGAGTGTCTCCCCTTTGAAGAGGGGGATGACCACGGCAGCTTTCCAATCTTTGGGGATCTCAGACGATACCAAAGAGAGATTGAACAGGGGTTGAATAGGGGTTGCAACAATTGTGGCAGATAATTTTAGAAAGAGAGGGTCCAGATTGTCTAGCCCAGCTGATTTGTAGGGGTCCAGATATTGCAGCTCTTTCAGAACAAAGGAGAAATGGGGGGAGGCTTTGGCGAGTTACTGAGGGGGGTGCAGGGCTGTTGACCGGGGTAGGGGTAGCCAGGTGGAAAGCATGGCCAGCCGTAGAAACTTCAGCATGACTTTGATTCAATTCAGAAATCACTTACAGATCTTAAATTAGTGTTAAATACAAGTAAAACCAAGCTCATGCTGTTCTCTAGGTCACAGAATGTTGACCCTGAGGACATACATATTTGTGATATAAATGGAGCCAAAATTGAGCTTGTTTCTCAATGTGAATACCTGGGTGTCTGGATTGATGATAAATTGTCCTTCATAACGCATATAAAAAATCTGACTAAGAAAATAAGATTGTTTTTTTTTATATCAAAATAAATCATGCCTTAGTATTAAAAATAGGAGAAAGATTGTTCAAACAACGCTTCTCCCTGTATTGGATTTTGGTGATATTGTTTACATGCATGCAGCAACCTCTGTTTTTAAAACCCTTCGACGCAGTCTACAATTCAGCAATACGTTTTATCACAGGGGACAATTTTAGGACTCATTATTGCATTCTCTTTCATTTTATTTCCAAAGCAATCTGACAGAAACTCCTCTATATGGAACAGCATTAATAAAGATAAAAATGACAAGTTACCAAACCCTGTTCACAGGAATGGATAACGCCCCCCAGAAGAAAGGCACACTGACACCCACAACTCGGGTTGACTCGGTTTTTATCTGCAGTAAAATATATCAAACAGTGATGACAGGCATTGACAGGACGGCCACAGCCACACGTTCACTGGTTAGATAGGACACAAGATATCTTTTAGATAGGAGCAACAGTAGTAATACATACTCTCAATGTGAAGTGACATTAATCCATAAATACAGAGCACAACCCTTTTATATAAACCTTTTATGGTAGTAAGAAAATAAACATTAATTTAATATGTCAATAAGTCAAATGCTAGCAAATCACCTGCTGGCAATAGTTAGCGTGACATTGTAGCGCAGCGACCAACGGTTCTAGTTAGCTCGTCATTAACATGGCTAGCTAAACCAGCAAAAACCTGGTTAATTTGCTGAAATAGGTCTTCAATACATTAACGGCAAAATAAATATATACATAGCCACATTCGCTATTGACTTTAGGATGTATGAACCAGTTTTCCAAAAACACTGTTGTGTTATACAGTTTTAAACAGTTTTTATATACAGAGGAAAGAGACACGAACCTGCTCTCAGATTATCTCTCTCAGACTGAGCAGCAGGCAGACCAACTTCCCAAATAGGGAGAAGCACTCAAAACCCACTGGCTGTTCTTTCAAAGAAAATAATACAAACATGGTATATCCGAAGACCTCTCGTATTACCAACCTTACTACAATGGTAGCAAATGTTTGTATGAATTCAGTAACACATAATGAAAGGAAACATTATTTATATCACCCCTTTTCCTGAAGTGAATGGTTTCACCCACTACTTTACCGCGAACTGCGGCGTTCTTTGACGTCTACATTGCGCGCGAGGTTGATGGAAACTCGACGTTTTCACTTTGTTACACCTCCAGTCTCCACAGATGTGAAAATCTGAGTAGTGTTTTTATTCCCCAAATGTGTGGAATAATCTGCTAAATTCACTGCAGTTAGATGTACTGGTGCCAATCAGGCAGTTTAAATTATTGACTGAGGACCTATATGTAGTTGAATGTGACTGCTTTTATTAAATGTTTTATTAATTTTTTTGTGCTGAATTTTATTGTTTTATACACATGTGTATACTGTTTTAACATTCTGTTTTCTTTGTAATGTGTACAGGGCTATCTTGTAAAATGTATCATATCTCCCTCACTAGCTTTAAGCACCTGCTGTCAGAGCAGCTCACAGATCACTGCACCTGTGCCAAGCCCATCTATAAACAGCCCATCTATCTACCTCATCCCCATACAGTACTTTATTTATTTATCTTGCTCCTTTGCACCCCAGTATCTCTACTTGCAGTGAGATACTGGGGTGCATCTTCTGCACATCTACCATTCCAGTGTCTAATTGCTATATTGTAATTACTTCGCCACCATGGCCTAGTTATTTCCTTAACTCCCTTATCTTACCTCATTTGCACTCACTGTATATAGACTTGTTTTCTTTTTTTTCTACTGTATTATTGACTGTATGTTTGTTTTACTCCATGCGTAACTCTGTGTTCTTGTATGTGTCTAATTGCTATGCTTTATCTTGGCCAAGTCGCAGTTGCAAATGAGAACTTGTTCTCAACTAGCCTACCAGGTTAAATAAAGGTGAAATAAATAAAATAAAAAATAGATTTTAATCTCAATGTGACTCCCTGTTTAAATAAAGGATAAATAAAATGTTTTAAAAAAAATCCAGTCGATCTCACGAGCCCAAACAAACCCTTTATCAACAGTATTGATTTACTGGATAGGCTCCGCTTCCGCTGTCAGAATTCATGACACAATAGCGTTTACACCCGCTTTTGGTTAGTATTAAATATCCCTACACATTTCACATATAAATATTTACTCAAGGTGATTCTTTTTTTGCTAAGAATTTTTATTTACAAAATACCTGCCAGGATTCTTTTCTTAAATGATTCAGTTGTGCGGTCTTCATTTCTCTCTACTGAACCAGTAGTGATACCATCTCTCCTTGCAAGATGCAAGCAACGATGGTTTAATGAATACAGTTTACAGCAGCAACAGGACAGACAGACTATACTCAGACGGAATCCGACCCAGGGACTAGGGCGCATCTTCCGATGATAGCGTGCTGAGAAATCCAGGGGAGTGTGTCCGGATGGGTAGGAAGGAGCACAGCAGATAATCCACACAAGGGCGGCGAGAGATGAGCACGGACACACGACACAACCTCAGGGAAGTAACAACGATCTGACAACAAGAAACACTGGTCACAGAACATATAAAGGGAAGATAAGTGGTTCCAGCTGGCGCAGACAATCAGGCCGAGATTGGGAACCACGCCCACACAAACACGGGAGAGCAAGAGAGAGAGAGAGAGAGAGAGAGAGAGCGAGAGAGCGAGAGAGCGAAAGAGAGAGAAAGAGAGAGAGAGAAAGAGAGAGGGAGGCAGTGGATTCATGAACCGTGACACTCCTTGCACGGTCGAATTTGCCCACCCCAAAATTATTATATATCATGATCATGGGAAACTCAATTGTAAAATAAATAGAGTCTCATATCATCTCTACTTCCAGTTCTGTACATTACTAATTGCAATGTGGAAATTGATTAAAACATGATTTGGAAAACTGTTTAGAAAATATAATTCAAAATTGTAAAATAGACCATGTTCACGGACAACTGTTTCAAAAGGTATTTCACATGTGTAACACACAAATATTGTCTCCTACCATCTGTCCTTCTAGTACTGTACTAGATCAACACAATCTCACATTCACACAAAACCAGAGATACATGGTTAAAATAATGTAGGCCTGCCTACAATATAAAAAGGACAGCAAATATCAGCTCACTATTTTTCTCCTCTTTTAACTTAATAAAGCTTTGGTGATCAAGATTTTTTTCCAATCGGTCTCACGAGCCAAACAAACCCTTTATCGACAGTCTTGACAACTGGCAATTGCATTGGGCAGGACCCCAAAAAATTAACATAGCTTCCCCTCTCAATAAAGGCCATGTTTGGTTTTTAATCACGTAAAACAAAACGGGAAATAACTTTGTAAATAACTAACTCTCAAACTCTGAAATTTTTATTCAATAACCATCTTAAAACACACACACACACGACATGACATCGCCAAAGATTTTTTTAAATTTGGATTGGAGATGCTTAATGTGAATCTGAAAGGAGTGTTTACAGTCTAACCAGACACCTAGGTATTTGTAGTTGTTCACATATTGACAAGAACAAAAACAGGTCTGGGACCAGGCTAGTGTTACTCCTCCATCTCTATTATGGTAGAGGATCCATTCACCTCTCTGGTTTCTTTCTCCCTCTCAGGACACATGGTAACTCTCTCATCACTATGACCATCAGAACTCTCTTGGGACTCTTTTGAAGGCACTGGCTGTGGGGATCGTCTGGGGGCGCAAACAAAGATACATCCTGAACAGTTCATTCTGGACCGCTGAGGCCACTCTCTGCCTGCAAAAAAACTCACACACCCTCCTACTGCAAATGCTAAAACTATCTTTATCCATAGTGACCGGGTTCCTGCGTCCTCAGAGCGGGTTTCTCTAGTAGTGACAGTGAGAGTGAGAGAGTCTGGATTTCCTCTCGTCTGTTTGTCAGGGCCGAGGAGGCATAGGTATGTCCCCTGATCAGAAAGGATCAAGTCAGTGAGGGGGAGGGAAATGTGTCCCTGTCTGTAAGCATCGTTGGACCCAGAATCCCAGTTCTCAAACCGAGGGCCATAGGTTATATTCCCTGCCGTGACATTCAGCACAGTCTGTCCATCCTTTTCGCAGTAGACGTGTATCTCACGGTCAGGAGTTTGTTTTTCTGTTAAGCCATAGAAGTTGAGTTGAAAATTAGATCCAACGTAAGCAGGTTTGCCTACCACAATGGGGGCTAAAACTACATATTGTACATCTTCTTGAGTCTTACCACAGTGACACTCAAACCACCCGTTGTCATTAAATACAACAGAGGTGATGTTGAGATAGAGGTCTCCATCCCCACGTTTAACCCTGTCCTCAAAGCCCACTCCGGGTGTGAATACTCCTTGGTGCAGTGTAGCGACCGTGGTGTGTGTAACACCTGTTGATTTACTCTCATGGCGATGCTTCCATTCGACATCACGGTGACATGATCCAGAGAAGGGGAGTGTGACAGTGTCATTCAAAACGACTGTAATTGTAGGAAGCACGGAGGATTCCGCAACGTAGAAAAACACATAGTAGGAAAAAGCGATAAACACTGTCTCCCGAAAACAATTCATCGTAGATTGCTGGCCATCGGTGCGCAAAGCTTCATAACGTCTGTTGATGATAGCAGATATAACTAGCGAAATGTCTGCAATCTATTCCAGATATCTGCGATGGTTCCGTGTTAAATAACCTGTGTTTGACTGCCTATGCTGCTCAGCAGTAGCGGTCTTCAGGCGGTTAACAGCTTCCTTCTGACTTCTCAGTGAAACGCTACAAAAAGTGCAGCACAGTCTCACATTCAATTCGTGCATATATGTACATCATGCATTTCAGCAAATTTCGTGCGTTTTTGTGTGCCTTAAGACAAATTTAAGGGCTGCCAAAACAGTGCGGCCAGGGTAAGGGGAAGTGTCTATTTTCAGCTTTGTGGAGCACTATTCGGTTTTATGATAAAACAAACGTGTGGTTGAACTTTTTCTGCTGCTGTGTGTTCTTACAGCCTGGGCCTTTAGATATTACCTGTTAGATATTACTGCACTGTTAGAGCTAGAAACACAATTTCACTACACCCGAATAACATCTGCTAAACACGTGTAAAGGACCAATTAAATTGTTTATTTACATATTTGTTTTTACCTTTATTTAACTAGGCAAGTCAGTTATGAACAAATTCTTATTTTCAATAAGAAATAAATTATATGTTATTCTATTTTAACAGCAACGGTTCCAACCTTGACTTGTTTTCAACAATACTTTCTACAGTAAGATATACATTAATGTTATTCAGATCCTATTTTCAGCTTTGTGGACTTCGCTGGACAGAGGTTGCTATCCGATTTTGTGATAAAACATACTGTAGGTGTGGTAGAATTTATTCTGCCATCATGGCTGGTTGGGGGAATTCCCTTTGATGTGATAAGACAGTTGGTGACATATAACAAGAGGAAAATTGCTGATGCACAAGATGCAATATCACAATGAATAAGTGAACAACCGGTGTCTTTAATCAGATTAAAGGCTTGTTGAAGCCTCCTTCTCTGGGACATTTGGGGGGTTTTGAAGAAGTTCTGGAATTGCAACCTGTACGCCTCGTTTGCTGGCTTTCGCTTCATATTCGTCACCAAACCCACCAGCTCCAGGCCATCTATAAATCTTTGCTAGGTAAAACCCTGCCTTATCTCAGCTCACTGGTCACCATAGCAGCACCCACCCGTAGCACACGCTCCAGCAGGTATATTTCACTGGTCACCCCCAAAGCCAAACTCCTCCTTTGGCCGCCTTTCCTTCCAGTTCTCTGCTGCAAATGACAGGAACGAATTGCAAAAATCACTGAAGCTGGAGACTCATATCTCCCTCACTAACTTTAAGCATCAGCTGTCAGAGCAGCTTACCGATCATTGCACCGGTACACAGCCCATCTGTAAATAGCCCAACCAACTACCTCATGCCCATATTGCATTTAATTTTTTTTGCTCTTTTGCACCCCAGTATCTCTACTTGCACATTCTACTTGCACATTCATCTACTGGCCTATTTATTGCCTTACCTCCCTTATCTTACCTAATTTGCACATACTGTATATAGACTTTTCTATTGTGTTATTGACTGTAGGTTTATTTATCCCATGTGTAACTCTGTGTTGTATGTGTCGCACTGCTTTGCTTTATCTTGGCCAGGTCGCAGTTGTAAATGAGAACTTGCCTAACTGGCCTACCTGGTTAAATAAAGGTGAAATTAAAATAAAAAATTAAAAAAATTCATAAATGGCCTGCTGCACTGAGGTGGCACAGTAATACAAAACGCTGTCATCTGCATAGAGATTAATATTATGTGTTAACAGTGTTTCCTATGTCATTAATATACAAAGTGAACAATACTGGACCCAAAATCGAACCCTGAGGAACACCTTTTTGAATCTCAAGAAATTCAGATTTAACCCCATCTATTAAGATGGCCTGAGTTCTGTCGCTAAGATAATTCTGAAACCATAAACAGGCTGTATATCCCAGGCCTATTCTTGATAATTTCTTCAGCAAAACAGAATGCTCAACAGTGTCGAACGGCTTTGACAGGTCAATAAACTAGGCAGCACAGCTCTTTTTAGCATCCAAGGCATTGACAAGATCATTAACAACTAGTGTGGTTGCTGTGGTAGTACTACACCCAGGCCTAAACCCTGATCGGTTTATATTAAGAATACAATTATCAGATAAAAAGGAACGAAGTTGTACATTAACCAAAGATTCTAGAATCTTAGCTAAACAAGCTAGTCTTGAAAACGGGGCGATAGTTGTCAAGATCATTTGTATCCCCACCCTTATGGAGTGGCAGCACGTATGCATATTTCCATGCTTTAGGAATACTTCCTGATAACAATGTTAAATTAGAAATGTGGGCTACCGATCCAGCAAAATGGGCTGCTGCACACTTAAGCAGACCAGGCTCCAAATGATCAGCCCCTGTAGATTTGGTTTTGTCTAACGTTAACAAAGCATCCAGGACTTCTTTATCAGTGAATTTCCGAAAAAGAACCAACATTTTCAGTATCATTCAGTAGATTTTCACCATCTACATCCAAAATACTCTTTTCAAGAGCTGGCTTTGAAATACATTCAAATATAAAGCCTGCAGAGATCAAATGGTGAGTAATAGGACCAGAATAAAATATAATTTCTTGCGGGAGAGAAGAGGACACAACCCTTCAGTGACATAACACCTTTCCAGAATGTAGCTGGGTTCCCTGTACATTCAGATAGTGTATTAACATAATAATCAGATTGAGATTTTTTGACTAGTTTTACACACAGATACATCTTAACCCTCCTGTTGTGTTCCGGTCGATTTGGACCGGAGTTTTCTCTCTGAAAAATGTTGTTCATTTAATCTGATTTTCATACGGTTCCATGACTTTGTCCACACAGGCCATTTGAACACACAAAATACATTTTGATGATTTTCATCACCTTTGGGGTGTTTTCTTTAACTTTTGTACACCTGTGAAATGAATTAGAAATGAATGGGTGAGACTACAATTAGTGTATAACATTGAGTACATGCCCATTCATCAGATGGACACACTTCCTCTCCCAGACCCCCACATGCATGTGTGTTTGAGCACACACACACACACCACACTCCCCTTCTTGGCTTCCATGGCAACCCCCACGGGAACCTTTCCCCAATATAACCTTTCCCCCACAGGATCCACACCTGTTGGCATTCTCACAAACAAGGCCTTGAGGCCTTGCTTACAATTCATTCTGTGGCAGCACAATGACCAAAGGATATACTGTATGTGAGGCTCTTGATCATATCTTTGATCATGACACTGATGAGGAGGAGAGAGGCTAGGAAACTGACAGTGAAGATGCATTAGATGAGGTAGTGTCAGAAGTTGGAGACAACACAGAATATGATCCAGACCAAGAGACAATCGATGTGGAACAATCCAGTGATGAGGAAGAGGGCCCTGCTGAGGTTGTTGTTACATTCCGGTCAAAGAATGGGAATTTGTCCTGGTCTGCATCCCCACCTGAGAGGAGAGGTCGACTGTCGGCTGAAAATGTTATCAGGAGGACCCCAGGGCCAACGAGATACGCCATATCCCGGGTTGATGACATGAAATCCTGCTTCGAACAGAGTCAATCGAGACTATAGGGATTAACATGACCAACTTGGAGGGGAGACGCGTTTACAAACACAACTGGAAGGAGGTTGACCGGACAGACGTCCAAGCATACGTGGGTCAATTGATTTTGGCTGGTGTGTACAGATCCAGAAACGAGTCTACCACCAGTTTATGGGATGCAGAGTCTGGTCGGGCAATTTTTCGTGCCACTATCTCCAGACATTTCACGTGTTGTCACGGGTGAGTCGCTTCGACAACCGTGATACAAGACAAGCTGGCATCGATCAGAGAGGTTTGGCACAAGTGGGTGGAGCGCCTGCCACTCATCTATAACCCAAGTCCAGACATCACAGTGGATGAGCGCCTGGTCGCTTTTTATAGGACGCTGCCCATTCAAACAGTACATGCCAAGCAAACCGTCTAAATATGGAATAAAGGTATGGGCAACATGTGATGCCAGGACAAGTTATGCCTGGAACATGCAGGTTTACACCGGGAAACCTGCTGACGGTGTTCCCGAAAGGAACCAGGGGAAGCGGGTGATCCTGTAAATGACTTCAGGTCTCCAGCGGCACAACATATAATGCGACAATTTCTTCACCTCATATGCTGATGACCATGGTGGGGACGGTCAGAAGGAACAAGCCTGAGTTTCCTTCTGCCTTACTCACTACCAAGGACAGGGATCGTTTTTCCTCTAGATTTGCCTTCACCGATACACATAATCTTGAGTCCTACTGCCCGAAGAATGAAGAATGTGCTCCTGTTGACAACTCTGCACAGGGATGCCGCTGTGAATACCAGGGAGGACAAGAAGCCCAACGCTGTCCTGGATTACAACAGGAGGGAAGGGGGAGTTGACAACCTTGATAAATTATGTTACATTTTATCTTTCAAGTCTCGTGTACTTTTTTTTCTATTACCAGATTGTTTTATCTGCACCATAAAATAAGACATGTTGTTGTTTGGTGAAATGCTTGTTGAATTTGTGAACAATATGGAGTCAATTCTATTTATTTGAATATGTAAATATGTTTTAGATGTGATAAATTAAAACAAGCTTTGATGCAATTTTTACAAGTATCACTTGTATGTACTCATTATTTTATTTACTGATTGTTGCACTTTCGCAGGTTACTGGCATATACTCTTGTTGGTCCATGGTGGTGTTCTTCAACATCCTAGATGTGTCGGCCAACAACGTGTTTGTGGTGTGGATGGAGGTGAATCCAGGCTTGAAGCAGGAGAACTTCTACAAGAGGAGACTATTCCTCGAAGTGTTGGGGAAAGCCATGGTGGCACCCCTCATACAAAGATGCTGCTGGATTAGTGAGAGATATACAAGGGCCAGAAGCAAGATCTATGTCCACCAGAGACAGAAGAGACAAAAGGAAGAGGTGCGATCTGTGTGCACCGAGAGATGTCAAAACGAGCATCACGTTCCATAAATGCAGTGCATTTAAAATGTAACCACCATTGACTGACAGATTGTGAACATTTTTATGTTTTTGTTATTGTTAGTAATACTGTTATTGTTACTGTTGTTCTTTAATGTGTTCAGACATTAATTTTGTAATATGGTAAAGTTTTCATGTGTAGTTTTGCGCCTATGTTCTTTCATATCGGTCAGTTTTGACCTGGTACACAACAGATGTTATTTTGTGCCACTATTTAAAAATTTGAAATGGTTTCAAAACAGATGTTCTTGTTAAACTTTGACACAAAGTTGTCTGTGATAAATAGCAAAATATGTTTCATTTGAGTATTTGTTATAGTCAAAATAATCCATACATTATGCTTTTTTTACTCCAAAACAAGTTGTATGAGCTCAGGTCAATGAGGCCTAGGGTACATAACAAATAGAAGTTAAAGAAGTTCAAAACGTGTCATGTTTACAAGAACTTAAGTTGATAAATAGATCTAACACAACATTAGGTGATAATCTATGTAGTATTATGTATTTATAATCAGCTATAATGGGGTGGTCATTTTGGACCGGGAACACTGAATTAATTAACATGAAACGAACACAACAGGAGGGTTAAGGCAAAAACGAAAATAGAGTTGTTGGTCAGGGTGGATGGGCGGGCATATAACGCAAACGTCTAGCAACCCAAAGGTTGCGAGTTTGACTCTTGAATCATGTAGGCTACATGTGTCCAGGCCCATCATCAAACTAGATATGAGAACCTCGGTGAATACCTCGTATTTAGAAGTTATGATCGTGTAACAAAATCTTGTTTTCCGTTTCGTATGTTCAAAACCCAACAGCTTCAACAGCAATGCCTTGTGTCTTTTCTATACTGGCGATTTTCTGATATCATTACATTTTACATGTATGAATTAATGTTGCTAAAAAAAAAAAGGATTCGTTGATTTTCGTTCAAAAAAATACATAACTCATTCGAAGGATTCACTATCGTGATAATTGCGTTGTTTTCTCTATATCCTGTTAATTCATATGCCTTGCGATCGTGATATATCAAATAACATTTTATTGGTCACTTACACGTGTTTAGCAGATGTTATTCGGGTGTAGAGAAATTGTGTTTCTAGCTCCAACAGTGCAGTAATATCTAACAGGTAATATCTAAAGGCCAGGCTGTAAGAACACACAGCAGCAGAAAAAGTTCAACCACACGTTTGTTTTATCATAAAACCGAATAGTGCTCCACAAAGCTGAAAATACATCCGCTTTTTGGCGCTTTTCATAACCCTTTTCCTTACACTTCGCCTTACCCTGACCGCACTGTGTTTGGCAGACCATAAATTGATAAATTGATGTTGTTTAAAAAAAAAAAAAAATACTAATTCGAATGATTCACTATCATGATTCACCACCACCAACTTGTTTATTCATCAAAACCTATCCCCTGCGCCCATCATTCTTGGTTGTGAAAATATAAAACTATTTCTGACAACACCCCTAACCTATAGCTCCACCACCAGCGCAGAGATTTACTATTGCCTTAGTTTTGTTAAAATAGAGCCAGGGGTCTCAACTTGCTGTTAAGGGTTAGAACAGTGGAACACACAAAGAGCAATTTAGAAACTTGTTTGTAAATCAGCAATTTTCCTCCTGTTATGTCCCTCACTGACAGTCACTCAATCATCCAACCATGTCAGTTTTAGTCTACAGGAAGTTGGCGAGGAAACAAGACAGGGAGCCAAAGAAACGCTTCATTACTCAGAAAGGGCAGAGTAAAAAAAGTCCATCCATCTTTCCCGGTATGTATTATAGCTTACACGTGTTGCTACCAGCAGAACCATTTAAAATAACTTTTATAAGGCACGAGCATTTAGATAGCTCAAATGGTCTACCGTGCTCCTTCCGCTGACTGCTGTCTTCACCTGTATCAGTGCGTGGGTAAAATCACTGGTGAAGCCCCAGACAAGAAATAACCGATGTTACAACATATGTGATGCCTTGCGATCGTGATATATCAAATCAAATTTTATTGGTCCTTTACACGTGTTTAGCAGATGTTATTGCGGGTGTAGTGAAATTGTGTTTCTAGCTCCAACAGTGCAGTAATATCTAACAGGTAATATCTAAAGGCCCAGACTGTAAGAACACACAGCAGCAGAAAAAGTTCAACCACACGTTTGTTTTATCATAAAACCGAATAGTTCTCCACAAGCTGAAAATAGATCTTTTTGGCGCTTATTTCTGAGAAAGCGCTACGGCCATAGACACTTCCCCTTACCCTGACCGCACTTTGTCACGTTTCTCTGGTATGACAGACACGCACCCTTTCCTAAAAGACAAAAGGGGATGGTCCAGACTAAGAAAAGGGCAGTACAAGTCCCTATAAAAACCAGCTACAACTGCCTTTCTACTCACTGACACTAAGCTATCCAAAGAAGTTAGAATGAAGCTGTTAACCGCCTGAAGACCGCTACTGCTGAGCAGCATAGGCAGTCAAACACAGGTTATTTAACACGGAACCATCGCAGATATCTGGAATAGATTGCAGACATTGCGCTAGTTATTTCTGCTATTAACAACAGACTTTATGAAGCTTTGCGCACCGCTGTCCAGCAATCTACGATGAATTGTTTTTGGAAGACAGTGTTTATCGCTTTTTCCTACTATGTGTTTTTCTACTTTGCGGAATCCTCCGTGCTTCCTACAATTACAGTCGTTTTGAATGACACTGTCACACTCCCCTTCTCTGGATCATGTCACCGTGATGTCGAATGGAAGCATCGCCATGAGAGTAAATCAACAGGTGTTACACACACCACGGTCGCTACACTGCACCAAGGAGTATTCACACTCGGAGTGGGCTTTGAGGACAGGGTTAAACGTGGGGATGGAGACCTCTATCTCAACATCACCTCTGTTGTATTTAATGACAACGGGTGGTTTGAGTGTAACTGCAGTAAGACTCAAGAAGATGTACAATTTGTAGTTTTAGTCCCCATTGTTGTAGGCAAACCTGCTTACGTTGGATCTAATTTTCAACTCAACTTCTATGGCTTAACTAAAAAACAAACTCCTGACCGAGAGATACACGTCTACTGTGAAAAGGATGGACAGACTGTGCTGAATGTCACGGCAGGGAATATAACCTATGGCCCTCGGTTTGAGAACTGGGATTCTGGGTCCAACGATGCTTACAGACAGGGACACATTTCCCTCCCCCTCACTGACTTGATCCTTTCTGATCAGGGGACATACCTATGCCTCCTCGGCCCTGACAAACAGACGAGAGGAAATCCAGACTCTCTCACTCTCACTGTCACTACTAGAGAAACCCGCTCTGAGGACGCAGGAACCCGGTCACTATGGATAAAGATAGTTTTAGCATTTGCAGTAGGAGGGTGTGTGAGTTTTTTTGCAGGCAGAGAGTGGCCTCAGCGGTCCAGAATGAACTGTTCAGGATGTATCTTTGTTTGCGCACCCAGACGATCCCCACAGCCAGTGCCTTCAAAAGAGTCCCAAGAGAGTTCTGATGGTCATAGTGATGAGAGAGTTACCATGTGTCCTGAGAGGGAGAAAGAAACCAGAGAGGTTTCATAGAGATGTAGGAGTATGTGTGTGTGTGCGTGTGTGCGTGTGTGTGTGTGTGTGTGTGTGTGTGTGTGTGTGGGGAAGCTATGTTCATTTTTTGGGGTCCTGCCTAATGCAATTGCCAGTTGTCAAGTCTGTCGATGAAGGGTTTGTTTGGCTCGTGAGACCGATTGGAAATAAATCTTAATCACTAAAGCTTTATTAAGTTAAAAGAGGAGAAAAATAGTGAGCTGATATTTGCTGTCCTTTTCATAGTGTAGGCAGGCCTACATTATTTTAACCATGTATCTCTGGTTTTGTGTGAATGTGAGATTGTGTTGATCTAGTACAGTACTGGAAGGACAGATGGTAGGAGACAATATTTGTGTGTTACACATGTGAAATACCTTTTGAAACAGTTGTCCATGAACATGGTCTATTTTACAATTTTGAATTATATTTTCTAAACAGTTTTCCAAATCATGTTTTAATCAATTTCCACATTGCAATTAGTAATGTACAGAACTGGAAGTAGAGATGATATGAGACTCTATTTATTTTACAATTGAGTTTCCCATGATCATGATATATAATAATTTTGGGGGGCAAATTCGACAGTGCAAGGAGAGATGGTATCACTACTGGTTCAGTAGAGAGAAATGAAGACCGCACAACTGAATCATTTAAGAAAAGAATGCTGGCAGGTATTTTGTAAATAAAAATTCTTAGCAAAAAAAGAATCACCTTGAGTAAATATTTATATGTGAAATGTGTAGGGATATTTAATATATTTAATACTAACCAAAAGCGGGTGTAAACGCTATTGTGTCATGAATTCTGACAGCGGAAGCGGAGCCTATCCAGTAAATCAATACTGTTGATAAAGGGTTTGTTTGGGCTCGTGAGATCGACTGGATTTTTTAAAACATTTATTTAACCTTTATTTAAACAGGGAGATTAAAATCTATTTTTTATTTTATTTATTTCACCTTTATTTAACCTGGTAGGCTAGTTGAGAACAAGTTCTCATTTGCAACTGCGACTTGGCCAAGATAAAGCATAGCAATTAGACACATACAAGAACACAGAGTTACGCATGGAGTAAAACAAACATACAGTCAATAATACAGTAGAAAAAAAAGAAAACAAGTCTATATACAGTGAGTGCAAATGAGGTAAGATAAGGGAGTTAAGGAAATAACTAGGCCATGGTGGCGAAGAAATTACAATGTAGCAATTAGACACTGGAATGGTAGATGTGCAGAAGATGCGCCCCGGTATCTCACTGCAAGTAGAGATACTGGGGTGCAAAGGAGCAAGATAAATAAATAAAGTACTGTATGGGGATGAGGTAGATAGATGGGCTGTTTATAGATGGGCTTGGCACAGGTGCAGTGATCTGTGAGCTGCTCTGACAGCAGGTGCTTAAAGCTAGTGAGGGAGATATGATACATTTGACAAGATAGCCCTGTACACATTACAAAGAAAACAGAATGTTAAAACAGTATACACATGTGTATAAAACAATAAAATTCAGCACCAAAAAAATAAATAAAACATTTAATAAATAAACATTTAATAAAAGCAGTCACATTCAACTACATATAGGTCCTCAGTCAATAATTTAAACTGCCTGATTGGCACCAGTACATCTAACTGCAGTGAATTTAGCAGATTATTCCACACATTTGGGGAATAAAAACAAAACTCAGATTTTCACATCTGTGGAGACTGGAGGTGTAACAAAGTGAAAACGTCGAGTTTCCATCAACCTCGCGCGCAATGTAGACGTCAAAGAACGCCGCAGTTCGCGGTAAAGTAGTGGGTGAAACCATTCACTTCAGGAAAAGGGGTGATATAAATAATGTTTCCTTTCATTATGTGTTACTGAATTCATACAAACATTTGCTACCATTGTAGTAAGGTTGGTAATACGAGAGGTCTTCGGATATACCATGTTTGTATTATTTTCTTTGAAAGAACAACCAGTGTGTTTTGAGTGCTTCTCCCCTATTTGGGAAGTTGGTCTGCCTACTGCTCAGTCTGAGAGAGATAATCTGAGAGCAGGTTCGTGTCTCTTTCCTCTGTATATAAAAACTGTTTAAAACTGTATAACACAACAGTGTTTTTGGAAAACTGGTTCATACATCCTAAAGTCAATAGCGAATGTGGCTATGTATATATTTATTTTGCCGTTAATGTATTGAAGACCTATTTCAGCAAGTTAACCAGCAGGGACGTGCACAGGGGGGTTGCTCAGGTTGCCTGGGCAACTGCCCATATGCCCTTCTCGACTCACGTTGCCCTTCCGAGGGAAAAAATAAATAAATAAATCGTACAATGGATGCAGAATTTCACGTAGGCCTAGATAAAAAAAATCGCAAAGTCTCATTCACTTCCATTCGGGCACCGAAAGTGAAAGTCAGTAGGGAAGGGCAAACTCTGTTTACTTGGCTGCAGCGCTGCACGCGACCGGCACCTGAGCTGAGCCTGCATGAGCGGCCCTAGATGGAGATTGTCGCGGTTGTCGGGTGAGACGACTCAACGTTGTCGGAAAAGGTGAGTTTGTGATGTATAACAAACGAACGATCATTATCATCAAGTTTTATGAAATGAATTAAAATCTTCATAAATCCAGCCTGAGTTTGCCACGTTTAGCCTAAAAATCAGACAGATAGCTTGCAGACAAGCAGCCTAGGCTACTCTTTTTTGTAGGCATTAGGCAAACTAAGCTACATGTCTGCTGATAGTTAGTTTCTCACATTTCGTTTTAGCAAGAAGAATGAATGATGGAAGTAATGCATCACATTTTATTTTATTCAAAATGGTTAAATGCCTAAATCCTATCACTATTTTGGGTATTGTTTGAAGCCAAGATGCCCACTGAAAAGAGGTGGATTCAGGAGAGGGAGAGACAATTCAGGGAGGCAGCAAAGGGCAGCACATCACTGCAGGGTTGGCTGCGAAAGAGCCAACCAGCAGGTGAGACAGAGACTTTGCACTGTGATAAAGATGACATGACATTGTGTAGGCGAATTGATTAATTAATCAGACTCATATTTTAGCCTACTAATGGCAATGTTTCATAATTACATCACATTTAAGATGAGGAGGAGCAGTCACAAGCCTCCAGACTATGTGAGGAAAATGTGGACCAGGAGGAGGCACATAGGGCAGGTAGGCTTAAGTGATGATCACCAAATATGAGATGAGAGGACCATGCTAGAAAGTACAGCCAGGGTTAAATAATTGTAATCTAAAAACATAGGCTATTTTAGAGGTCATTTCAAAGATCTTGCCTGAGCAGAACATAAATACCATTAGTGGGCATTAAAATAATAATGATAACGGCAATAAGAATAATATGTAATTGGACAGATGATGAGCCCAGTGCATCAGCTGCATTCAGAGAGCCAGAGCCAGAGCCAATCCCAGATGAGATCAGGACAGACTGGCAAAATAGGGAAATGATAGATGAGATGAGGGAGACGAGAGCATCAGCAAGGGAAGATATTGAGATGACGAGTGGGGCAGAGTCAACAGATTTAGATTTTTGCTGAGGTTGGCTAATCCCACAGATCCAGCTCATGTACAAAGCAGCAATCTTAAATACGATCAGACCTTCATCACATTTTCCAATTCAGTCGGGCCTTGCCGTCCTATGGTAAAGTTCCTAAAAATCCAGATGGGCGCTCTTTTTCAAGCCCAATGGTATAACGATGACCCCTGGCTGGAATATTCTCCACTGAATGATGCCATGCATTGCTTTAGCTGCAGGAATTTTATGAATGAGGAAAGATTTCAGAGCAGGACAGGATGGAAGTCTGTAGGGATAAACTTGTGGAGGCAGGCCAAAGTGAAGATTAAGGAGCACCGCAGCAGTGAATTGCATATGCTAAGCATGATTAGGTGGAATGCCTTTACAAAAGATACACTGCAGAGGGCTTTTGCAGTAGCTGATTCTCAGATGGAAGCAGCCAAAGAAAGAGAGAGGCAGAAAAACAGAGATATTATGTTCCGTTTAATAGACATCACATTATATCTGGCAAAACAAGCTTTGGCCTTTAGGGGAAATGAAGAAGGCTTGTCAAGTTCAAATAGAGGACATTTTCTGAACATGGTGGATTTGCTTGGCCAATATGACAGCGTACTCGGGCTTCATCTTGATGCAGTCAAGGAAAAACAAGCATCAAACCAAAGGTGCCAGGTGTCTCTCCTGTCCAATAGGACACAAAACGACCTCATAAAAGCACTTAGTCTTTATGTGAAACGAATCATACAGAAGGAAGTGACAGAAGCATCACAATTTTCTATTTTGCTGGACGAGACCACTGTGTCACATATTGAGCAGGTGTCCTTTGTTGTGCGATATGTCCACAACATGACTATAAAGGAATGCTTTGTCCAACTATGTGATGTGGCATCAACAATGGGAGAGGCACTGGAGAATGTAGTGATGAAGCTACTTGAGCAAAACAACTTCAACATTCAAGATGTCTGTGGACAGGGATATGATGGAGCTGCCAATATGAGTGGACGCTACAATGGGCTGCAGTCCCGGATTCAGAGACAAAATGAGAGAGCATTATATGTGCACTGCCATGCACATTGTTTAAATCTCGTTTTAGTTGAGAGTGCAAAATCCAACAAGCACTTTGTGGATTTCTTCACAGTCGTTGAGAGGCTGTACACATTCATTGCCAACTCTACAAAGCGCCATGCTGCATTTGTGGATACTCAAAAGCCATGAATCCAGACCAACGTGTCCTTGAACTACAGAGGCTTTCAGACACCCGGTGGAGCTGCAGGAAGATGCTTTAAAGACAATTAGGAAGGTCCTCCCTGCTGCCCTACAGTACTTGAGAGATCTGGAGAGAGTGTGACCCCCGATCTGGCTGCAGGAGAAGCTAAAATGCTGTTGAGCAGCATAGATTTTGAATTTTGCTGTGTCTTGAAATAGCAACGCCAGTGTTCATGGAGACATCAGTTGCCTCAAAAGTACTCCAGCAGGATGACCTGGACTTGGCTGCTGCTTACTCTGTGTTAGATGGTGTCTTGAAGCAAGTAGTGGAACTGAGGAGAGACAACCAATTCTCACAAATATACAACACTGCCACAACAATTGCAGAGGAAAATGACATAAGCATTCCCACAAATATTCCAGGTAGACAAAGAAAAGTCCCTGCAAAGCTGAAATACACTTCCAAATCAGCAAGAGAAGATGATGCAGTCCAGACCTTGGAGGAATATTACAGGGGAAGGACATACTATACCTTTCTGGACAGATTGAGACAGGAGCTTGAGAGAGAAGATTTTACGGGAAGGGAAGACTCGGGACATTGTGATGTCACTGCAGAGACTCACTGACCCAGAGCAGTGGAAGGATATTGGCCAAGGTGTTGATACAGCACATTCACTATGTGAGTTTTATGGACTTCAGGGGGAAGAGACCAACCTTCAAACAGAGCTGAGAGTCTTCCATGCATCTTACAAGTGTCCCAAGAGGACAGTCAAGTCTATGCTCGAAGTATTCAAGGAAAACAATGCTAACGTCATATTCCCCACACTATTCAAACTAATCAAAATATATGCCACTCTACCCGTGTCCACTGCAGCGGTAGAACGTTCCTTTTCTAAGCTGAAGCTGGTCAAATCAAGGCTCATAAATCAGTGTGGTCAAGAGCGGCTGTCCGACCTCCTCCTGCTGGCCATAGAGAAGGACATAGGAATCGACAAGAAAGAAGTTCTGAAGATTTTTGTTGAAATGGCCTCTAATAGGCTGGCTTCTCCTTTGAAGCTTTGCATGTTTAGTATGTAAATCTGAAGAAACCTATCAGTGACTTGATAGGATATTGATGTAGGGATTTTCATGACTCAAGTCATGTTTTTCTGTGTTATTATTAGTAGTAGTTAAGGTGATTGAGTGCTGTATTTCAGTGTTTTACTTCTTTGTGTATATATATTTTAATAAAGACCCTGTTATTCTCAGTCTTTCATATAGCCCGTGAGTTTGTTTTGTGTTTTTTTGGGGGGTGGGAGGGGTGCCCTTTTTTTCAGGTCAGAGCAACTGCCCCTCAAAATTCCTGTGCACGTCCCTGTTAACCAGGTTTTTGCTGGTTTAGCTAGCCATGTTAATGACGAGCTAACTAGCACCGTTGGTCGCTGCGCTACAATGTCACGCTAACTATTGCCAGCAGGTGATTTGCTAGCATTTGACTTATTGACATATTAAATTAATGTTTATTTTCTTACTACCTTAAAATGTTTATATAAAAGGGTTGTGCTCTGTATTTATGGATTAATATCACTTCACATTGAGGGTATGTATTACTACTGTTGCTCCTATCTAAAAGATATCTTGTGTCCTATCTTACCAGTGAACGTGTGGCTGTGGCCGTCCTGTCAATGCCTGTCATCACTGTTTGATATATTTTACTGCAGATAAAAACCGAGTCAACTCGAATTGTGGGTGTCAGTGTGCCTTTCTTCTGGGGGCTATGTAAAGTTGGTTACAGAGGGATCTCTAGTGTTATCCATTCCTGTGAAGCGGGTTTGGTAACTTATCATTTTATCTTAATTAATGATGTTCCATATAGAGGAGTTTCTGTCAGATTGCTTTGGAAATAAATGAAAGAGAATGCAATGATGAGTCCTAAAATTGACCCCTGTGATAAAACGTATTGCTGAATTGTAGACTGCGTCCAAGGGTTTTAAAAACAGAGGTTGCTGCATGCATGTAAACAATATAATCAAAATCCAATACAGGGAGAAGCGTCGTTTGAACAATCTTTCTCCTATTTTTAATACTAAGGCATGATTTATTTTGATATAAAAAAAATAAATAAATCTTAGCTTCTTTATGAAGGACAATTTATCATCAATACAGACACCCAGGTATTCATATTGAGAAACAAGCTCAATTTTGGCTCCATTTATATCACAAATATGTATGTCCTCAGGGTCAACATTCTGTGACCTAGAGAACAGCATGAGCTTGGTCCTCCCTGCTGCCCTACAGTACTTGAGAGATCTGAGAGAGTGTGACCCCCCCCGATCTGGCTGCAGGAGAAGCTAAAATGCTGTTGAGCAGCATAGATTTTGAATTTTTGCTGTGTCTTGAAATAGCAACGCCAGTGTTCATGGAGACATCAGTTGCCTCAAAAGTACTCCAGCAGGATGACCTGGACTTGGCTGCTGCTTACTCTGTGTTAGATGGTGTCTTGAAGCAAGTAGTGGAACTGAGGAGAGACAACCAATTCTCACAAATATACAACACTGCCACAACAATTGCAGAGGAAAATGACATAAGCATTCCCACAAATATTCCAGGTAGACAAAGAAAAGTCCCTGCAAAGCTGAAATACACTTCCAAATCAGCAAGAGAAGATGATGCAGTCCAGACCTTGGAGGAATATTACAGGGGAAGGACATACTATACCTTTCTGGACAGATTGAGACAGGAGCTTGAGAGAAGATTTTACGGGGAAGGGAAGACTGGGACATTGTGATGTCACTGCAGAGACTCACTGACCCAGAGCAGTGGAAGGATATTGGCCAAGGTGTTGATACAGCACATTCACTATGTGAGTTTTATGGACTTCAGGGGGAAGAGACCAACCTTCAAACAGAGCTGAGAGTCTTCCATGCATCTTACAAGTGTCCCAAGAGGACAGTCAAGTCTATGCTCGAAGTATTCAAGGAAAACAATGCTAACGTCATATTCCCCACACTATTCAAACTAATCAAAATATATGCCACTCTACCCGTGTCCACTGCAGCGGTAGAACGTTCCTTTTCTAAGCTGAAGCTGGTCAAATCAAGGCTCATAAATCAGTGTGGTCAAGAGCGGCTGTCCGACCTCCTCCTGCTGGCCATAGAGAAGGACATAGGAATCGACAAGAAAGAAGTTCTGAAGATTTTTGTTGAAATGGCCCCTAATAGGCGGCTTCTCCTTTGAAGCTTTGCATGTTTAGTATGTAAATCTGAAGAAACCTATCAGTGACTTGATAGGATATTGATGTAGGGATTTTCATGACTCAAGTCATGTTTTTCTGTGTTATTATTAGTAGTAGTTAAGGTGATTGAGTGCTGTATTTCAGTGTTTTACTTCTTTGTGTATATATATTTTAATAAAGACCCTGTTATTCTCAGTCTTTCATATAGCCCGTGAGTTTGTTTTGTGTTTTTTTGGGGGGTGGGAGGGGTGCCCTTTTTTTCAGGTCAGAGCAACTGCCCCTCAAAATTCCTGTGCACGTCCCTGTTAACCAGGTTTTTGCTGGTTTAGCTAGCCATGTTAATGACGAGCTAACTAGCACCGTTAATTCGCCTTGCTACAATGTCACGCTAACTATTGCCAGCAGGTGATTTGCTAGCATTTGACTTATTGACATATTAAATTAATGTTTATTTTCTTACTACCTTAAAATGTTTATATAAAAGGGTTGTGCTCTGTATTTATGGATTAATATCACTTCACATTGAGGGTATGTATTACTACTGTTGCTCCTATCTAAAAGATATCTTGTGTCCTATCTTACCAGTGAACGTGTGGCTGTGGCCGTCCTGTCAATGCCTGTCATCACTGTTTGATATATTTTACTGCAGATAAAAACCGAGTCAACTCGAATTGTGGGTGTCAGTGTGCCTTTCTTCTGGGGGGCTATGTAAAGTTGGTTACAGAGGGATCTCTAGTGTTATCCATTCCTGTGAACGGGTTTGGTAACTTATCATTTTTATCTTAATTAATGATGTTCCATATAGAGGGAGTTTCTGTCAGATTGCTTTGGAAATAAATGAAAGAGAATGCAATGATGAGTCCTAAAATTGACCCCTGTGATAAAACGTATTGCTGAATTGTAGACTGCGTCCAAGGGTTTTAAAAACAGAGGTTGCTGCATGCATGTAAACAATATAATCAAAATCCAATACAGGGAGAAGCGTCGTTTGAACAATCTTTCTCCTATTTTTAATACTAAGGCATGATTTATTTTGATATAAAAAAAATAAATAAATCTTAGCTTCTTTATGAAGGACAATTTATCATCAATACAGACACCCAGGTATTCATATTGAGAAACAAGCTCAATTTTGGCTCCATTTATATCACAAATATGTATGTCCTCAGGGTCAACATTCTGTGACCTAGAGAACAGCATGAGCTTGGTTTTACTTGTATTTAACAGTCATTTAAGATCTGTAAGTGATTTCCGAATTGAATCAAATCATGCTGAAGTTTCTACGGCTGGCCATGCTTTCCACCTGGCTACCCCTACCCCGGTCAACAGCCCTGCACCCCCCTCAGTAACTCGCCAAAGCCTCCCCCATTTCTCCTTTGTTCTGAAAGAGCTGCAAAATCTGGACCCCTGCAAATCAGCTGGGCTAGACAATCTGGACCCTCTCTTTCTAAGATTATCCGCCACAATTGTTGCAACCCCTATTATTAGCCTGTTCAATCTCTCTTTGGTATCGTCTGAGATCCCCAAAGATTGGAAAGCTGCCGCGGTCATCCCCCTCTTCAAAGGGGAGACACTCTAGACCCAAACTGTTACAGACCTATATCTATCCTACCCTGCTATTCTAAGATCTTCGAAAGCCAAGTGAACAAACAGATCACCTACCATTTCAAATCCCATCGTATCTTCTCCACTTTGCAATCTGGTTTCCGAGCTGGTCATGGGTGCACCTCAGCCTGGCTCAAGGTCCTAAACGATATCATAACCACCATCGATAAAAGACAATACTGTGCAGCCGTATTCATTGACCTGGCCAAGGCTTTCGACTCTGTCAATCACCGCATTCTTATCGGCACACTCAACAGCTTTGGTTTCTCAAATGACGGTCTTGCCTGGTTCACCAACTACTTCTCAGACAGAGTTCAGTGTGTCAAATCAGTGGGCCTGTTGTCTGGACCTCTGGCAGTCTCTATGGGGGTGCCACAGGGTTCAATTGTCGGGCCAACTATTTTCTCTGTATACATAAATGATTTCGCTCTTGCTGCTGGTGATTCTCTGATCCACCTCTACACAGACGACACCTTTCTGTATTCTTCTGGCCCTTCTTTGGACACTGTGTTAACAAACCTCCAGACGAGCTTCAATGCCATACAACTGTCCTTCGTGGCCTCCAACTGCTCTTAAATGCAAGTAAAACTAAATGCATAATCTTCAACCGATCGCTGCCCGCACCTGCCCGCCCCTCTAGCATCACTACTCTGGACGGTTCTGACTTAGAATATGTGGACAACTACAAATACCAAGGTGTCTGGTTAGACTGTAAACCCTCCAACACTCTACTCAGCAAATTGGATGCGGTCTATCACAGTGCCATCCGTTTTATCACCAAAGCCCCATATACTACCAACCACTGCGACCTGTATGCTCTCGTTGGCTGGCCCTCGCTTCATATTCCTCGCCAAACCCACTGGCTCCAGGTCATCTACAAGTCTGAATGGAGGTGAATGGATCCTCTACCATCATAGAGATGGAGGAGTTACACTAGCCTAGTCCCAGACCTGTGTGTGTGTGTCTGTCTGTCTGTCTGTCTGTCTGTGTGTGTGTGTGTGTGTGTGTTTGTGTGTGACACCTCTCAGCTATAGGTGAGAAAGAATGGGAAACTTTCAGTATCACCAGTTGGCACCACTGTGGGCAGTGTTATTGGGGTGTTCTTCTTCGTGTGTTAGTTGTTGTAGGATGGATCCTATCTGCCATAACCCGGCCACCCCCTGAAGAAGAACCGCTACTGCAGGTACCGTCTCGGGCAATCATTTATTTGGTTTAAAGAAATGTAATGATAATTTGCATGAATTATAATTTACATGTTGTTATGATTTCTCATCTCCTAACAGGTCTTTTTTTCCAGAAGTTGACAACCCAGTGAGCACTATACCAGGAAGACCAGAATCACAGAACAACTCTGGATGTGTAGTGGCACCTATCTACATCCCTGCAGGGAGACCAGGAGCAGTACCAGCAGCAGTAGAAGAACACCACCCAGTGGACAAAGTGAGCACTTCACCCCCACAGAAGCGCTTTAACGCAATGTTCAACAACCAGCTGTACAAAAGCGTCATCCAGTGGAAAAAGTGTGCGCTCCAACAGAAGAGATGCATGTGCGTTGCTCTCGGTTACAATTTGTTTGTATGTTCATTAGCACAGTTACATGATCCCAATTTTAGCTACAAGACGCTGGCAAGTTGAAAAAGTAGATTTTGCTCATTTATTGGCACATCAAACCATGTCATCTTTTATATATATATATATATATATATATATATATATACAGATTATGTCGGAAGTTTACATACACTTAGGTTGGAGTCATTAAAACTCGTTTTTCAACCACTCCTGAAAATACTTGTTAACAAACTATAGTTTTGGCAAGTCGGTTAGGACATCTACTTTGTGCATGACACAAGTAATTTTTCCAACAATTGTTTACAGACAGATTATTTCACTTATAATTCACTGTATCACAATTCCAGTGGGTCAGAAGATTACATACACTAAGTTGACTGTGCCTTTAAACAGCTTGGAAAATTGCAGAAAATTATGTCATGGCTTTAGAAGCTTCTGATAGGCTAATTGACATCATTTGAGTCAATTGAAGGTGTACCTGTGGATGTATTTCAAGGCCTACCTTCAAACTCAGTGCCTCTTTGCTTGATATCATGGGAAAATCTAAAGAAATCAGCCAAGACCTCAGAAGAAAAATTGTAGACCTCCACAAGTCTGGTTCATCCTTGGGAGCAATTTCCAAATGCCTGAAGGTACCACGTTCATCTGTACAAACAATAGTACGCAAATATAAACACCATGGGACCATGCAGCCGTCATACCGCTCAGGAAGGAGATGCGTTCTGTCTCCTAGAGATGAACGTATTTTGGTTTGAAAAGTGCAAATCAGTCACAGAACAACAGCAAAGGACCTTGTGAAGATGCTGGAGAAACAGGTACACAAGTATATCCACAGTAAAACAAGTCCTATATCGGCATCTCAAGACAACAGTCAGGAAGTTAAAGCTTGGTCGCAAATGGGTCTTCCAAATGGACAATGACCCCAAGCATACTTCCAAAGTTATGGCAAAATGGCTTAAGGACAACGATGTCACGGTTTTGGAGTGGCCATCACAAAGCCCTGACCTCAATCCTATAGAAAATTTGTGAGCAGAACTGAAAAAGCGTTTACAAGCAAGCAGGCTTACGAAGCTGACTCAGTTACACCAGCTCTGTCAGTAGGAATGGGCCAAAATTCACCCAACTTATTGTGGGAAGCTTGTGGAAGGCTACCCGAAACATTTGACCCAAGTTAAACAATTTAAAGGCAATGATACCAAATACTAATTGAGTGTATGTGAACTTCTAAACATACTGGGAATGTGATGAAAGAAATAAAGCTGAAATAAATCATTCTCTCTGCTATTATTCTGACATTTCACATTCTTTAAATATGGTGGTGATCCTAACTGACCTAAGACAGGGAATTTTTACTAGGATTAAATGTTAGGAATTGTGAAAAACTTAGTTTAAATATATTTGGCTACGGTGTATGTAACTTCCGACTTCAACTGTTTCTACACTATCGGTCAAACGTTTCAGAACACTTACTCATTCAAGGGTTTTTCTTTATTTTTACTATTTTCTACATTTAATAAATCACAGACAGTGTCACTAGCAAAGCAACCCCATACCATAACACCTCCTCCTCCATGCTTTACAGTGGGAAATACACATGCAGAGATCATCCATTCACCCACACCGCGTCTCACAATGACACAGCTGTTGGAACCAAAAATCTCCAATTTGGACTCCAAATGACAAATTTCCACCGGTCTAATGCCTATTGCTCATGTTTCTTGGCCCAAGCAAGTCTCTTCTTTTTATTGATGTCCTTCAGTAGTGGTTTCTTTGCAGCAATTTGACGATGAAGCCCTGATTCACAGTCTTCTCTGAACAGTTGATGTTGGGATGTGTCTGTTACTTGAACTATGTGAAACATTTATCTGGGCTGCGATCTGAGGCTGGTAGCTCTAATGAACTTATCCTCGGCAGTTAACTCTGGGTCTTCCATTCCTGTGGCGGTCCATGAGAGCCAGTTTCATCATAATGCTCTATGGTTTTTGCGACTGCACTTGAAGAAACTTTCAAAGTTCTTGAAATGTTCCGCATTGACTGACTTTCATGTCTTAAAGCAGTAATGGACTGCCGTTTTTCTTTGCTTTTTTGAGCTGTTCGTGCCATAATATGGACTTGGTCTTTTACCAAATATGGCTATCTTCTGTATATCCCCCCAACCTTGTCACATCACAACTAATTGGCTCTAACTTTTAAGAAGGCACAGCTGTTAATTGAAATGCATTCCAGGTGACTACCTCACGAAGCTGGTTGATAAAATGCCAAGAGTGTGCAAAGCTGTCATCAAGGCAAAGGTTGGCTACTTTGAAGAATCTCAAATATAAAATATATATTTAATTTGTTTAACACTTTTTGGTTACTACATGATTGTTATTTCCTAGTTTTGATGTCTTCACTATTATTTAAAAATTGTAGAAAATAGTAAAAAAATTAAGAAGAACTCTAGAATGAGTAGGTGTTATAAAACCTTTTACTGGTACTGTCATAATAATATATTTTAAGTACCTCGGACATCGGTGTCTTCATATGTAGCTACGGTCCTGGAGAGGGAGGAGGGCGAACTAAAGCAGTTATTTATTCTGTGAATCTGTGATTTTGTAATGATGCTGAATATTAACAGCTGATAGTTTGTGGTCTGAACTGATCTCTATGCCCCTTTGTAACGCACCCCATGCTCCCCATCTAAAAGGGCTATGTACCCTTATGGTGGAAAAAGAGTACCTGGACCAGCCCATAGCATGTCAAATATATACACTAGATGGAGGTAAAGTTTAAAATATAACGCATGTGTCACCGACTAGTGAAGTCAGGAATACTCATCAACTCTTGGTACTGTAGTGGAGGGAGGGGAAAGTGAGTATGTTATAATCCACTCCATTTAACAGCTTTCAAACACCGGTTAGAAACAGGAATTCTGGGAAAAATACATTTAAGGAGGATCACAAAAATCTGTTTGCTTACTAATCCAATAGGTGTAGCTATAATACTGTAATGACCTGACTTGATCATAAAAAGAACAATCCAATAGGTGCAGAATAATACAGTGACAGTGTTTGGTACACGCCAAATAAATGAAAGATGTGTCACCAACTGTGACCTTCTCTTGTGAAGGCCAGACGTAAGAGAGAGAACAATGGCTAAACCAGGTGTTAACTTCCAATGCTCCATCCCCCTGCCCAGCCCCCCTCCACGCCACTCCGCCAACCACCAGGATGCCCGGCATCAGAACATTCCATGCATTCCCGTGATTGGCAGATAGCAGGTTGATTGGCATGTCGGACCCCGCGAACACTGGGTACTGGTAAGTACAACACAACCAACTAATAACACACAGCTGTCTGTGCGGGTCGCTGCAATACAGTGACAGTGGTTGGTACAAGTTCACTTTCTCAGCCATAGCCTAAAAACTCAAGTGGAAGTTAGGCCTAGCTGTTTACCTCACATCTGAAGGCTGGGGGTCATTTAGGACGTCTTCTACTGCGGATCGCTAAAATATCCTCACCATTATGATCACACTTCTCAATACAAATATTATGGCGACACAATACCAAAGATGGCTTGGTTTGGTTTATAAACTTAGGAACAAAGCTGGAGTTATCACTGTAGCCTGTTATCACCTGCACTGTATTTTAACGCCAAGAAAAAAACCTCCAGGCTTCCGTCGTAGCTGTCAATTTATAGAAAAAAAGAAAGAACTAAGGGGGCAGTTTGAAAAAAACGGATCCCGTCTGAAACGTCCTGTGGAATAACAGACATGCTGGGGTAATTCACACATAACCAACGTTTTCTAGTAATACTAGTCCAATGTGAATAGAACTATAGCCTTAATAAAAACTCCTGCAGAATTAAACATTTCTTGCAGTAAAATGATACACTAAATGTAGGAAAAATGTGGATTTAGGAACAGGAGTGGAGAAATATATATTTTTATGTCAGCATTTTGAGAGAATGCAATGCTCATTAGATAACATCTATAGACATGTCTTCATCATGACAGCAGTCTTCTAGGGCAACATATAATGACAAGAGAGACATATAGTCTGCCATCTCCATCTGCATGGCCTGGATGAGCCAGGGGTTATACATCGCTGCCTGCATCCCTGCCATCTGAGAATATAGGGCACGTGTCAACCTCATTCCATGGAGGGCAGAGTGTCTGCAGGTTTTCACCCCTCTCTTATACTTGATTGATCAATTAAGGTCATTGATTAGTTAGAAACTCCCCTCACTGGTTGGCTAGGTCTTAATTGGACACAAATTGTAAAACCAGCATACACTCAGTCCTCCCTGGAATGAGTTTGACAACCCTGATTTAGGGCCTAGGGCCTCAGCTTGGATCAGGGCCTTAGTCTTGAACTGTTTTCCCCAGTTCTTACTGTTTTCACACCTTAATAACTCAAGTTTGTTTCTTCTACACTTCATATGAGAATGTCTCAAACACTAATCAGGCTAGAACTGTTGTGTGGATAAAAGCTGAAATTCAACAGACAGTTTGTACCATTTGTGTGAAATATATTTTTAAACAGTGTTCTTTGAGCGTGGTCTAAAATCCTGTTTTAGGCCAGATCCACAATGCAACTAGTACAGCACTAGAAGGACAGATGGTAGGAGACACACATCATTTGCATGTGAGAACTGTGAAATACATTTCAAGTTTTCCATGAACATGGTGTAAAATTATGTTTCAAGCTATTTCCACTCTAATTAGTACTGTACAGAACTGGAAGGTGACATGATTGGAGACACCATTTATTTTACAACTATGAACTATATTCTCTAAACCTTTTCCCAAATCATGTTTTAGGAAATTTACACAATGCAACTAGTTATCCTGGGTGACAGTCTGTTTCTGATCTCTTACCAACTCCCTACTGGAACTTTGATGTCACCTATTCATAATGAGAGCACAAACTGTTCTGGGATCAGGCTAGTGTAGAGTTGCATGGTGATGTAATGTATATGAAGGGATGTGTCGTGTTTCCCTCTTCCATCACCAAGTCAAGTACAATATGAACTAAATGGAAAAGGGAAAAGGGGGATACCTAGTCAGTTGTCCAACTGATTATATTGAAATGTGTCTTCCGCATTTAACCCAACCCCTCTGAATCAGAGGTGTGGGGGGCTGCCTTAATCAACCTCCACGTCTTCACTACATAGTAGCACCATGATTGTGTGGGTTTGAACAAAAGATAAATAAATGTTTGCTGTATTTTATTTAACATTTCCTCTGTGTAGTTGACATCATGCAGCTTAGTTACATTTAAATCATCGTTATGAATAGTTAGGCTACAATGGCTACAAAATATACAAACCACATTCTACAAAGATTATTTCTAATATGATGTTATGTTTTTTTGCTTTGTCAATCAATCATAGCATCTATCATCACATATTGTAAACCATGTAGTTTAACGATTGATTCAGAAGTTTTGTGTCTGTATCTTGTAGAATGACATTTGAGGTATGTATCCACCATTTAATGTTGAAAATGAATTGATCATGTACAAAATACATACTGAACTACCAAAATGTTTAAGTTCAACATTTTTATTAAACAAATTGGAGACAGGAAACACTCCTGAAATTGACCATCAGTACCATTGGCAACATGGCCTGCGATAGAAGGGGGTCAATCAGTACCATTGGTAACGTGGCCTGCGATAGAAGGAGGTCAATCAGTACCATTGGTAACGTGGCCTGCGATAGAAGGAGGTCAATCAGTACCATTGGTAACGTGGCCTGCGATAGAAGGAGGTCAATCAGTACCATTGGTAACGTGGCCTGCGATAGAAGGAGGTCAATCAGTACCATTGGTAACATGGCCTGCGATAGAGGGAGGTCAATCAGTACCATTGGTAACATGGCCTGCGATAGAAGGAGGTCAATCAGTACCATTGGTAACATGGCCTGCGATAGAAGGAGGTCCATCAGTACCATTGGTAACATGGCCTGCGATAGAAGGAGGTCCATCAGTACCATTGGTAACATGGCCTGCGATAGAAGGAGGTCCATCAGTACCATTGGTAATGTGGTCTGGGCCAGAGGGAGGTCCATCAGTAGACTTGGTAACAAGACCTGTGATAGAGCGAGGTCCATCAGTGGTCTTGGTAACAAGGCCTGGGGTAGAGGGAGGTCCTGACAGGGCTCTGATGATACAGGCAGGTGCATAGGGGACAAAACATGTCCTTGTCCCCCCCCTGTCTTCTTCTGTCTCTGATTCACCTTCACTTATGGTGACAGAGAGATGCTCCACAACCTGTTCCCCTTCTGGACAGGGACTGAATTGAGATCTCAAACAATTCCCTTTAAACCAAGCAGGCCTGGCTTCTTTCAATCTACCTCCAAGAAAATAGAAAACAACAGCAACTAGGATGATCACCAAAACAACCACCACCTCCACCAACACCTCCAACACCACCCATGTTGGTATTCCTGTGTCATTGGAGTGCTTCTCTTTGGGAGTGACAGTGAGAATGACAGCTTCTGGATTTCCTCTCTGGTGGTCAGAGCTGAACAAGAACCGGTATGTCCCCTGATCAGAATGCTGTAAGTTGTTGATGGTGAAGGACATGTCTCCCTGTCTGTAAGCATTGTTGGACACCGACACCCTGTTCTCAAACCCAGAGCAGTAGGTTATATTCCCTGCCGTGACATTCAGCACAGTCTGTCCATCCTTTTCCCAATAGAAGTGTACCTCACTGTCAGGAGTTAGTTTTTTAGTTAAGCTGTAGCAGTGGAGTTGAATATTAGATCCAACATTGGCCTACAACAATCGGGACTAAAACTACAAATTGTACATCTTCTTGAGTCTTACCGCAGTGACACTCAAACCACCCGTTGACATTAAATACAACAGAGGAGATGGTGAGATAGAGGTCTCCATCCCCACGTTTAACCCTGTCCTCAAAGCCCACTCCGGGTGTGAATACTCCTTGGTGCAGTGTAGCGACCGTGGTGTGTGTAACACCTGTTGATTTACTCTCATGGCGATGCTTCCATTCGACATCACCGTGACATGATCCAGAGAAGGGGAGTGTGACAGTGTCATTCAAAACGATTGTAATTGTAGGAAGCACGGAGGATTCTGCAAAGAAGAAAAACACATGGTATAAAAAGCGATAAACACTGTCTTCCAAAAACAATCCATCGTAGATTGCTGGACAGCGGTGAGCAAAGCTGGACGTTTGGGTTCGAAGGGCCGGGCTGGAACTTGTGATTCCGGGGGCCGGGCTGGCTGTTGGAGTCCAGGGAACTGGGAAGGCTGTTGTAGTCCAGGAGTCAGGGGTTGCTGTTGGCGTACAAAGTACCGGGTTGGCCGTTAATCTGCCTTCAGGCTACTTTGTTAGTGTTGGCAGCATCCTTGTCGCTTTGTTTCTCAGCAAACAATTTAGTTATAAATGTCCTTTCTCAGCAAACATTTTTGTTATAAATGGGTGAGATGGTGACTCCACCCCCTTTAAATTATTGCATATGAGCTCCTAGCGTGAGGCTCTCCTTTAATCTTTCAAGCGTTTTACTCCGCTAGCCAGCACCTCACCTACATAGGTTTCTATCGCCTCTATAGACTCTTCCTCCTCAACATTTCCCGAGAATGGACTGCTCCTCCCCTTACCGAGGTTTAGACTGCTGCTGTTTATGTTCCAGAGTTCTGTATGCAATCAATTATTTTTTAATAAGAACGTTACATTACACACTAATACGTTTCACAAATATAATGTAAATTAATGTAGTTAATTAACTTTGTTATTGGACGTGTAAATGTAACTGGTAAAGTAGTATAGTAATAGCTTGGCCTTGCAGATATTCAGCGGTAGAGAGGCAGCGGTAGCTTGGCATGTGTAGGCTACATTTCGCCTGTAGTGTAGTAGTATATTTGGTCCTGGTTAGATAACTTGGTGTCTACTATTTTCTAAAAGAGATTTATTTTATAGTGACTGACTTGGCTGTCCATTTCGAACCCCAGATCACTCAGAATGCCTACCTAATGAGTGTTATTGTAGATATTGAGAGACGACTATAGACTACTGGGACAGGTAGTGACTCCTTCACCTGCCGCTGACTGCCGTCTCCTCACACAGCCCAGACTATATTCTCCCGACCAGCAACACTACAACTGCCAGTCGAAGGCAAACCACTTTTTAGTATAAAACCCGCACACTGTCTTTACCACCTTCCCTGTGTCCTTTTCATTTTCTTATAAATCATAATATCCCTGCCTACACTATCATTTATACATTATACAATTATTTCCCTCTGGTCATTAAATTATCTTCCAGTTGTTTCAAATTTATTTATTCTAGTAGTTTATTCTAGTAGTTTTTTTCAAGTTTATTCTAGTAGTTTATTCTAGTAGTTTATTCTAGTAATTTATTCTAGTAGTATATTTCCCATTTGCGAGTATTAAAAGTAATACATACATTGGAATTCTTCGTCGGAGATCTCTCTCATGGGGTACATAGCACATACAGGTATATAGTAAACATGTCATGAATATAACATAACTAAATATAATATATAGAACAACAAATAAAAGTGCAGTGTTAAGATTATAGTCATGAATTACAGTCATAAATGCTAAAGTGTTAAAAACAGCAGTCAGATTAAAGCTATTATTGAACCTGGTAGTGGAGGTGTTCCCGTCCTTCCTCCACACAGTCAGCCTGCCCGACTGTCCTGTACCTCCCTCTGCATGGCAGCGGTGTCCGAGTAGAGAGAGAAACCGATGAAGTGTGTAAGTCATGCTGGTGGCTGGTAGCGGAGTCGAGTAGAGAGTAGAGAGATGTCTTTGATCCACAGAGTGATAGTGGATAGTGGATGGGCGTACAGATGATTCCCTATACTCAAATCTGACGGTCCATAGACTAGAGGGAAAGGCTCACGGGCTCTCCTCCATCTGTCCTTACAACGTTATGCAACCAGTAGCGGGGTAAGTCTGGGTGGACAGGAACGAGTGTCAACAAATCAGATGGCTGTCGCCGCGGAGTGCAGGTAGTAGAGGTGGGGCTCGCTGCGCAGTGTGTGTAGTCGCACCAGTTGCACATTGCGAGTAGTTGGGGTGGCAGCGGAGTGCTCGTACTGTGGGTGTAGTGTAGAGCGCGTAGTTGGGGCAGCCTTCTGTCACTGAGGAAGTGAAAGACTCTCGGCCGCCGAGCCTAAACGAGCTAAAGCCCATATAGTGGAGGTGTTCGGCGGCTTCACTGGCAGTGCTCCCGATACGCTCACAGCCCAGCCGTTCTCCTCCTGACCGACACCACTACAGCCGCTTTTTCATCATCAAACCGGCAGACTAATCCAACTACCATAACGATGTCCCTGCTCCTCTGTTCCAGTTTCTTAAATATCATCATATATACACAGTATCATTATATACATTATACTATCGTTATATTTCTGAGGTACATAATATATCTGACAGTTCCAAACTCAATCAGAAGCTTTTCTACGTTTATTCAAGTAGTTGAATCCATTTTATTCAAGTAGTATATTTTCCATTTGACATTGGAATGATTCGTTGGAGCTCTCTCCCATATAGTTTGCATACAAGGCACACAGAGGTATACAGTAAAACAGTTTTGTTTTATTTATTTTTTATTTAACCTTTATTTAACCAGGTAGGCCAGTTGAGAACACGTTCTCATTTACAACTGCGACCTGGCCAAGATAAAGCAAAGCAGTTCGACAAAAACAACAACACAGAGTTCCACATGGAATAAACAACGTACAGTCAATAACACAATAGAAGACCTGTATACACTGTGTGCAAATGAAGTAAGGAGGCAAGGCAATAAATAGGCCATAGTGGCGAAGTAATTACAATTTAGCAATTAACACTGGAGAGATAGATGTGCAGATGAGGATGTACAAGTAGAAATACTGGTGTGCAAAAGAGCAGAAAAATAATAAATATGGGATGAGGTTGGTAGTTGGTTGGATTTGGGCGATTTACTGATGGGCTTTGTACGGCTGCAGCGATTCTTGAAGTTAGTGAGGGAGATATAAGTCTCCAACTTCAGTGATTTTTGCAATTCCTTCCAGTTAAATGGAACAAATAAAAAATATGACAAGTATAGCAACAATAAAAACACTACAGTCATCAATGCTAATAATAACAGTCAGATAAAAGCTTTACTTGAATGTGGTAGTGAAGGTGCTCCTGTCCTTCCTCCACCCAGTAAACTTACCCGGACGGTCCTGTACCTCTTTCTACCCGACGGTCTCATACCTTCACAAAGTAGGCTTGTGTTGGCTGACCATTTCAGGTCGGGACCCACTGGGCACACACGTTTCTCCGTCATTTCAATTAAATTATATTGAGCGAACTTGAAATATGAGTTGAATTGACCTCTGTATCCAGTGGGGAGAGATGTTTATGGCCTGGAATTTAAAACAGTAAACCACAAACAAGATATCCGAGTTCCCAGTTGTTTTGAAAGTGGAATTAAGACAGTCCACCAACTCTACCTCAGTGCCACCTTTGCTGACAGCAATGTGATTATCTCCTGCTTCCTAAAATCCTCTATGATGTCCTTTCTTTTCTTTGTGTTCAGCTCCAGGTTGTTTCCACTACACCTGGCTTTTAGACATTGCACTTCGTGTCTGTCTATAGGCTGTCTCTGTCATTGATAGTGAAGAACCCTATGAAGTTATTAGTCTCACAATGGATTTTGAGGAACCCCTTATATTATAGTGCTATGATAATACAAACCAACAGCCTCCTTAATATCTAAACATATTATTTGAACGACTGAGAATGGAGTGTTCTGCATGAAATATGTACTTTATTATTGTCAATGACATGGCACACAACCATTGGTTGATGCAATGTGGCGTGTGCAATGTAGGCGTCCTCGTAGGGATTCAGTGGGCTTGGCTGCACAGGAACTCAGCAGTGGCTGGTAGCGACGACAGAGTAGAGCGTGACATGCCCGTGCTTGTTCCTGAGGGGATGTGTTTTCTTGGTCTTGGATCCACTGAGTGACAGCAGAATGTTCCATTTATTCTATGGATCTTTCCTTCCCATCTTATTTCTGCCACCATGGCATGATCCAGAGCAGGGGGGTGTAACTGGGTCATTCAATATCACAGTTATAGTGATAGGAAGAGACACGGAGGATTTTGCAACAGGTGCAAGTAGGAAAACAGTCATTACACTTTTCCCCTTCATAATCAAGGCTGTTCGTTGCTCAGGAGGCCAAAGCAGTTCTCTCTGGCAATGCTCAAGAACTCAATCTGGCTTCTTTCTTGTTGTTGGCAACGTCCTTCTGGCTTCTTTGTACTTCTTTGTACTCCGCACACAGCTGAGCACAGTTATATATCTATAGCGACTCCTCCTACATAATACCTGTTCCTGAACATTGGACTGCTTCTTCCCGTGGGCAAGAAATGATAGCGGAGCTGCTCAGCGGCTTCACTGGCTGGGTGCTCGTGATATATGGCAGCCATGCTCCTGCCGCTGTCTTTCCGTCTTCCTCACACAGCCCAGCCGTTCCCCTCCCGACAGTACAGCTGCCAGTCAGAGGCAAGCCGCCTTTTCAGCGTCAAACCAGCAGACTAATCCTGCTAACATTAGAACTATCCATGTCAACCATGGCCATGTGACCTCAGTGCGCTTTCCTATAAATCATTATCATTATATATTATACACAATATAATGATATACATTGTTCTATCATTATATTCCTGTGGTACAGAAACTATATGATAGTTTCAAACTCAATCAGAAGCTTTTATAAGGTTATTCAAGTAGTTTAATCAATTTCAAGTAGTATATGTTCCATTTGGAGTATTAATAGTTATACATATATTGGAATTCTGTCCTTCCTCCACACAGTCAGCCTGCCCGACTGTCCTGTACCTCCCTCTGCATGGCAGCGGTGGCCGAGTAGAGAGAGAAACCGATGAAGTGTGTAAGTCATGCTGGTGGCTGGTAGCGGAGTCAAGTAGAGAGTATAGAGAGACAGAAACTGACAGTTCCAAACTCAATCCAAAACTTTTTGAAGTTTATTCAAGTAGTTTATTCAAGAAGTTTATTCAAGTAGTACACTATATTTGCCATTTGCAAGTAATACAGTAATACATACATTGGAATTCTACGTTGGAGCTCTCTCAGATAAAGTAACTAACACACATCGAGGAATACAGTAAAACAAGTCAGAAATTGAACATTTGAAAATATCATGAATATAACAATAAGCCCAGAGTGGTAATATTATTTAAAAACAGTAGTCATAAACGCTAAACCGGCTTCACCTGCCGCTGACTGCCGTCTCCCTCACACAGCCCAGACGTTATTCTCCCGTCCGGCAACACTACAACTGCCAGTTGAAATCGAAACCACTTTTCAGCGTCAAACCAGCAGACTAATCCTACTACCATTACCCATACCAACCATGTCCCTGTGTCCTCAGTGTCCTTTTCTTATAAATCATAATATCGCTGCCTACATGATCATTTTATACATTATACCATTATATTTCTGTGGTACATACGTTATCTGACAGATCTTTTAAGTTTATTCAAGTAGTTTATTCCATTTTTCTCAAGTGAGATATTTGCCATTTGCGAGTATTAATAGTAATACATACATTGGAATTGTTCGTCGGAGATCTCGCTCATATAGTAGCACGTACAGGTATACAGTAAAACAGTCACAAATATAATATAAATAAACATAAATATAACAATTAAAAGTGCAGAGTGGTAAGATTATAATAACATTTAAGTCATAAATGCTAAAGTGTTAAAAACAGCAGTCAGATTAAAGCTATTATTGAACCTGGTAGTGGAGGTGTTCCCGTCCTTCCTCCACACAGTCAGCCTGCCCGACTGTCCTGTACCTCCCTCTGCATGGCAGCGGTGGCCGAGTGAGAGAGAAACCGATGAAGTGTGTAAGTCATGCTGGTGGCTGGTAGCGGAGTCGAGTAAAGAGTAGATAGAGACAGGGCGGTGCTGTAGGACATGCTGGTGCTCTATTGTTCCTGAGTGGATGTTTCTTGGTCTTGGATACACAGGTCCTGTGTAGGTCCCGAAGGTCCTGTAGGCTAGACAATAGAGAGGCGGTGAGAGAGACTGGTCCGTCGCTCCCGCACCGGATCCAATTTCAACGCGCGGCTCAGAGCCGCATACACAAATTCTATCAATTTATGGATCTCTGCAATCTCGCTAACCTTAAGACACTGTCCGATCCGTTGCGGGGCAATATAGAGTGAAAATGATAGACTGCCAACAAATCAGGTGCATGTCGACGCTGAATGTGGGCAGTGGATGTGGGCTTGGCAGCGCAGTGCCCGTTGAAGTGGGTGAGTCATGATGGTGGCTGGTAGCGGAGTAGAGAGACACGACTGTGGCAGCACATTGTGTGTGTAGTTGGGGTAGATGCACATTGTGTGTGTAGTCTGGGCGGATGCACATTGTGTGTGTAGTCGGGGCTGATGCACATTGTGTGTGTAGTCTGGGCGGATGCACATTGTGTGTGTAGTCGTGGCGGAGATTAATCCAACTGCCATAAACACATTTCCTCAGTTACCTTTTCTTAAATATCATAATATCATCATTTATACACAATATCATTATATACATTATATTCCTGTGGTACATAATATATCTGACAGTTCCAAACTCAGTCAAAAAACTTTTAAACGTTTTTTACTGACAATGAAAAAGCGGCTTGCCTCCGACTAGAATGTGTAATATTGCCGGTGTTGTGCCGAAAATATCCCCCCTTGCCAGAATCCCCCACCACCCCCTCGCGTTCATCATTGCTGCGACTTGCTCGCTAGTTGAGATTTCTGCTCTACATTCCGTTGTCAGTTTAGCCTACATTTCACTGATCTTAGTAGCAGAAAGCATTTTTGTCTGCAGTTTTCGGCTATGTGTTCCAAGTGTATATGGCTGTTCTAGCTTGTATGGCGCCCGCGACCGCCACCGCCTGCACCCGGGGGCGCTCGGTGTCGGTTGCCTACCCTGACGTGAAGTTTGTTCTATAGAAAGTGTTTGACTCTGATTTGTGCCACAGGAGGTATTTGACTCTAGCCACAAAATTAAGGAAATTAGAAGGGGGTTCTGGCAGGGGAGATTTTCGGCACAACACCGGTCAGGAGAACGGCTGGGCTGTGAAGGTATCCCGGAACTCAGATTTTCCTGAAAAAATCTAAGTTAATTAACTACATTATGTACATGATATTTGTGAAACGTATTAGTGTGTAATGTAATGTTCTTATAAGAAAAATATTGCATACAGAACTCTTGAACAAAAACAGCAGCAGTATAAACCTTGGTAAGGCTACGAGCTGTCCATTTTCGCGATAAAGGGGATGAGTCACCATCTGCCCGAAGATCATTCATTCCCTAAAGTGAGATTACTGTAAGCATATAAATGTGTGGAGGAGCTGCCATCCGCAAAGCAAGCAACAACAAAGTACTCTGAAGCGAAATTGAGGGCGTGAGCACTGCCAGAGAGAACTGCCTTGACTATGACGGGGGAACGAGTCATCACCTTTTCCTGCTTGCACTTGTTGCAAAATACTCCTTGTCTGATCCTATAAATGTAACAGTGATGTTGAATGGCAATATCCTACTTTCCTTCCCTGGATCATGCCATGGAGGTGTCATCGAGTGGAGGCATTGTCAGAGTCCTGCAGGGAGCTTCTGTAAAACGACGGTTGCTAAATTTGACAAGAATTTGACCAAAGGAGAGGGTTATGAGAAAAGGGTTGAACTCCAGAATGAAAACTCTCTCACCATCTCCCCAGCTGAGTACAATGACAAGGGGTGGTATGAGTGTGTCTGCAACAACAAGGTTTTACAGGATGTATATCTAGAAGTCTTGGTCCCCACTGAAATATCTGCTCATGTTGGAGATAATGTCAAACTTACTTGCCACGGCTCAACTGAAAAACAAACTCCTGACAGTAAGGTACACTTCTATTGGGAAAAGGATGGACAGACTGTGCTGAATGTCACGGCAGGGAATATAACCTACGGCCCTGGGTTTGAGAACAGTGTGTCGGTGTCCAACGATGCTTACAGACAGGGAGACATGTCCCTCACCATCAACAACTTACAGCGTTCTGATCAGGGGACATACCGGTGCTTCTTCAGCTCTGACCACCAGAGAGGAAATCCAGAAGCTGTCATTCTCACTGTCACTCCCAAAAAGAAGCACTCCAATGACACAGGAATGCCAACATGGGTGGTGGTGGAGGTGTTGGTGGGGGTGGAGGTTGTTTTGGTGATCATCCTAGTTGCTGTTGTTTTCTATTTTCTTGGAGGTAGATTGAAAGAAGCCAGGCCTGCTTGGTTTAAAGGGAATTGTTCAAGATCTCAACTCAGTCCCTGTCCAGAAGGGGAACAGGGTGGGGAGCATCTCTCTGTCACCATAAGTGAAGGTGAATCAGAGACAGAAGAAGACAGGAGGGGACAGGGACATGTTTTGTCTCCTATGCACCTGCCTGTATCATCAGAGCCCTGTCAGGACCTCCCTCTACCCCAGGCCTTGTTACCAATGGTACTAATGGACCTCCCTCTACCCCAGGCCTTGTTACCAAGTCTACTGATGGACCTCCTTCTACCCCAGGCCTTGTTACCAAGGCTACTGTTGGACCTCCCTCTAATGTCTTTTTCAGGAGTGTTTCCTGTCTCCAATTTGTTTAATAAAATGTTGAACTTAACTTTTTGGTAGTTCAGAATGTATTTTGTACATGATCAATTCATTTTCAACATTAGATGATGGATACATACCTCAAATGTTATTCTACAAGATACAGACACAAAACTTCTGAATCAATCGTTAAACTACATGGTTTACAATATGTGATGATGGATGCTATGATTGATTGACAAAGCAACAAAACATAACATCATATTAAAAATAATCTTTGAAGAATGTGGTTTGTATATTTTGTAGCCATTATAGCCTAACTATTCATAATGATGTTTTAAATGTAACTAAGCTGCATGATGTCAACTACACAGAGGAAATGTTAAATAAAATACAGCAAACATTTATTTATCTTTTGTTCAAACCCACACAATCATGGTGCTACTATGTCGTGAAGACGTGGAGGTTGATTAAGGCAGCCCCCCACACCTCTCTGATTCAGAGGGGTTGGGTTAAATGCGAAAGACACATTTCAATACAATCAATTGGACAACTGACTAGGTATGATTTGTGAAAAGGTTTAGAGAATATAGTTCATAGTTGTAAAATAAATGGTGTCTCCAATCATGTCACCTTCCAGTTCTGTACAGTACTAATTAGAGTGTGGAAATAGCTTGAAACATAATTTTACACCATGTTCATGGAAAACTTGAAATGTATTTCACAGTTCTCACATGCAAATGATGTGTGTCTCCTACCATCTGTCCTTCTAGAGCTGTACTAGTTGCATTGTGGATCTGGCCTAAAACATGATTTTAGACCACGCTCAAAGAACACTGTTTAAAAATA
Organism: Brachymystax lenok tsinlingensis; assembly: GCA_030435695.1. Classification (NCBI taxonomy): domain Eukaryota; kingdom Metazoa; phylum Chordata; class Actinopteri; order Salmoniformes; family Salmonidae; genus Brachymystax; species Brachymystax lenok. The sequence goes on along the minus strand of CM059811.1, from coordinate 10,377,581 downwards.
TATTTCACACAAATGGTACAAACTGTCTGTTGAATTTCAGCTTTTATCCACACAACAGTTCTAGCCTGATTAGTGTTTGAGACATTCTCATATGAAGTGTAGATGAAACAAACTTGAGTTATTAAAGTATGAAAACAGTAAGAACTGGGGAAAACAGTTCAAGACTAAGGCCCTGATCCAAGCTGAGGCCCTAGGCCCTAAATCAGGGTTGTCAAACTCATTCCATGGAGGACTGAGTGTTTGCTGGTTTTACAATTTGTGTCCAATTAAGACCCAGCCAACCAGTGAGGGGAGTTTCTAACTAATCAATGACCTTAATTGATCAATCAAGTATAAGAGAGGGGTGAAAACCTGCAGACACTCTGCCCTCCATGGAATGAGGTTGACACGTGCCCTATATTCTCAGATGGCAGGGATGCAGGCAGCGATGTATAACCCCTGGCTCATCCAGGCCATGCAGATGGAGATGGCAGACTATATGTCTCTCTTGTCATTATATGTTGCCCTAGAAGACTGCTGTCATGATGAAGACATGTCTATAGATGTTATCTAATGAGCATTGCATTCTCTCAAGATGCTGACATAAAAATATATATTTCTCCACTCCTGTTCCTAAATCCACATTTTACCTACATTTAGTGTATAATTTTACTGCAAGAAATGTTTAATTCTGCAGGAGTTATTATTAAGGCTATAGTTCTATTCACATTGGACTAGTATTACTAGAAAACGTTGGTTATGTGTGAATTACCCCAGAATGTTATTCCACAGGACGTTTCAGACGGGATCCGTCTTTTTCAAACTGCCACTGTATTGCAGCGACCCGCACAGACAGCTGTGTGTTATTAGTTGGTTGTGTTTTACTTACCAGTACCCAGTGTTCGCGGGGTCCGACATGCCAATCAACCTGCTATCTGCCAATCACGGGAATGCCTGGAATGTTCTGATTCCGGGCATCCTGGTGGTTGCCGGAGTGGCGTGGAGGGGGGCTGGGCAGGGGGATGGAGCATTGGAAGTTAACACCTGGTTTAGCCATTGTTCTCTCTCTTACGTCTGGCCTTCACAAGAGAAGGTCACAGTTGGTTTGTGGGGTATCCTTCATGTATTTGGTGTGGGCTACAGCCCAACAGTAGCCTGTGTTGAAGTTGAGTTAATAAACCGTTAATTCGTAACTCAAACCTCTGTCTAGACAATTGTTCTTTTTATGATCTAGTCAGGTCATTACAGTATTATAGCTACACCTATTGGATTAGTAAGCAAACAGATTTTTGTGATCCTCCTTAAATGTATTTTTCCCAGAATTCCTGTTTCTAACCTGTGTTTAAAATCTGTTAAATGGAGTGTATTATAACATATTACCTTTCCCCTCCCCTCCACTACAGTACCAAGAGTTGATGAGTATTCCTGACTTCACTAGTCGGTGACACATGCGTTATATTTTAAACTTTATTGCCATCTAGTGTATCTATTTTGACATTGTCTGGGCTGGGTCAGGCCCTATTTTTCCACCATAAGGTGCATAGCCCTTCTAGATGGGGAGCATGGGGTGCGTTACAAAGGGGCATAGAGATCAGTTCAGACCACAAACTATCAGCTGTTAATATTCAGCATCATTACAAAATCACAGATTCACAGAATAAATAACTGCTTTAGTTTGCCCTCCACCCTCTCCAGGACCGTAGCTACATATGAAGACACCGATGTCCGAGGTACTTCAAATATATTATTATGACAGTACCAGTAACAAGTTTTATAACACCTACTCATTCAAGAGTTCTTCTTTGTTTTTTTACTATTTTCTAACATTTTTAAATAATAGTGAAGACATCAAAACTAGGAAATAACAATCATGTAGTAACCAAAAAAGGGTTAAACAAATCAAATATATATTTTATATTTGAGATTCTTCAAAGTAGCCAACCTTTGCCTTGATGACAGCTTTGCACACTCTTGGCATTTTATCAACCAGCTTCGTGAGGTAGTCACCTGGAATGCATTTCAATTAACAGCTGTGCCTTCTTAAAAGTTAGAGCCAATTAGTTGTGATGTGACAAGGTTGGGGGGATATACAGAAGATAGCCATATTTGGTAAAAGACCAAGTCCATATTATGGCACGAACAGCTCAAAAAGCAAAGAAAACGGCAGTCCATTACTGCTTTAAGACATGAAAGTCAGTCAATGTGGAACATTTCAAGAACTTTGAAAGTTTCTTCAAGTGCAGTCGCAAAAACCATAGAGCATTATGATGAAACTGGCTCTCATGGACCGCCACAGGAATGGAAGACCCAGAGTTAACTGCAGAGGATAAGTTCATTAGAGCTGCCAGCCTAGGCCATCTATAAGTCTGAATGGAGGTGAATAGTTCCTCTACCATCATAGAGATGGAAGAGTTACACTAGCCTAGTCCTAGACCTGTGTGTGTGTGTGTGTGTGTGCGTGTGCGTGTGTGTGTGTGTGTGAGTTAGAACAGTAGAATACAGAAAGTGCAATTTAGAAACTTGGTTGTAAATCAGCAATTTTCCTCCTGTTATGTCCCTCACTGACAGTCACTCAATCATCCAACCATGTCAGTTTTAGTCTACAGGAAGTTGGCGAGGAAACAATCAACCATGCGACCATAATAAGACAGGAAGCCAAAAACACAGGTTATTTAACACGGAACCATCGCAGATATCTGTAATAGATTGCAGACATTAAGCTAGTTATATCTGCTATCAACAACAACAGGTTTAAATAAAAAACAAACTCCTAACAGTGAGGTACACGTCTACTGTGAAAAGGATGGACAGACTGTGCTGAATGTCACGGCAGGGAATATAACCTATGGACCTCGGTTTGAGAACTGGAATTCTGGGTCCAACGATGCTTACAGACATGGACACATTTCCCTCCCCCTCACTGACTTGATCCTTTATGATCAGGGGACATACCTATGCCTCCTCGGCCCTGACAAACAGACGAGAGGAAATCCAGACTCTCTCACTCTCACTGTCACTACTAGAGAAACCCGCTCTGAGGACGCAGGAACCCGGTCACTATGGATAAAGATAGTTTTAGCATTTGCAGTAGTAGGGTGTGTGAGTTTTCTTGCAGGCAGAGAGGGGCCTCAGCAGTCCAGAATGAACTGTTCAGGATGTATCTTTGTTTGCGCACCCAGACGATCCCCACAGCCAGTGCCTTCAAAAGAGTCCCAAGAGAGTTCTGATGGTCATAGTGATGAGAGAGTTACCATGTGTCCTGAGAGGGAGAAAGAAACCAGAGAGGTGAATGGATCCTCTACCATCATAGAGATGGAGGAGTTACACTAGCCTGGTCCCAGACCTGTTTTTGTTCTTGTGCACTGTGTGTGTATGTGTGTGTGTGTGTGTGTGTGTGTGTGTGTGTGTGTGTGTGTGTGTGTGTGTGTGTGTGTGTGTGTGTGTGTGTGTGTGTGTGTGTGTGTGTGTGTGTGTGTGTGTGTGTGTGTGTGTGTGTGTGTGTGTGTGTGTGTGTGTGTGTGTGTGTGTGTGTGGAGCCAAGCCATTAGATGTAGGCCTAGTTCTTAAGATGATTATTGAATTAAAATATCAGAGTTTGAGAGTTAGTTGGGAACAATAAGAGACTTTTTGCATTTTGGTCAGTTAGTCATTATTTCAGTTTCTCCTGCTTTCATCTTCTGGAATTCATAACACTATCAATGTATAATGTGCCTGTTTGGTACCTGCTGTATTTGTAATATTATTGATACCTGGAACTGATTACTGTCCATCCTGCAGATGTGAGAAGAATCAAATTAACACTGTGAAGGATTTCATGATGTGATGTTAATGTATCTTCTATTATCACTTTTAAGACTAAGTTTTACGTTTCTTTTTGCATTATAAAATGGACTGTAGTTTATTATGAAATGTATGAATAAAATATTTGTTTTTCTTCCATTATTTTGTAAGACATTAAAGTTGTCAATTTCATTTTGCATTTGTATTCATTGTACATCTGGAAGTTTCATTTTGGATTAAATACTGAATTAACACATCACAAAGGATAATTGGTAGTGCAGAAGGTTATTCAAGATTAATTAATGTTCCACATCAAACTACATTTCTTGCCAACCGGGAGAAGGAGTCCAAATTCAGGAAAAGGTATCGGGGAGGAGTCGCCATTTTCGGAAGCCGAAGATTCATCCTTTATATGTGCTCAGGTGCGTGCTGAGTACAAAGAAGCCAGAAGGACGTTGCCAACAACAAGAAAGAAGACAGAAGGACGCTGCCAACAACAAGAAAGTAGCCAGAAGGACGCTGCCAACAACAAGAAAGAAGCCAGAAGCCAGATTGAGTTCTTGAGCATTGCTAGAGAGAACTGCTTTGGCCTCCTGAGCAACGAACAGCCTTGATTATGAAGGGGAAAAGTGTATTGACTGTTTTCCTACTTGCACTTGTTGCAAAATCCTCCGTGTCTCTTCCTATCACTATAACTGTGATATTGAATGACCCAGTTACACCCCCCTGCTCTGGATCATGCCATGGTGGCAGAAATAAGAAGGGAAGGAAAGATCCATAGAATAAATGGAACATTCTGCTGTCACTCAGTGGATCCAAGACCAAGAAAACACATCCCCTCAGGAACAAACACCGGCATGTCACGCTCTACTCTGTAGTCGCTACCAGCCACTGCTGAGTTCCTCTGCAGCCAAGCCCACTGAATCCCTACGAGGACGCCTACATTGCACACGCCACATTGCATCAACCAATGGTTGTGTGCCATGTCATTGACAATAATACATATTAAGTACATATTTCATGCAGAACGCTCCATTCTGTCTTTCAAATAATATGTTTAGATATTAAGGAGGCTGTTGGTTTGTATTATCATAGCAGTATAATATAAGGGGTTCCTCAAAATCCATTGTGAGACTAATAACTTCATAGGGTTCTTCACTATCAATGACGAGACAGCCTATAGACAGACACAAAGTGCAATGTCTAAAAGCCAGGTGTAGTGGAAACAACCTGGAGCTGAACACAAAGAAAAGAAAGGACATCATAGAGGATTTTAGGAAGCAGGAGATAATCACATTGCTGTCAGCAAAGGTGGCACTGAGGTAGAGTTGGTGGACTGTCTTAATTCCACTTTCAAAACAACTGGGAACTCGGATATCTTGTTTGTGGTTTACTGTTTTAAATTCCAGGCCATAAACATCTCTCCCCACTGGATACAGAGGTCAATTCAACTCATATTTCAAGTTCGCTCAATATAATTTAATTGAAATGACGTGGAAACGTGTGTGCCCAGTGGGTCCCGACCTGAAATGGTCAGCCAACACAAGCCTACTTTGTGGAGGTATGAGACGGGTAGAAAGAGGTACAGGTCTGTTCGGGTAAGTTCACTGGGTGGAGGAAGGACAGGAGCACCTTCACTACCACATTCAAGTAAAGCTTTTATCTGACTGTTATTATTAGTATTGATGACTGTAGTGTTTTAATTGTTGCTCTACTTGTCATATTTTTATTTGTTCCATTTGACTGGAAGGAATTGCAAAAATCACTGAAGTTGGAGACTTATATCTCCCTCACTAACTTCAAGAATCGCTGCAGCCGTACAAAGCCCATCAGTAAATCGCCGTCCAACCAACTACCAACCTCATCCCATATTTATTATTTTTTCTGCTCTTTGCACACCAGTATTTCTACTTGTACATCCTCATCTGCACATCTATCTCTCCAGTGTTAATTGCTAAATTGTAATTACTTCGCCACTATGGCCTATTTATTGCCTTGCCTCCTTACTTCATTTGCACACAGTGTATACAGGTCTTCTATTGTGTTATTGACTGTACGTTGTTTATTCCATGTGGAACTCTGTGTTGTTATTTTGTCGCACTGCTTTGATTTATCTTGGTCAGGTCGCAGTTGTAAATGAGAACATGTTCTCAACTGGCCTACCTGGTTAAATAAAGGTGAAATAAAAAATAAATAAAATAAAACTGTTTTACTGTATACCTCTGTGTGCTATGTAGGCATACTATATGGGAGAGAGCTCCAACGAATCATTCCAATGTCAAATGGAAAATATACTACTTGAATAAAATGGATTCAACTACTTGAATAAACGTAGAAAAGCTTCTGATTGAGTTTGAACTGTCAGATCATTTCTGTACCCCAGAAATATAACGATAGTATAATGTATATAATGATACTGTGTATATATGATGATATTTAAGAAAATGGAACAGAGGACACAGGGACATCGTTATGGTAGTTGGATTAGTCTGCTGGTTTGACGATGAAAAAGCGGCTGTAGTGGTGTCGGTCAGGAGGAGAACGGCTGGGCTGTGAGCGTATCGGGAGCACTGCCAGTGAAGCCGCCGAACACCACCACTATATGGGCTTTAGCTCGTTTAGGCTCGGCGGCCGAGAGTCTTTCACTTCCTCAGTGACAGAAGGCCGCCCCAACTACGCGCTCTACACCCACAGTACGAGCACTCCGCTGCCACCCCAACTACTCACAATGTGCAACCGGTGCGACTACACACACTGCGCAGCGAGCCCCACCTCTACTACCTGCACTCCGCGGCGACAGTCATCTGATTTGTTGACACTCGTTCCTTTCCACCCAGACTTACCCCGCTACTGGTTGCATAACGTTATAATGACAGATGGAGGAGAGCCCGTGAGCCTGTTTTGCCAATGTTTTCTGAACGGACCAGTCTCTCACCATCTCTCTTTCCCTCTAGTCTATGGACAGTCAGATATTGAGTGAAGGGAATATTTTGTACGGCTATCCACTATCACTCTGTGGATCAAAGACCTCTCTCTACTCTCTACTCGACTCCGCTACCAGCCACCAGCAGGACTTACACACTTCATCGGTTTCTCTCTCTACTCGGCCACCGCTGCCATCCAGAGGGAGGTACAGGACAGTCGGGCAGGCTGACTGTGTGGAGGAAGGACGGGAACACCTCCACTACCAGGTTCAATTATAGCTTTAATCTGACTTATGTTTTTAACACTTTAGCATTTATGACTGTAATTTATGACTATAATCTTTACACTCTGCACTTTTAATTGTTGTTCTATATATAATATATTTAGTTATGTTATATTCATGACATGTTTACTGTATACCTGTATGTGCTATGTACTATATAAGATAGATCTCCGACAGAAGAATTCCAATGTATGTATTACTATTAATACTGCAAATGGGAAATATACTACTAGAATAAATTACTAGAATAAACTACTAGGATAAACTACTAGAATAAACTTGAAAAAAACTACTAGAATAAAATACTAGAATTCATTTAAAAAAAACTGTAAGATACTTTAATTACCAGAGGGAAATAATTGTATAATGTATAAATGATAGTGTAGGCAGGGATATTATGATTTATAAGAACATGAAAAGGACACAGGGAAGGTGGTAAAGATAGTGTGTGGGTTTTATACTAAAAGTGGTTTGCCTTCGACTGGCAGTTGTAGTGTTGCTGGTCGGGAGAATATAGGATGGATGTTTGACAGAGTACAACATAGCTAAAAATACAACGTAATATTAGAAATAATTGTCATACAGTCATTGTAGTCCACATATTCATAACATGATAGTTTTCAATGCAAAGAAGCTGCATGCGGATCTGATCTACCATCTAACACAGAAGGAATGTCAGGTAAAATGCAGCAAACATTTATTCCAGAACAGTTTGTGCTCTCATTATCAAGCCATGACATGACAGTTCCATTAAGGAGTTGGTAAGAGATCAGAAACAGACTGACACCTTGGATAACTCCACACACTTTCTGTTGTGTTTCATATTCTATCCACACAACAGTTCTAGCATAATTAATTCATAAGAAAAAAAACGTGAACTGTGGGGAAACAGTCTAAGACTAAGGCCCTGGTCCACGATGAGCCCAAAATCCGATAGCATTTAGGAGTTTACCATAACAGTCACAGGCTTCATCAATAAGTGCATAGACGATGTCGTCCCCACAGTGACTATAAGAACGTATCCGACCCCTAAAACATAGATTACAGGTAATATCTGCATTGGGCTAAAATCTAGAGTTACCACTTAAAATGAACAGGACATGGACGTATACAGGAAATCCCGCTACGACCTCCGACGAGACATCAAACATGCAAAAGGACAATATAGGAGGAAGATGGAACTCTATTACACCGCTCTCACGGCGCTCGTCATACGTGGCAATCCCAACATGTTTCAAACTGAAGGGCAGTGTGAACTGCAATTGAGATTGCGTCATTTGTTTTTAGGCTATGGATGAGAAAGTGAACTTCTACCAAACACTGTCACTGTGTTATGGCTGCACCTATTGGTTTGGAAAGGAAACATTTTTGTGATCCTCCAGAAATGTTTTTTTCCCCAGAATTTCTGTTTCTATGTTATTTAGAACGTCTTCTACAGCGGATCGCTAAAATATCCGGGGTTTTGGCCAGGTGGCTGCTCCCATTACCTCACTGCTGAAGGGGGTCCGGTGCGTCTGCAGTGGTCGGCTGAGGCGGACAGAGCTTTGGGCACCTACGGGCGCTGTTCACCTTGGCTCCCGTGCTGGCCCACCCGGATCCTTCTTTGGCGTTCATAGTGGAGGTGGACGCGTCCGAGGCTGGGATAGGAGCCTGCTCTCTCAGCGCTGGTACGCCACAAGCTCCGCCCCTGTGCGTTCTTCTCAAAGAAGCTCAGCTCAGCGGAACTATGATGTGGGGGACCGGGAGCTGTTGACTGTGGTTAAGGCTTTGAAGGCGTGGAGACACTGGCTTGAGGGGGCTAAACACCCTTTCCTCATCTGGACTGACCACCGCAACCTGGAGTACATCCGGGCAGCTAGGAGACTGAATCCTCGTCAGGCAAGGTGGGCCATGTTTTTTACCCGCTTTGTGTTTACCCTGTCCTACAGACCAGGTTCCCAGAATGGGAATGCAGATGCGCTGTCACGGCTGTATGACACAGAGGAGTGGCCCATGGATCAGACTCCCATACTCCCGGCTTCCTGCCTGGTAGTGCCGGTCGTGTGGGAGCTGGACGCGGACATTGAGCAGGCGTTGCGTACAGAGCCCGCTCCCCCAGTGTCCCGTCGGGCGCCTGCACGCTCTGTCTGTTGTCCGTGACCAGTTGATCTATTGGGCCCACACGTCACCCTCCTCTGGTCATCCGGGGATTGGCCGGACGGTGCGCTGCCTGACTGGGAAGTACTGGTGGCCCACCTTTGCTAAGGACGTGAGGGTCTATGTTTCCTCCTGCTTGGTGTGCACCTTGTGTAAGGCTCCTAGACACCTACCCAGAGGTAAGCTACATCCCTTACCTGTTCCACAACAACCTTGGTCACACCTGTCAGTGGATTTTCTAACAGATCTTTGTCCCTCACAGGGGAACACCATGATCCTGGTCGTTGTGGATCGTTTCTCTAAGTCCTTTTGTCTCCTCCCTCTGCCCGGTCTCCCTACGGCCCTACAAACTGCAGAGGCCCTGTTTACACACGTCTTCCGGCACTACGGGGTGCCAGAGGATATAGTGTCTGATTGAGGTCCCCAGTTCACTTAGAGATTCTGGAAGGCGTTCATGGTGCGCCTGGGGGTCTCGGTCAGTCTTACCTCGGTTATCACCCGAGAGTAATGGGCAGGTGGAGAGAGATAACCAGGATGTTGGCAGGTTTCTGCGGTCCTATTGCCATGACCGGCCAGGGGAGTGGGCGGCATTCGTGCCCTGGGCAGAGATGGCACAGAACTCCCTCCGCCACTCCTCCACTCCTCCACTCCTCCACTAACCTCTCCCCCTTTCAGATGGTATTGGGGTACCAGCCGGTTCTGGCACCGTGGCATCGGAGTCAGACCGAGGCTCCTGTGGTGGACGATTGGTTCAGGTGCGCAGAGGAGACCTGGGAAGCCGCCCATGGTCACCTCTAGCAAGCCGCGCTGCGCCAAAAGACCAGCGCGGACCGTCATCGCAGTGAGGACCGGGTCTGGCTCTCGACCCGAAACCTGCCCTTCCGCCTGCCCTGCCGGAAGCTGGGTCCGCGGTTTGTGGGGCCATTTAAAGTCCTGAGGGGAGTGAACGAGGTATGTTACAGGTTACAGCTTCCCCCCGATTACCATATTAACCCCTCGTTCCATGTGTCTCTCCTCAGGCCGGTGGTGGCTGGTCCGCTCCAGGAATCTGAGGTGCGGGAGGTTCCTCCGCCCCCCTTGGACATCGAGGGGGGTCCGGCATACTCCGTTCATTCCATCCTGGATTTGAGACGTCGGGTGAGGGGCCTTCAGTATCTCGTGGAGTGGGAGGGGTACGGTCCGGAGGAGAGGTGCTGGGTTCCGGTGGCGGATGTGTTGGACCCTGAACTGCTTGGGGAGTTCCATTTTCGCCGACCGGATCACCCTGCGCCTCGCCCTCCCGGTCGTCCCCGAGGCCGATGTCGGCGCGTCAAGGGGGTAAGTCGGCCCCTCTCCTTGTTAGGGTGATTTTCGGCGGTCGACGTCACCGGTTTTCTAGTCATGTGTCATCACCGCAAATAATTTTTAGTTATTATTTGTTTTCCTTGTTCTTATTTCACACCTGTTGCCTATTCCCCTTCATCAGTCTGCTTGTATTTATTCCTCTGTTTTCCTTCTTGTCCTTGTGAGTGATTGTTTATTCGTTGTTTTCAGTCTGTGGTATTTGGACGGCTATATTTGTATTTATATTCCAGGTCGTTTGTTTTCGCCTGTGTTTATTCTCGTGGACAGTATTTTGCTTACAACTATGTACTATGTTTAGTACCGGTGGCTTATTAAATACTTTGGTTTCCACGCATCTCAACTCTCCTGCGCCTGACTCCTTGTTTTTCGTCTGTACACAGCTGTAACACCTTTGTAATGCACCCCATGCTCCCCATCTAAAAGGGCTATGTACCCTTACGGTGGAAAAAGAGGGCCTGACACAGCCCAGACAATGTCAAAATAGATACACTAGATGGCAATAAAGTTTCAAATATAATGCATGTGTCACCGACTAGTGAAGTCAGGAATACTCATCAACTCTTGGTACTGTAGTGGAGGGGAGGGGAAAGTTAGTATTTTTTTATGCACTCCATTTAACAGATTTTAAACACAGGTTAGAAACAGGAATTCTGGGAAAAATACATTTGAGGATCACAAAAATCTGTTTGCTTACTAATCCAATAGGTGTAGCTATAATACTGTAATGACCTGACTAGATCATAAAAAGAACAATTGTCTAGACAGAGGTTTGAGTTACGAATTAACGGTTTATTAACTCAACTTCAACACAGGCTACTGTTGGGCTGTAGCCCACACCAAATACATGAAGGATACCCCACAAACCAACTGTGACCTTCTCTTGTGAAGGCCAGACGTAAGAGAGAGAACAATGGCTAAACCAGGTGTTAACTTCCAATGCTCCATCCCCCTGCCCAGCCCCCCTCCACGCCACTCCGGCAACCACCAGGATGCCCGGAATCAGAACATTCCAGGCATTCCCGTGATTGGCAGATAGCAGGTTGATTGGCATGTCGGACCCCGCGAACACTGGGTACTGGTAAATAAAACACAACCAACTAATAACACACAGCTGTCTGTGCGGGTCGCTGCAATACAGTGACAGTGGTTGGTACAAGTTCACTTTCTCAGCCATAGCCTAAAAACTCAAGTGGAAGTTAGGCCTAGCTGTTTACCTCACATCTGAAGGCTGGGGGTCATTTAGGACGTCTTCTACTGCGGATCGCTAAAATATCCTCACCATTATGATCACACTTCTCAATACAAATATTATGGCGACACAATACCAAAGATGGCTTGGTTTGGTTTATAAACTTAGGAACAAAGCTGGAGTTATCACTGTAGCCTGTTATCACCTGCACTGTATTTTCACGCCAAGAAAACCTCCAGGCTTCCGTCATAGCTGTCAATTTATAGAAAAAAAAGAAGAAAAAGAACTAAGGGCAGTTTGAAAAAACGGATCCCGCCTGAAACGTCCTGTGGAATAACATTCTGGGGTAATTCACACATAACCAACGTTTTCTAGTAATACTAGTCCAATGTGAATAGAACTATAGCCTTAATAATAACTCCTACAGAATTAAGCATTTCTTGCAGTAAAATTATACACTAAATGTAGGTAAAATGTGGATTTAGGAACAGGAGTGGAGAAATATATATTTTTATGTCAGCATCTTGAGAGAATGCAATGTTCATTAGATAACATCTATAGACATGTCTTCATCATGACAGCAGTCTTCTAGGGCAACATAAAATGACAAGAGAGACATATAGTCTGCCATCTCCATCTGCATGGCCTGGATGAGCCAGGGGTTATACATCGCTGCTTGCATCCCTGCCATCTGAGAAGGGTACATGTGTCAACCTCATTCCATGGAGGGCAGAGTGTCTGCAGGTTTTCACCCCTCTCTTATACTTGATTGATTAATTAAGGTCATTGATTAGTTAGAAACTCCCCTCACTGGTTGGCTGGGTCTTAATTGGACACAAATTGTAAAACCAGCAAACACTCAGTCCTCCATGGAATGAGTTTGACAACCCTGATTTAGGGCCCAGGACCTCAGCTTGGATCAGGGCCTTAGTCTTGAACTGTTTTCCCCAGTTCTTACTGTTTTCACACTTTAATAACTCAAGTTTGTTTCATCTACACTTCATATGAGAATGTCTCAAACACTAATCAGGCTAGAACTGTTGTGTGGATAAAATCTGAAATTCAACAGACAGTTTGTACCATTTGTGTGAAATATATTTTTAAACAGTGTTCTTTGAGCGTGGTCTAAAATCCTGTTTTAGGCCAGATCCACAATGCAACTAGTACAGCACTAGAAGGACAGATGGTAGGAGACACACATCATTTGCATGTGAGAACTGTGAAATACATTTCAAGTTTTCCATGAACATGGTGTAAAATTATGTTTCAAGCTATTTCCACTCTAATTAGTACTGTACAGAACTGGAAGGTGACATGATTGGAGACACCATTTATTTTACAACTATGAACTATATTCTCTAAACCTTTTCACAAATCATACCTAGTCAGTTGTCCAATTGATTGTATTGAAATGTGTCTTTCGTGATTTAACCCAACCCCTCTGAATCAGAGAGGTGTGGGGGGCTGCCTTAATCAACCTCCACGTCTTCACTACATAGTAGCACCATGATTGTGTGGGTTTGAACAAAAGATAATAAATGTTTGCTGTATTTTATTTAACATTTCCTCTGTGTAGTTGACATCATGCAGCTTAGTTACATTTAAAACATCATTATGAATAGTTAGGCTATAATGGCTACAAAATTTACAAACCACATTTTACTAAGATTATTTTTAATATGATGTTATGTTTTGTTGCTTTGTCAATCAATCATAGCATCGATCATCACATATTGTAAACCATGTAGTTTAACGATTGATTCAGAAGTTTTGTGTCTGTATCTTGTAGAATAACATTTGAGGTATGTATCCATCATTTAATGTTGAAAATGAATTGATCATGTACAAAATACATTCTGAACTACCAAAAAGTTAAGTTCAACATTTTATTAAACAAATTGGAGACAGGAAACACACCTGAAATAGACATTAGAGGGAGGTCCAACAGTAGCCTTGGTAACAAGGCATGGGGTAGAAGGAGGTCCATCAGTAGACTTGGTAACAAGGCCTGGGGTAGAGGGAGGTCCATTAGTACCATTGGTAACAAGGCCTGGGGTAGAGGGAGGTCCTGACAGGGCTCTGATGATACAGGCAGGTGCATAGGAGACAAAACATGTCCCTGTCCCTCTCCTGTCTTCTTCTGTCTCTGATTCACCTTCACTTATGGTGACAGAGAGATGCTCCCCACCCTGTTCCCCTTCTGGACAGGGACTGAGTTGAGATCTTGAACAATTCCCTTTAAACCAAGCAGGCCTGGCTTCTTTCAATCTACCTCCAAGAAAATAGAAAACAACAGCAACTAGGATGATCACCAAAACAACCTCCACCCCCACCAACACCTCCACCACCACCCATGTTGGCATTCCTGTGTCATTGGAGTGCTTCTCTTTGGGAGTGACAGTGAGAATGACAGCTTCTGGATTTCCTCTCTGGTGGTCAGAGCTGAAGAAGCACCGGTATGTCCCCTGATCAGAACGCTGTAAGTTGTTGATGGTGAGGGACATGTCTCCCTGTCGGTAAGCATCGTTGGACACCGACACCCTGTTCTCAAACCCAGAGCCGTGAGGTTATATTCCCTGCCGTGACATTCAGCACAGTCTGTCCATCATTTTCCCAATAGAAGTGTACCTCACTGTCAGGAGTTAGTTTTTTAGTTAAGCTGTAGCAGTGGAGTTGAAAATTAGATCCAACATTGGCCTACAACAATCGGGACTAAAACTACAAATTGTACATCTTCTTGAGTCTTACCGCAGTGACACTCAAACCACACGTTGTCATTAAATACAACAGAGGAGATGGTGAGATAGAGGTCTCCATCCCCACGTTTAACCCTGTCCTCAAAGCCCACTCCGGGTGTGAATACTTCTTGGTGCAGTGTACTGTACAGAGGTGTATGTGTGCTACTTCTTATGCTGAAGACATTTGTATCAACAACACCTTGCTATTTCACTGCATATTCAGTACATGAAACAAACGGGCTTATTTCCCCCTTTAAAAAAGTGCTTTGAGCTACTGGAAAAGTCCTATATTATTTCAATCTACTAATATTATTATGTTGATTATGGTGGTGATGATGGTTATTATTTTTATAAGAGGTATATTTGTCTTGTGTTTTCTATGAGGCACAGAAATTGTCTGAAGCTTTTCTTAGTTTATTCAAGTAGTATATTTTCAGTTGAAAGTATTACAATTATTACATATAATTGGAACTCTTTGTTGGAGCTCTCACATATAGTACATAGAACAGAGGTATACAGTAAAACAGTCACAAATAGAACATCAATAAATATAATAGAATAATTAAAAGTGCATAGTTGTAAGATTATAAAACAATACAGCCATCGATGCTAAAGTACATCTCTATGTGAACAGTTTAGAGATGGTTATTGGCAGCTCCTCCATCTCTATGTGAACAGACAGATCATTCACCTTTCTGTTCTCTCCTAATCTCAGAGGCTCATCCTCAGTGCTCTCATCATCCACACTATCTCTGTGTTCTTCTGTCTTCCCATGGATGAGGCCTGTTAGACGTGATACCAATTCTGTGACTTGGTTTTTGAAACGTATAATAATCAAAAGCATTCCTATAAGGCCTATCATCATCATCATCATCATCATCATCATCACCACCACCACTACTACCCACGTTGGCAACATTCCTGTGTCATCCTTGTGCTTTTCTTGATGATGGACAAGGACAGCATCTGGAATTCCCCTCTCTTTAGAGCCATAGAAGCACTGGTAAAGGCCCTGATCAGAACGCTGGAAGTTGCTGATGGTGAGGGACATGTCTCCCTGTCTGTAAGCATCGTTGGACACCGACACCCTGTTCTCAAACCCAGAGCCGTAGGTTATATTCCCTGCCGTGACATTCAGCACAGTCTGTCCATCCTTTTCCCAATAGACGTGTACCTTACTGTCAGGAGTTTGTTTTTCAGTTGAGCCGTGGCAAGTAAGTTTGACATTATCTCCAACATGAGCAGATATTTCAGTGGGGACCAAGACTTCTAGATATACATCCTGTAAAACCTTGTTGTTGCAGACACACTCATACCACCCCTTGTCATTGTACTCAGCTGGGAAGATGGTGAGAGAGTTTCCATTCTGGAGTTCAACCCTTTTCTCATAACCCTCTCCTTTGGTCAAATTCTTGTCAAATTTAGCAACCGTATTACAGAAGCTCCCTGCAGGACTCTGACAATGCCTCCACTCGATGACACCTCCATGGCATGATCCAGGGAAGGAAAGTAGGATCTTGCCATTCAACATCACTGTTACATTTATAGGATCAGACAAGGAGTATTTTGCAACAAGTGCAAGCAGGAAAAAGGTGATGACTCGTTCCCCCGTCATAGTCAAGGCAGTTCTCTCTGGCAGTGCTCACGCCTTCAATTTGGCTTCAGAGTACTTTGTTGTTGCTTGCTTTGCGGATGGCAGCTCCTCCACACATTTATATGCTTACAGTAATCTCACTTTAGGGAATGAATGATCTTCGGGCAGATGGTGACTCATCCCCTTTATCGCGAAAATGGACAGCTCGTAGCCTTACCAAGGTTTATACTGCTGCTGTTTTTGTTCAAGAGTTCTGTATGCAATATTTTTCTTATAAGAACATTACATTACACACTAATACGTTTCACAAATATTATGTACATAATGTAGTTAATTAACTTAGATTTTTTCGGGAAAATCTGAGTTCCGGGATACCTTCACAGCCCAGCCGTTCTCTGACCGGTGTTGTGCCGAAAATCTCCCCTGCCAGAATCCCCTTCTAATTTCCTTAATTTTGTGGCTAGAGTCAAATACCTCCTGTGGCACAAATCAGAGTCAAACACTTTCTATAGAACAAACTTCACGTCAGGGTAGGCAACCGACACCGAGGGCCCCCGGGTACAAGCTAGAACAGCCATATACACTTGGAACACAGCCGAAAACGGCAGACAAAAATGCTTTCTGCTACTAAGATCAGTGAAATGTAGGCTAAACTGACAACGGAGTGTAGAGCAGAAATCTCAACTAGCGAGCAAGTCGCAGCAATGATGAACGCGAGGGGGTGGTGGGGGATTCTGGCAAGGGGGGATATTTTCGGCACAACACCGGCAATATTACACATTCTAGTCGGAGGCAAGCCGCTTTTTTTTTTTTTTTTTTTAGAACAAACTTCACGTCAGGGTAGGCAACCGACACCGAGGGCCCCCGGGTGCAGGCGGTGGCGGTCGCGGGCGCGGGCGCCATACAAGCTAGAACATCCATATACACTTGGAACACATAGCCGAAAACGGCAGACAAAAATGCTTTCTGCTACTAAGATCAGTGAAATGTAGGCTAAACTGACAACGGAGTGTACTACTTTATTCAAGTAGTTTATTCCATTTTTCTCAAGTGAGATATTTCCATTTGCAATTATTAATAGTAATACATACATTGGAATTGTTCGTCGGAGATCTCGCTCATACAGTAGCACGTACAGGTATACAGTAAAACAGTCACAAATATAATATAAATAAACATAAATATAACAATTAAAAGTGCAGACTGGTAAGATTATAATAACATTTAAGTCATAAATGCTAAAGTGTTAAAAACAGCAGTCAGATTAAAGCTATTATTGAACCTGGTAGTGGAGGCGTTCCCGTCCTTCCTCCACAAAGTCAGCCTGCCCGACTGTCCTGTACCTCCCTCTGCGTGGCAGCGGTGGCCGAGTAGAGAGAGAAGCCGATGAAGTGTGTAAGTCATGCTGGTGGCTGGTAGCGGAGTCGAGTAGAGTGAGGTCTTTGATCCACAGAATGATAGCCGTACAAAATATTCCCTTTACTCAATATCTGACGGTCCATAGACAAGAGGGAAAGAGAGATGGTGAGAGACTGGTCCGTTCAGAGAACATGGGCAAAACAGGCTCACGGGCTCTCCTCCATCTGTCCTTACAGCGTTATGCAACCAGTAGCGGGGTAAGTCTGGGTGGACAGGAACGAGTGTCAACAAATCAGATGACTGTCGCCGCGGGGTGCAGGTAGTGGAGGTGGAGCTCGCTGCGCAGTGTGTGTAGTCGCACCGGTTGCACATTGTGAGTAGTTGGGGTGGCAGCGGAGTGCTCGTACTGTGGGTGTAGTGTAGAGCGCGTAGTTGGGGCGGCCTTCTGTCACTGAGGAAGTGAAAGACTCTCGGCCGCCGAGCCTAAACGAGCTAAAGCCCATATAGTGGTGGTGTTCGGCGGCTTCACTGGCAGTGTTCCCGATACGCTCACAGCCCAGCCGTTCTCCTCCTGACCGACACCACTACAGCCGCCTTTTCATCGTCAAACCAGCAGAATAATCCAACTACCATAACGATGTCCCTGTGTCCTCTGTTCCCTTTTCTTAAATATCATTATATATACACAATATCATTATACTATCGTTATATTTCTGAGGTACAGAAATTATCTGACAGTTCCAAACTCAATAAGAAGCTTTTCTACGTTTTTTCAAGTAGTTTAATCAATTTTATTCAAGTAGTATATTTTCCATTTGCAAGTCCTAATAAAAGTAATACATTGGAATGATTCATTGGAGCTCTCTCACATATAGTAGGCCTACATAGCACACAGAGGTATACAGTATCCATCATCACATATTGTAAACCATGTAGTTTAACGATTGATTCAGAAGTATTGTGTCTGTATCTTGTAAAATAACATTTTAGGTATGTATCCATCATTTGATGTGGAAAATGAATGGATCATGTACAAAATACATTCTGAACTGCCAAAAGTTCAAGTTCAACATTTTATTAAACAAATTGGAGACAGTAAACACTCCTGAAATAGGGGAAAGTCCATTAGTGGCCTTGGTAACAAGGCCAGGGGGTTAGAGGGAGGTAAATTAGACCATTGGTAACAAGACCAGGGGGGTAGAGGGATGTCCATCAAGCATTGGGATCCAGGCTTGGGGTAGAGGGAGGTCCATTAGTACCATTGGTAAATAACCTGGAGTAGAGGGCGGTCCATTAGTACCATTGGTAACAAGGCCTGGGGTAGAGGGAGGTCCATCAGTACCATTGGGATCCAGGCCTGGAGTAGAGGGAGGTCCATTAGTTCCATTGGTAACAAGGCCTGGGGTAGAGGGAAGTCCATTAGTACCATTGGTAACAAGGCCTGGGGTAGAGGGAGGTCCATTAGTACCATTGGTAACAAGGCCTGGGGTAGAGGGAGGTCCAAACAGGGCTCTGATGATACAGGCAGGTGCTTAGGGAAAAAAACATGTCCATGTCCCCCTCCTGTCTTCTTCTGTCTCTGATTCACCTTCACTTATGGTGACAGAGAGATGCTCCCCACCCTGTTTGAGTTGATCTTGAACAATTCCCTTTAAACCAAGCAGGCCTGGCTTCTTTCAATCTACCTCCAAGAAAATAGAAAACAACAGCAACTAGGATGATCGCGAAAACCACCAACACCACCACCACCCATGTTGGTATTCCTGTGTAGTCAAGAGTGATTTTGAGATTGACAGCTTCTGGATTTCCTCTCTGGTGGTCAGGGCCGAAGATGCACAGGTATATCCCCTGATCAGAAAGCTGTACGTTTTTGATGATGTAGGACATGTCTCCCTTTCGGTAACCATCCATGGACACAAATACCCTGTCCTTATACTCAGGGCTATAGGTTACATTCCCTGCCTTGATGGTAAACACGTTCTGTCCATCTTTCAACAGTTGGAAATTAATTTCACTGTCCTTTGTCCGTTTCTTAGTTGAGCCATGGCAGGGAAGTCTGATATTATCTCCAACATGGGCAGATATTTCAGTGGGGACCAAGACTTCTAGATATACATCCTGTAAAACCTTGTTGTTGCAGACACACTCATACCACCCCTTGTCATTGTACTCAGCTGGGGAGATGGTGAGAGAGTTTCCATTCTGGAGTTCAACCCTTTTCTCATAACCCTCTCCTTTGGTCAAATTCTTGTCAAATTTAGCAACCGTTGTATTACAGAAGCTCCCTGCAGGACTCTGACAATGCCTCCACTCGATGACACCTCCATGGCATGATCCAGAGGATAGAAGTATGATCTTGTCATTCAACATCACTGTTAACTTCATAGCATCAGACAAGGAGTATTTTGCAACAAGTGCAAGCAGGAAAAAGGTGATGACTCGTTCCCCCGTCATAGTCAAGGCAGTTCTCTCTGGCAGTGCTCACGCCCTCAATTTGGCTTCAGAGTACTTTGTTGTTGCTTGCTTTGCGGATGGCAACTCCTCCACACATTTATATGCTCACAGTAATCTCACTTTAGGGAATGAATGATCTTCGGGCAGATGGTGACTCATCCCCTTTATCGCGAAAATGGACAGCTCCAAGCCTTACCAAGGTTTATACTGCTGCTGTTTTTGTTCAAGAGTTCTGTATGCAATATTTTTCTTATAAGAACATTACATTACACACTAATAAGTTTCACAAATATTATGTACATAATGTAGTTAATTAACTTAGATTTTTTCGGGAAAATCTGAGTTCCGGGATACCTTCACAGCCCAGCCGTTCTCCTGACCGGTGTTGTGCCGAAAATCTCCCCTGCCAGAATCCCCTTCTAATTTCCTTAATTTTGTGGCTAGAGTCAAATACCTCCTGTGGCACAAATCAGAGTCAAACACTTTCTATAGAACAAACTTCACGTCAGGGTAGGCAACCGACACCGAGGGCCCCCGGGTACAAGCTAGAACAGCCATATACACTTGGAACACAGCCGAAAACGGCAGACAAAAATGCTTTCTGCTACTAAGATCAGTGAAATGTAGGCTAAACTGACAACGGAGTGTAGAGCAGAAATCTCAACTAGCGAGCAAGTCGCAGCAATGATGAACGCGAGGGGGTGGTGGGGGATTCTGGCAAGGGGGGATATTTTCGGCACAACACCGGCAATATTACACATTCTAGTCGGAGGCAAGCCGCTTTTTCAGTGTCAGTAAAAAACGTTTAAAAGTTTTTTGACTGAGTTTGGAACTGTCAGATATATTATGTACCACAGGAATATAATGATAGTATAATGTATATAATGATATTGTGACTACACACACAATGTGCATCCGCCCAGACTACACACACAATGTGCATCTATCCCGACTACACACACAATGTGCTGCCACAGTCGTGTCTCTCTACTCCGCTACCAGCCACCATCATGACTCACCCACTTCAACGGGCACTGCACTGCCAAGCCCACATCCACTGCCCACATTCAGCGTCGACATGCACCTGATTTGTTGGCAGTCTATCATTTTCACTTTATCTTGCCCCGCAACGGATCGGACAGTGGCTTGCCTCTGACTGGCAGCTGTACTGTCGGGAGGGGAACGGCTGGGCTGTGTGAGGAAGACGGAAAGACAGCGGCAGGAGCATGGCTGCCATATATCACGAGCACCCAGCCAGTGAAGCCGCTGAGCAGCTCGGCTATCATTTTTTGCCCACGGGAAGAAGCAGTCCAATGTTCAGGAACTGGTATTATGTAGGAGGAGTCGCTATAGATATATAACTGTGCTCAGCTGTGTGCGGAGTACAAAGAGGTACAAAGAAGCCAGAAGGCCAGAGTTCTTGAGCATTGCCAGAGAGAACTGCTTTGGCCTCCTGAACAACGAACAGCCTTGATTATGAAGGGGAAAAGTGTATTGACTGTTTTCCTACTTGCACTTGTTGCAAAATCCTCCGTGTCTCTTCCTATCACTATAACTGTGATATTGAATGACCCAGTTACACCCCCCTGCTCTGGATCATGCCATGGTGGCAGAAATAAGATGGGAAGGAAAGATCCATAGAATAAATGGAACATTCTGCTGTCACTCAGTGGATCCAAGACCAAGAAAACACATCCCCTCAGGAACAAACACCGGCATGTCACGCTCTATTCTGCCGTCACCACCAGCCGCCAGCATGACTCACACAAACTTCATCGGTGTCTCTCTACAGGCACTGTGTCGATAGTCTGGCTCCCAGCTTCACCCCCTGCTCATCTACATATCTGACTGCTGTTTTTAACACTTTACCATTTTTGACTGTACTATTCTAGTCTTACCACTCTGCACTTTTTATTGTTGTTCTATTGAGGATATTCATGAATGTAGTATTTGTGACCGTTTTACTATGTACTGTTGAACCTTTACAACTTTGTACAGTGTTTGTTTGTAGACTGATGCTGTAATGCTTCATTTTAGTTAGCTTGATTGTCACCATTATGGATGTCACTATTGTGGTTGAGTTCAATGTAGCTTCTGAATGCCATGTAGGGATATCTGCTGCTATGATGACATCACATCATTTCAATTCCAGACAGCAGTTCACCTTTTGACAGCAGTTCCGTTGGAGGTGTAAGTGTTTGGGGACGAGCTCACCAAAAAAGCCATAGCTCGGTCTTATAGTTTGTCTACTTCGGCCTGAGAGAACATTTATTCATTCTTCACATTAATGAACGAAAAACAAGCAATCCGCCAGAGAGGGGGAGCGGGAGCAGGTGTGACAGCTACATGGCTAAAATAATGTAGGCCTGCACATGTAGTCTACATGATGGAGAGTGTTTTACGCACGCCCAAAACCGGAGCTGCATGGTTAAAATAATGTAGGCCTGCCTACAATATAAAAAGGACAGCAAATATCAGCTCACTATTTTCCTCCTCTTTTAACTTAATAAAGCTTTGGGGATTAAGATTTATTTCCAGTCGGTCTCACGAGCCAAACAAACCATTTATCGACAGTCTTGACTACTGGCAATTGCATTAGGCAGGACGATTTAAAAAAAACATAGCTTCCCCTCCTCTCAATTAAAGGCCATGTTTAGTTTTTAATCACGTAAAACAAAACGGGAAAAACATTTATTTTTTAAAATAAATATAGAGTTGCCTATACAGGCACCTAAAGCACATTACTGTTATGCGCATATGGGCAGTGTGCATCAGGACTAGATAGGCTCCGCTTCCACTGTCATTATTCATGCCATAGTACTGCTAAGACCAGCTTTTGGTTTGTATTAAATATCCCTACCAGCGCTGGCTGAAATGAGCACTTGTCATGATTTTAAGGACACAACTCAAATATTTCCACCCCTCCCATCTGAGCGCAAGCGAGCTGATATGAGACAGGTAAATGATCCATCCTTGCGCAAAAGTTTGAAAACAGCAGAGCGCTGTCTTTAGTAGATCGTAGTCATTTCACACTAGCGCCGCCTTAACGCCAGCCGAAAACAGAGCCCCTCCTAAAATATATACAGTACCAGTCAAAAGTTTGGACACACCTACTCAGTGCTAGAGTCGTCACTACAGACACCTGGTTCGAATCCAGGCTGTATCACAACCGGCCGTGATTGGGAGTCCCACGTGCGGTTCACAATTGGCCCAGTGTTGTCCGGGTTTGGCCGGTGTAGGCTGTCATTGTAAATAACAATCTGTTCTTAACTGACTTGCCTAGTTAAATAAAGGTTTTTAAAAAATACTTTGCATTAAGATTATTTAAAATATTACATAATATTTTTAGCTATGCTGTACTCTGTCAAACATCCATCATCACACTTATTGTAAAACCACGTAGTTAAACATTGTGTTGTGTTGTTTGGTGTCTGTTATCTTGTAGAACAACATTGAAGGTTTGTATCTGTCATTTGACGTGGAACATGAATTAATCATGAATAAAATTCTGCACTACCAATTATCCTTTGTGATGTGTTCATTCAGTATTTAATCCAAAATGAAACTTCCAGATGTACAATGAATACAAATGCAAAATGGAATTGACAACTTTAATGTCTTACAAAATAATGGAAGAAAAATCATTAATTAATTCAAACAAATATTTTATTCATACATTTCATAATAAACTACAGTCCATTTTAAAATGCAAAAAGAAACGTAAAACTTAGTCTTAAAAGTGATAATAGAAGATACATTAACATCACATCATGAAATCCTTCACAGTGTTAATTTGATTCTTCTCACATCTGCAGGATGGCCAGTAATCAGTTCCAGGTATCAATAATATTACAAATACAGCAGGTACCAAACAGGCACATTATACATTGATAGTGTTATGAATTTCAGAAGATGAACGCAGGAGAAACTGAAATAATGACTAACTGACCAAAGTGCAAAAAGTCTCTTATTGTTCCCAACAAACTCTCAAACTCTGATATTTTAATTCAATAATCATCATAAAAACTAGGTCTACATCTAATGGCTTGGCTCCACACACACACACACACACACACACACACACACACACACACACACACACACACACACACACACACACACACACACACACACACACACACACACACACACACACACACACACACACACACAAAAAAAAAAAAAAAAACAGGTCTGGGACCAGGCTAGTGTAACTCCTCCATCTCTATGATGGTAGAGGATCCATTCACCTCTCTGGTTTCTTTCTCCCTCTCAGGACACATGGTAACTCTCTCATCACTATGACCATCAGAACTCTCTTGGGACACTTTTGAAGGCTGTGGTGATTCCCTGGGGGTGCGACCAAATATACATCCTGCACAGTTCATTCTGGACCGCTGAGGCCACATTCTGCTTGTAAAAAACCTCGCACACCCTCCTACTGCAAATGCTAACACCATGTTGATCCATGGTGACCGGGTTCCTGCGTCATCAGAGCGGGTTTCTCTAGTAGTGACATTGAGAGTGAGAGAGTCTGGATTTCCTCTCGTCTGTTTGTCAGGGCCGAGGAGAGGATCAAGTCAGTGAGGGGGAGGGAAATGTGTCCCTGTCTGTAAGCATCGTTGGACCCAGAATCCCAGTTCTCAAACCCAGGGCCATAGGTTATATTCCCTGCCGTGACATTCAGCACAGTGTAGGGAGTTTGTTTTTTATTTAAACCATAGAAGTTGAGTTGAAAATTAGATCCAACGTAAGCAGGTTTGCCTACAAAACTACAAATTGTACATCTTCTTGAGTCTTACCGCAGTGACACTCAAACCACCCGTTGTCATTAAATACAACAGAGGTGATGTTGAGATAGAGGTCTCCATCCCCACGTTTAACCCTGTCCTCAAAGCCCACTCCGGGTGTGAATACTCCTTGGTGCAGTGTAGCGACCGTGGTGTGTGTAACACCTGTTGATTTACTCTCATGGCGATGCTTCCATTCGACATCACGGTGACATGATTCAGAGAAGGGGAGTGTGACAGTGTCATTCAAAACGACTGTAATTGTAGGAAGCACGGAGGATTCCGCAACGTTGAAATACACATAGTAGGAAAAAGCGATAAACACTGTCTTCCAAAAACAATTCATCGTAGATTGCTACGTTATACTCCGCTAGGCAGCACCTCACCTAAATAGGTTTCTTTCGCCTCTAGACTCCTCCTCCTTAACGTTTCCCGAGAATGGACTGCTCCTCCCCTTACCGACTTGGCTGTCCATTTCGAACCCCAGATCACTCAGAATGCCTACCCAATGAGTGTTATTGTAGATATTGAGAGACGACTATAGACTACTGGGACAGGTAGTGACTCCTTCACCTGCTGCTGACTGCCGTCTCCTCACACAGCCCAGACTATATTCTCCCGACCAGCAACACTACAACTGCCAGTCGAAGGCAAACCACTTTTTAGTATAAAACCCGCACACTATCTTTACCACCTTCTCTGTGTCCTTTTCATTTTCTTATAAATCATAATATCCCTGCCTACACTATCATTTATACATTATACAATTATTTCCCTCTGGTAATTAAAGTATCTTACAGTTGTTTAAAATTTATTTATTCTAGTAGTTTATTCTAGTAGTTTTTTCAATTTTATTCTAGTTTATTTCCTATTTGCGAGTGTTCATAGTAATACATACATTTGAATTCTTCATCGGAGATCTCTCTCATATAGTACATAGCACATACAGGTATACAGTAAACATGTCATAAATATATTTTCCATTTGCAAGTATCGATAAAAAGTAATACATTGGAATGATTCGTTGGAGCTCTCTCCCATATAGTACGCCTACATAGCACACAGAGGTATACAGTAAAACAGTTTTTAAATTATTATTTAACCAGGTAGGCCAGTTGAGAACATGTTCTCATTTACAACTGCGACCTGGCCAGTTGTAAAAAGCAAAGCAGTGCGACAAAAACAACAACACAGAGTTCCACATGGAATAAACAACGTACAGTCAATAACACAATAGAAGACCTGTATACACTGTGTGCAAATGAAGTAAGGAGGCAAGGCAATAAATAGGCCATAGTGGCGAAGTAATTACAATTTAGCAATTAACACTGGAGAGATAGATGTGCAGATGAGGATGTACAAGTAGAAATACTGGTGTGCAAAAGAGCAGAAAAAATAATAAATATGGGATGAGGTTGGTAGTTGGTTGGACGGCGATTTACTGATGGGCTTTGTACGGCTGCAGCGATTCTTGAAGTTAGTGAGGGAGATATAAGTCTCCAACTTCAGTGATTTTTGCAATTCCTTCCAGTCAAATGGAACAAATAAAAATATGACAAGTAGAGCAACAATTAAAACACTACAGTCATCAATACTAATAATAACAGTCAGATAAAAGATTTACTTGAATGTGGTAGTGAAGGTGCTCCTGTCCTTCCTCCACCCAGTGAACTTACCCGAACAGACCTGTACCTCTTTCTACCCGTCTCATACCTCCACAAAGTAGGCTTGTGTTGGCTGACCATTTCAGGTCGGGACCCACTGGGCACACACGTTTCCACGTCATTTCAATTAAATTATATTGAGCGAACTTGAAATATGAGTTGAATTGACCTCTGTATCCAGTGGGGAGATATGTTTATGGCCTGGAATTTAAAACAGTAAACCACAAACAAGATATCCGAGTTCCCAGTTGTTTTGAAAGTGGAATTAAGACAGTCCACCAACTCTAACTCAGTGCCACCTTTGCTGACAGCAATGTGATTATCTCCTGCTTCCTAAAATCCTCTATGATGTCCTTTCTTTTCTTTGTGTTCAGCTCCAGGTTGTTTCCACTACACCTGGCTTTTAGACATTGCACTTCTTGTCTGTCTATAGGCTGTCTCGTCATTGATAGTGAAGAACCCTATGAAGTTATTAGTCTCACAATGGATTTTGAGGAACCCCTTATATAATACTGCTATGATAATACAAACCAACCGCCTCCTTAATATCTAAACATATTATTTGAAAGACTGAGAATGGAGCGTTCTGCATGAAATATGTACTTTATTATTGTCAATGACATGGCACACAACCATTGGTTGATGCAATGTGGCGTGTGCAATGTAGGCGTCCTCGTAGGGATTCAGTGGGCTTGGCTGCACAGGAACTCAGCAGTGGCTGGTAGCGACTACAGAGTAGAGCGTGACATGCCCGTGCTTGTTCCTGAGGGGATGTGTTTTCTTGGTCTTGGATCCACTGAGTGACAGCAGAATGTTCCATTTATTCTATGGATCTTTCCTTCCCTTCTTATTTCTGCCACCATGGCATGATCCAGAGCAGGGGGGTGTAACTGGGTCATTCAATATCACAGTTATAGTGATAGGAAGAGACACGGAGGATTTTGCAACAAGTGCAAGTAGGAAAACAGTCAATACACTTTTCCCTTCATAATCAAGGCTGTTCGTTGTTCAGGAGGCCAAAGCAGTTCTCTCTGGCAATGCTCAAGAACTCAATCTGGCTTCTGGCTTCTTTCTTGTTGTTGGCAACGTCCTTCTTTGTTCTTTCTTGTTGTTGGCAGCGTCCTTCTGGCCACTTTCTTGTTGTTGGCAGCGTCCTTCTGTCTTCTTTCTTGTTGTTGGCAACGTCCTTCTGGCTTCTTTGTACTCAGCACACACCTGAGCACATATAAAGGATGAATCTTCGGCTTCCGAAAATGGCGACTCCTCCCCGATACCTTTTCCTGAATTTGGACTCCTTCTCCCGGTTGGCAAGAAATGTAGTTGGATGTGGAACATTAATTAATCTTGAATAACCTTCTGCACTACCAATTATCCTTTGTGATGTGTTAATTCAGTATTTAATCCAAAATGAAACTTCCAGATGTACAATGAATACAAAATGCAAAATGAAATTGACAACTTTAATGTCTTACAAAATAATGGAAGAAAAATCATGAATTAATTAAAACAAATATTTTATTCATACATTTCATAATAAACTACAGTCCATTTTAAAATGCAAAAAGAAACTTAAAAATTAGTCTTAAAAGTGATAATAGAAGATACATTAACATCACATCATGAAATCCTTCACAGTGTTAATTTGATTCTTCTCACATCTGCAGGATGGCCAGTAATCAGTTCCAGATATCAATAATATTACAAATACAGCAGGTACCAAACAGGCACATTATACATTGATAGTGTTATGAATTCCAGAAGATGAAAGCAGGAGAATCTGAAATAATAACTAACTGACCAAAGTGCAAAAAGTATTTTATTGTTCCCAACTAACTCTCAAACTCTGATATTTTAATTCAATAATCATCTTAAGAACTAGGCCTACATCTAATGGCTTGGCTCCACACACACACACACACACACACACACACACACACACACACACACACACACACACACACACACACACACACACACACACACACACACACACACACACACACACACACACACACACACACAAACACAAAAAAAAAAACAGGTCTGGGACCAGGCTAGTGTTACTCCTCCATCTCTATGATGGTAGAGGATCCATTCACCTCTCTGGTTTCTTTCTCCCTCTCAGGACACATGGTAACTCTCTCATCACTATGACCATCAGAACTCTCTTGGGACACTTTTGAAGGCTGTGGTGATTCCCTTGGGGTGCGACCAAATATACATCCTGCACAGTTCATTCTGGACAACTGAGGCCCCATTCTGCCTGTAAGAAAACTCACACACCTTCCTGCAAATGCTAACACCATGTTTATCCATAGTGACCGGGTTCCTGTGTCCTCAGAACAGTTTTCTCTAGTAGTGACATTGAGAGTGAGTGAATCTGGATTTCCTCTCGTCTGTTTGTCAGTGCTGTGTGAACACTGGTAAAGGCCCTGATCAGAAAGCTGTAAGTTGTTGATGGTGAGGGACATGTCTCCCTGTCGGTAAGCATCGTTGGACACCGACACCCTGTTCTCAAACCCAGAGCCGTAGCTTATATTCCCTGCCGTGACATTCAGCACAGCCTGTCCATCATTTTCCCAAAAGACGTGTACCTCACTGTCTGGAGTTAGTTTTTTAGTTAAGCTGTAGCAGTTGAGTTGAAAATTAGATCCAACGTAAGCAGGTTTACCTACAACAATGGGGACTAAAACTGCTAATTGTACATCTTCTTGAGTCTTACCACAGTGACACTCAAACCACCCGTTGTCATTAAATACAACAGAGGTGATGGTGAGATAGTCTCCATCCCGGTGTTTAACCCTGTTCTCAAAGCCCACTCCGGGTGTGAATAGTCTGTAAGACTGTAATTGTAGGAAGCCCGGAGGATTCAGGGACGTAGAAAAACACATAGTGGGAAAAAGGGATGAACACGGTCTTCAAAAAACAATTCATGTAGAATGCTTGAAAGCGGTGAGCAAAGCTGGACGTTTGGGTTCGGGGGACCGGGCTGGATGTTGTACTCCGGGGAGACTGGATGTTGGAGTCCGGCGAACAAGGAAGTTCTGTTGGCCGTTTTGGTCTGAGGGCCTGTTGGGGTTCGGGGGCAAAGGCAGTTCTCTCTGGCAATGCTCAAGCACTCAATATGGCCACAGGCTACTTTGTTGTTGTTGGTGGTTGGAAGCTTCCTTCTTGCTTCCTTTCTCAGCAAACGTTTTAGTTATAAATCTCATTTTGGGGGAAGATGGTGACTCCTCCTCCTTAACGTTTCCCGAGAATGGACTGCTCCTCCCCTTACCGAGGTTTAGACTGCTGCTGTTTATGTTCCAGAGTTCTGTATGCAATCAATTATTTTTTAATAAGAACGTTACATCACACACTAATACGTTTCACAAATATAATGTAAATGAATGTAGTTAGTAGTAAAGTAGTATAGTAATAGCTTGGCCTTGCAGATATTCAGCGGTAGAGAGGCAGCGGTAGCTTGGCACGTGTAGGCTACATTTCGCCTGTAGTGTAGTAGTATGCTTGGTCCTGGTAAGATAACTTTGTGTCTACTATTTTCTAAAACAGATTTCTTTTATAGTAACTGACTTATTGTAGATATTGAGAGACGACTGCAGACTACTAGAGCACTGTCGAGTCACAGAGAATTCTGCCTAACCAGCCGCGATAGAAGCTTTGAGAACAGAACAGAACCTTCTGCCGTCTCCTCACACAGCCCAGACGTTATTCTCCCGTCCGGCAACACTACAACTGCCAGTTGAAATCAAACCAGATTTCAGCGTCAAACCAGCAGACTAATCCTACTACCATTACCCATACCAACAATGTCCTCTGTGTAATTTTCTTATAAGTCATAATATCACTGCCTACACTATAATTTTATACCTTATATAATTTTTTCCTTGATAATTAAATTATCTCTGTTCTTTTAAGTTTATTCTAGTAGTTTATTACATTCTAATCAAGAGTTATATCTCCCATACACTGGAATTCTTCGTCGGAGATCTCTCTTATATAGTACATAGCACATACAGGTATACAGTAAACATGTCATGAATATAACATAACTAAATATAATATAAATAGAACAACAATTAAAAGTGCAGAGTGGTAAGATTATAATAAAATGTAAGTCATAAATGCTAAAGTGTTAAAAACAGCAGTCAGTTTAAAGCTATTATTGAACTTGGTAGTGGAGGTGTTCCCTGTCCTTCCTCCACACAGTCAGCCTGCCCGACTGTCCTGTACCTCCCTCTGGATGGCAGCGGTGGCCGAGTAGAGAGAGAAACCGATGAAGTGTGTAAGTCATGCTGGTGGCTGGTAGTGGAGTCGAGTAGAGTATAGAGAGACAGAAACTGACGGTTCCAAACTCAATCCAAAACTTTTGAAGTTTATTCAAGTAGTTTATTCAAGAAGTTTATTCAAGAAGTTTATTCAAGTAGTACTCTATATTTGCCATTTGCAAAATACCTGTTAACAGTAATACATACATTGGAATTCTACGTTGGAGCTCTCTCAGATAAAGTAACTAACACACATCGAGGAATACAGTAAAACAAGTCAGAAATTGAACATTTGAAAATATCATGAATATAACAATAAGCCCAGAGTGGTAATATTATTTAAAATCTGTAGTCATAAACGCTAAACCGGCTTCACCTGCCGCTGACTGCCGTCTCCCTCACACAGCCCAGACGTTATTCTCCCGTCCGGCAACACTACAACTGCCAGTTGAAATCAAACCACTTTTTCAGCGTCAAACCAGCAGACTAATCCTACTACCATTACCCATACCAACCATGTCCCTGTGTCCTCGGTGTCCTTTTCTTATAAATCATAATATCGCTGCCTACATGATCATTTTATACATTATACCATTATATTTCTGTGGTACATACGTTATCTGACAGATCTTTTAAGTTTATTCAAGTAGTTTATTCCATTTTTCTCAAGTGAGATATTTGCCATTTGCGCAGTATTAATAGTAATACATACATTGGAATTGTTCGTTGGAGATCTCTCATATAGTAGCACGTACAGGTATACAGTAAAACAGTCACAAATATAATATAAATAAACATAAATATAACAATTAAAAAGTGCAGAGTGGTAAGATTATAATAACATTTAAGTCATAAATGCTAAAGTGTTAAAAACAGCAGTCAGATTAAAGCTATTATTGAACCTGGTAGTGGAGGTGTTCCTGTCCTTCCTCCACACAGTCAGCCTGCCCGACTGTCCTGTACCTCCCTCTGCATGGCAGCGGTGGCCGAGTAGAGAGAGAAACCGATGAAGTGTGTAAGTCATGCTGGTGGCTGGTAGCGGAGTCGAGTAAAGAGTAGATAGAGACAGGGCGGTGCTGTAGGACATGCTGGTGCTCTATTGTTCCTGAGTGGATGTTTCTTGGTCTTGGATACACAGGTCCTGTGTAGGTCCCGAAGGTCCTGTAGGCTAGACAATAGAGAGGCGGTGAGAGAGACTGGTCCGTCGCTCCCGCACCGGATCCAATTTCAACGCGCGGCTCAGAGCCGCATACACAAATTCTATCAATTTATGGATCTCTGCAATCTCGCTAACCTTAAGACACTGTCCGATCCGTTGCGGGGCAAGATAAAGTGAAAATGATAGACTGCCAACAAATCAGGTGCATGTCGACGCTGAATGTGGGCAGTGGATGTGGGCTTGGCAGTGCAGTGCCCGTTGAAGTGGGTGAGTCATGATGGTGGCTGGTAGCGGAGTAGAGAGACACGACTGTGGCAGCACATTGTGTGTGTAGTCGGGGCTGATGCACATTGTGTGTGTAGTCGGGGTAGATGCACATTGTGTGTGTAGTCTGGGCGGATGCACATTGCGTGTGTAGTCTGGGATGATGCACATTGTGTGTGTAGTCGGGGCTGATGCACATTGTGTGTGTAGTCGTGGCGGAGATTAATCCAACTGCCATAAACACATTTCCTCAGTTACCTTTTCTTAAATATCATAATTTATACACAATATCATTATATACATTATACTATCATTATATTCCTGTGGTACATAATATATCTGACAGTTCCAAACTCAGTCAAAAACCTTTTTAACGTTTTTTACTGACAATGAAAAAGCGGCTTGCCTCCGACTAGAATGTGTAATATTGCCGGTGTTGTGCCGAAAATATCCCCCCTTGCCAGAATCCCCCACCACCCCCTCGCGTTCATCATTGCTGCGACTTGCTCGCTAGTTGAGATTTCTGCTCTTCACTCCGTTGTCAGTGTAGCCTACATTTCACTGATCTTAGTAGCAGAAAGCATTTTTGTCTGCAGTTTTCGGCTGTGTTCCAAGTGTATATGGCTGTTCTAGCTTGTATGGCGCCCGCGACCGCGACCGCCACCGCCTGCACCCGGGGGCGCTCGGTGTCGGTTGCCTACCCTGACGTGAAGTTTGTTCTATAGAAAGTGTTTGACTCTGATTTGTGCCACAGGAGGTATTTGACTCTAGCCACAAAATTAAGGAAATTAGAAGGGGGTTCTGGCAGGGGGAGATTTTCGGCACAACACCGGTCAGGAGAACGGCTGCGCTGTGAAGGTATCCCGGAACTCAGATTTTCCCAAAAAAATCTAAGTTAATTAACTACATTATGTACATGATATTTGTGAAACGTATTAGTGTGTAATGTAATGTTCTTATAAGAAAAATATTGCATACAGAACTCTTGAACAAAAACAGCAGCAGTATAAACCTTGGTAAGGCTAGGAGCTGTCCATTTTCGCGATAAAGGGGATGAGTCACCATCTGCCCGAAGATCATTCATTCCCTAAAGTGAGATTACTGTGAGCATATAAATGTGTGGAGGAGCTGCCATCCGCAAAGCAAGCAACAACAAAGTACTCTGAAGCCAAATTGAGGGCGTGAGCACTGCCAGAGAGAACTGCCTTGACTATGACGGGGGAACGAGTCATCACCTTTTTCCTGCTTGCACTTGTTGCAAAAAACTCCTTGTCTGATCCTATACATGTAACAGTGATGTTGAATGGCAAGATCCTACTTTCCTTCCCTGGATCATGCCATGGAGGTGTCATCGAGTGGAGGCTTTGTCAGAGTCCTGCAGGGAGCTTCTGTAATACGGTTGCTAAATTTGACAAGAATTTGACCAAAGGAGAGGGTTATGAGAAAAGGGTTGAACTCCAGAATGGAAACTCTCTCACCATCTCCCCAGCTGAGTACAATGACAAGGGGTGGTATGAGTGTGTCTGCAACAACAAGGTTTTACAGGATGTATATCTAGAAGTCTTGGTCCCCACTGAAATATCTGCTCATGTTGGAGATAATGTCAAACTTACTTGCCACGGCTCAACTGAAAAACAAACTCCTGACAGTAAGGTACACTTCTATTGGGAAAAGGATGGACAGACTGTGCTGAATGTCACTGCAGGGAATATAACCTACGGCCCTGGGTTTGAGAACAGGGTGTCGGTGTCCAACGATGCTTACAGACAGGGAGACATGTCCCTCACCATCAACAACTTACAGCGTTCTGATCAGGGGACATACCGGTGCTTCTTCAGCTCTGACCACCAGAGAGGAAATCCAGAAGCTGTCATTCTCACTGTCACTCCCAAAAAGAAGCACTCCAATGACACAGGAATGCCAACATGGGTGGTGGTGGAGGTGTTGGTGGGGGTGGAGGTTGTTTTGGTGATCATCCTAGTTGCTGTTGTTTTCTATTTTCTTGGAGGTAGATTGAAAGAAGCCAGGCCTGCTTGGTTTAAAGGGAATTGTTCAAGATCTCAACTCAGTCCCTGTCCAGAAGGGGAACAGGGTGGGGAGCATCTCTCTGTCACCATAAGTGAAGGTGAATCAGAGACAGAAGAAGACAGGAGGGGGACAGGGACATGTTTTGTCTCCTATGCACCTGCCTGTATCATCAGAGCCCTGTCAGGACCTCCCTCTACCCCAGGCCTTGTTACCAATGGTACTAATGGACCTCCCTCTACCCCAGGCCTTGTTACCAAGTCTACTGATGGACCTTGTTACCAAGGCTACTGTTGGACCTCCCTCTAATGTCTATTTCAGGAGTGTTTCCTGTCTCCAATTTGTTTAATAAAATGTTGAACTTAACTTTTTGGTAGTTCAGAATGTATTTTGTACATGATCAATTCATTTTCAACATTAAATGATGGATACATACCTCAAATGTTATTCTACAAGATACAGACACAAAACTTCTGAATCAATCGTTAAACTACATGGTTTACAATATGTGATGATCGATGCTATGATTGATTGACAAAGCAACAAAACATAACATCATATTAAAAATAATCTTAGTAAAATGTGGTTTGTAAATTTTGTAGCCATTATAGCCTAACTATTCATAATGATGTTTTAAATGTAACTACGCTGCATGATGTCAACTACACAGAGGAAATGTTAAATAAAATACAGCAAACATTTATTTATCTTTTGTTCAAACCCACACAATCATGGTGCTACTATGTAGTGAAGACGTGGAGGTTGATTAAGGCAGCCCCCCACACCTCTCTGATTCAGAGGGGTTGGGTTAAATGCGAAAGACACATTTCAATACAATCAATTGGACAACTGACTAGGTATGATTTGTGAAAAGGTTTAGAGAATATAGTTCATAGTTTTAAAATAAATGGTGTCTCCAATCATGTCACCTTCCAGTTCTGTACAGTACTAATTAGAGTGGAAATAGCTTGAAACATAATTTTACACCATGTTCATGGAAAGCTTGAAATGTATTTCACAGTTCTCACATGCAAATGATGTGTGTCTCCTACCATCTGTTCTTCTAGTGCTGTACTAGTTGCATTGTGGATCTGGCCTAAAACAGGATTTTAGACCACGCTCAAAGAACACTGTTTAAAAATATATTTCACACAAATGGTACAAACTGTCTGTTGAATTTCAGATTTTATCCACACAACAGTTCTAGCCTGATTAGTGTTTGAGACATTCTCATATGAAGTGTAGATGAAACAAACTTGAGTTATTAAAGTGTGAAAACAGTAAGAACTGGGGAAAACAGTTCAAGACTAAGGCCCTGATCCAAGCTGAGGTCCTGGGCCCTAAATCAGGGTTGTCAAACTCATTCCATGGAGGACTGAGTGTTTGCTGGTTTTACAATTTGTGTCCAATTAAGACCCAGCCAACCAGTGAGGGGAGTTTCTAACTAATCAATGACCTTAATTGATCAATCAAGTATAAGAGAGGGGTGAAAACCTGCAGACACTCTGCCCTCCATGGAATGAGGTTGACACATGTACCCTTCTCAGATGGCAGGGATGCAAGCAGTGATGTATAACCCCTGGCTCATCCAGGCCATGCAGATGGAGATGGCAGACTATATGTCTCTCTTGTCATTATATGTTGCCCTAGAAGACTGCTGTCATGATGAAGACATGTCTATAGATGTTATCTAATGAGCATTGCATTCTCTCAAGATGCTGACATAAAAATATATATTTCTCCACTCCTGTTCCTAAATCCACATTTTTCCTACATTTAGTGTATCATTTTACTGCAAGAAATGCTTAATTCTGTAGGAGTTATTATTAAGGCTATAGTTCTATTCACATTGGACTAGTATTACTAGAAAACATTGGTTATGTGTGAATTACCCCAGCATGTCTGTTATTCCACAGGACGTTTCAGACGGGATCCGTTTTTTTCAAACTGCCCCCTTAGTTCTTTCTTTTTTTCTATAAATTGACAGCTACGACGGAAGCCTGGAGGTTTTTTCTTGGCGTTAAATACAGTCCAGATGATAACAGGCTACAGTGATAACTCCAGCTTTGTTCCTAAGTTTATAAACCAAACCAAGCCATCTTTGGTATTGTGTCGCCATAATATTTGTATTGAGAAGTGTGATCATAATGGTGAGGATATTTTAGCGATCCGCAGTAGAAGACGCCCTAAATGACCCCCAGCCTTCAGATGTGAGGTAAACAGCTAGGCCTAACTTCCACTTGAGTTTTTAGGCTATGGCTGAGAAAGTGAACTTGTACCAACCACTGTCACTGTATTGCAGCGACCCGCACAGACAGCTGTGTGTTATTAGTTGGTTGTGTTGTACTTACCAGTACCCAGTGTTCGCGGGGTCCGACATGCCAATCAACCTGCTATCTGCCAATCACGGGAATGCATGGAATGTTCTGATGCCGGGCATCCTGGTGGTTGGCGGAGTGGCGTGGAGGGGGGCTGGGCAGGGGGATGGAGCATTGGAAGTTAAGACCTGGTTTAGCCATTGTTCTCTCTCTTACGTCTGGCCTTCACAAGAGAAGGTCACAGTTGGTGACACATCTTTCATTTATTTGGCGTGTACCAAACACGGTCACTGTATTATTCTGCACCTATTGGATTGTTCTTTTTATGATCAAGTCAGGTCATTACAGTATTATAGCTACACCTATTGGATTAGTAAGCAAACAGATTTTTGTGATCCTCCTTAAATGTATTTTTCCCAGAATTCCTGTTTCTAACCGGTGTTTGAAAGCTGTTAAATGGAGTGGATTATAACATACTCACTTTCCCCTCCCTCCACTACAGTACCAAGAGTTGATGAGTATTCCTGACTTCACTAGTCGGTGACACATGCGTTATATTTTAAACTTTATTGCCATCTAGTGTATCTATTTTGACATTGTCTGGGCTGGGTCAGGCCCTATTTTTCCACCATAAGGTGCATAGCCCTTCTAGATGGGGAGCATGGGGTGCGTTACAAAGGGGCATAGAGATCAGTTCAGACCACAAACTATCAGCTGTTAATATTCAGCATCATTACAAAATCACAGATTCACAGAATAAATAACTGCTTTAGTTTGCCCTCCACCCTCTCCAGGACCGTAGCTACATATGAAGACACCGATGTCCGAGGTACTTCAAATATATTATTATGACAGTACCAGTAAAAGGTTTTATAACACCTACTCACTCAAGAGTTCTTCTTTGTTTTTTTACTATTTTCTAAAATGTTTAACTAATAGTGAAGACATCAAAACTAGGAAATAACAATCATGTAGTAACCAAAATGGAGTTAAACAAATCAAATATATATTTTATATTTGAGATTCTTCAAAGTAGCCAACCTTTGCCTTGATGACAGCTTTGCACACTCTTGGCATTTT
This sequence comes from Brachymystax lenok tsinlingensis, assembly GCA_030435695.1. NCBI lineage: Eukaryota > Metazoa > Chordata > Actinopteri > Salmoniformes > Salmonidae > Brachymystax > Brachymystax lenok. The sequence continues at coordinate 10,340,232 of CM059811.1, read as the reverse complement.
ATCAACCAGCTTCGTGAGGTAGTCACCTGGAATGCATTTCAATTAACAGCTGTGCCTTCTTAAAAGTTAGAGCCAATTAGTTGTGATGTGACAAGGTTGGGGGGATATACAGAAGATAGCCATATTTGGTAAAAGACCAAGTCCATATTATGGCACGAACAGCTCAAAAAAGCAAAGAAATACGGCAGTCCATTACTACTTTAAGACATGAAAGTCAGTCAATGCGGAACATTTCAAGAACTTTGAAAGTTTCTTCAAGTGCAGTCGCAAAAACCATAGAGCATTATGATGAAACTGGCTCTCATGGACCGCCACAGGAATGGAAGACCCAGAGTTAACTGCAGAGGATAAGTTCATTAGAGCTGCCAGCCTCAGATCGCAGCCCAGATAAATGTTTCACATAGTTCAAGTAACAGACACATCCCAACATCAACTGTTCAGAGAAGACTGTGAATCAGGGCTTCATCGTCAAATTGCTGCAAAGAAACCACTACTGAAAGACATCAATAAAAAGAAGAGACTTGCTTGGGCCAAGAAACATGAGCAATAGGCATTAGACCGGTGGAAATTTGTCATTTGGAGTCCAAATTGGAGATTTTGGGTTCCAACAGCTGTGTCATTGTGAGACGCGGTGTGGGTGAATGGATGATCTCTGCATGTGTATTTCTCGGGGCAGGTGCAGGCAGCGATCGGTTGAAGATTATGCATTTAGTTTTACTTGCATTGAAGAGCAGTTGGAGGCCACGAAGGACAGTTGTATGGCATTGAAGCTCGTCTGGAGGTTTGTTAACACAGTGTCCAAAGAAGGGCCAGAAGAATACAGAAAGGTGTCGTCTGTGTAGAGGTGGATCAGAGAATCACCAGCAGCAAGAGCGAAATCATTTATGTATACAGAGAAAATAGTTGGCCCGAGAATTGAACCCTGTGGCACCCCCATAGAGACTGCCAGAGGTCCAGACAACAGGCCCTCCGATTTGACACACTGAACTCTGTCTGAGAAGTAGTTGGTGAAACAAAGGCTGTTGAGTCTGCCGATAAGAATGCGGTGATTGACAGAGTCGAAAGCCTTGGCCAGGTCGATGAATACGGCTGCACAGTATTGTCTTTTATCGATGGCGGTTATATTGTTTAGGACCTTGAGCCAGGCTGAGGTGCACCCATGACCAGCTCGGAAACCAGATTGCATAGCGCAGAAGGTACGATGGGATTCGAAATGGTCGGTGATCTGTTTGTTCACTTGGCTTTCGAAGATCTTAGAAAAGCAGGGTAGGATAGATATAGGTCTGTAACAGTTTGGGTCTAGAGTGTCTCCCCTTTGAAGAGGGGGATGACCACGGCAGCTTTCCAATCTTTGGGGATCTCAGACGATACCAAAGAGAGATTGAACAGGCTAATAATAGGGGTTGCAACAATTGTGGCAGATAATTTTAGAAAGAGAGGGTCCAGATTGTCTAGCCCAGCTGATTTGTAGGGGTCCAGATATTGCAGCTCTTTCAGAACAAAGGAGAAATGGGGGAGGCTTTGGCGAGTTACTGAGGGGGGTGCAGGGCTGTTGACCGGGGTAGGGGTAGCCAGGTGGAAAGCATGGCCAGCCGTAGAAACTTCAGCATGACTTTGATTCAATTCAGAAATCACTTACAGATCTTAAATTAGTGTTAAATACAAGTAAAACCAAGCTCATGCTGTTCTCTAGGTCACAGAATGTTGACCCTGAGGACATACATATTTGTGATATAAATGGAGCCAAAATTGAGCTTGTTTCTCAATGTGAATACCTGGGTGTCTGGATTGATGATAAATTGTCCTTCATAACGCATATAAAAAATCTGACTAAGAAAATAAGATTGTTTTTTTTATATCAAAATAAATCATGCCTTAGTATTAAAAATAGGAGAAAGATTGTTCAAACAACGCTTCTCCCTGTATTGGATTTTGGTGATATTGTTTACATGCATGCAGCAACCTCTGTTTTTAAAACCCTTCGACGCAGTCTACAATTCAGCAATACGTTTTATCACAGGGGACAATTTTAGGACTCATTATTGCATTCTCTTTCATTTATTTCCAAAGCAATCTGACAGAAACTCCCTCTATATGGAACATCATTAATAAAGATAAAAATGACAAGTTACCAAACCCGTTCACAGGAATGGATAACGCCCCCCAGAAGAAAGGCACACTGACACCCACAACTCGGGTTGACTCGGTTTTTATCTGCAGTAAAATATATCAAACAGTGATGACAGGCATTGACAGGACGGCCACAGCCACACGTTCACTGGTTAGATAGGACACAAGATATCTTTTAGATAGGAGCAACAGTAGTAATACATACTCTCAATGTGAAGTGACATTAATCCATAAATACAGAGCACAACCCTTTTATATAAACCTTTTATGGTAGTAAGAAAATAAACAATTTAATATTTCAATAAATCAAATGCTAGCAAATCACCTGCTGGCAATAGTTAGCGTGACATTGTAGCGCAGCGACCAACGGTTCTAGTTAGCTCGTCATTAACATGGCTAGCTAAACCAGCAAAAACCTGGTTAATTTGCTGAAATAGGTCTTCAATACATTAACGGCAAAATAAATATATACATAGCCACATTCGCTATTGACTTTAGGATGTATGAACCAGTTTTCCAAAAACACTGTTGTGTTATACAGTTTTAAACAGTTTTTATATACAGAGGAAAGAGACACGAACCTGCTCTCAGATTATCTCTCTCAGACTGAGCAGCAGGCAGACCAACTTCCCAAATAGGGGAGAAGCACTCAAAACCCACTGGCTGTTCTTTCAAAGAAAATAATACAAACATGGTATATCCGAAGACCTCTCGTATTACCAACCTTACTACAATGGTAGCAAATGTTTGTATGAATTCAGTAACACATAATGAAAGGAAACATTATTTATATCACCCCTTTTCCTGAAGTGAATGGTTTCACCCACTACTTTACCGCGAACTGCGGCGTTCTTTGACGTCTACATTGCGCGCGAGGTTGATGGAAACTCGACGTTTTCACTTTGTTACACCTCCAGTCTCCACAGATGTGAAAATCTGAGTAGTGTTTTTATTCCCCAAATGTGTGGAATAATCTGCTAAATTCACTGCAGTTAGATGTACTGGTGCCAATCAGGCAGTTTAAATTATTGACTGAGGACCTATATGTAGTTGAATGTGACTGCTTTTATTAAATGTTTTATTAATTTTTTTGTGCTGAATTTTATTGTTTTATACACATGTGTATACTGTTTTAACATTCTGTTTTCTTTGTAATGTGTACAGGGCTATCTTGTAAAATGTATCATATCTCCCTCACTAGCTTTAAGCACCTGCTGTCAGAGCAGCTCACAGATCACTGCACCTGTGCCAAGCCCATCTATAAACAGCCCATCTATCTACCTCATCCCCATACAGTACTTTATTTATTTATCTTGCTCCTTTGCACCCCAGTATCTCTACTTGCAGTGAGATACTGGGGTGCATCTTCTACACATCTACCATTCCAGTGTCTAATTGCTATATTGTAATTACTTCGCCACCATGGCCTAGTTATTTCCTTAACTCCCTTATCTTACCTCATTTGCACTCACTGTATATAGACTTGTTTTCTTTTTTTTCTACTGTATTATTGACTGTATGTTTGTTTTACTCCATGCGTAACTCTGTGTTCTTGTATGTGTCTAATTGCTATGCTTTATCTTGGCCAAGTCGCAGTTGCAAATGAGAACTTGTTCTCAACTAGCCTACCAGGTTAAATAAAGGTGAAATAAATAAAATAAAAAATAGATTTTAATCTCAATGTGACTCCCTGTTTAAATAAAGGATAAATAAATGTTTAAAAAAAATCCAGTCGATCTCACGAGCCCAAACAAACCCTTTATCAACAGTATTGATTTACTGGATAGGCTCCGCTTCCGCTGTCAGAATTCATGACACAATAGCGTTTACACCCGCTTTTGGTTAGTATTAAATATCCCTACACATTTCACATATAAATATTTACTCAAGGTGATTCTTTTTTTTGCTAAGAATTTTTATTTACAAAATACCTGCCAGCATTCTTTTCTTAAATGATTCAGTTGTGCGGTCTTCATTTCTCTCTACTGAACCAGTAGTGATACCATCTCTCCTTGCAAGATGCAAGATGCAAGCAACGATGGTTTAATGAATACAGTTTACAGCAGCAACAGGACAGACAGACTATACTCAGACGGAATCCGACCCAGGGACTAGGGCGCATCTTCCGATGATAGCGTGCTGAGAAATCCAGGGGGGAGTGTGTCCGGATGGGTAGGAAGGAGCACAGCAGATAATCCACACAAGGGCGGCGAGAGATGAGCACGGACACACGACACAACCTCAGGGAAGTAACAACGATCTGACAACAAGAAACACTGGTCACAGAACATATAAAGGGAAGATAAGTGGTTCCAGCTGGCGCAGACAATCAGGCCGAGATTGGGAACCACGCCCACACAAACACGGGAGAGCAAGAGAGAGAGAGAGAGAGAGAGAGAGCGAGAGAGCGAAAGAGAGAGAAAGAGAGAGAGAGAAAGAGAGAGGGAGGCAGTGGATTCATGAACCGTGACACTCCTTGCACGGTCGAATTTGCCCACCCCAAAATTATTATATATCATGATCATGGGAAACTCAATTGTAAAATAAATAGAGTCTCATATCATCTCTACTTCCAGTTCTGTACATTACTAATTGCAATGTGGAAATTGATTAAAACATGATTTGGAAAACTGTTTAGAAAATATAATTCAAAATTGTAAAATAGACCATGTTCACGGACAACTGTTTCAAAAGGTATTTCACATGTGTAACACACAAATATTGTCTCCTACCATCTGTCCTTCTAGTACTGTACTAGATCAACACAATCTCACATTCACACAAAACCAGAGATACATGGTTAAAATAATGTAGGCCTGCCTACAATATAAAAAGGACAGCAAATATCAGCTCACTATTTTTCTCCTCTTTTAACTTAATAAAGCTTTGGTGATCAAGATTTTTTTCCAATCGGTCTCACGAGCCAAACAAACCCTTCATCGACAGTCTTGACAACTGGCAATTGCATTGGGCAGGACCCCAAAAAATTAACATAGCTTCCCCTCTCAATAAAGGCCATGTTTGGTTTTTAATCACGTAAAACAAAACGGGAAATAACTTTGTAAATAACTAACTCTCAAACTCTGAAATTTTTATTCAATAACCATCTTAAAACACACACACACAAACACACACACACACACGACATGACATCGCCAAAGATTTTTTTAAATTTGGATTGGAGATGCTTAATGTGAATCTGAAAGGAGTGTTTACAGTCTAACCAGACACCTAGGTATTTGTAGTTGTTCACATATTGACAAGAACAAAAACAGGTCTGGGACCAGGCTAGTGTTACTCCTCCATCTCTATTATGGTAGAGGATCCATTCACCTCTCTGGTTTCTTTCTCCCTCTCAGGACACATGGTAACTCTCTCATCACTATGACCATCAGAACTCTCTTGGGACTCTTTTGAAGGCACTGGCTGTGGGGATCGTCTGGGGGCGCAAACAAAGATACATCCTGAACAGTTCATTCTGGACCGCTGAGGCCACTCTCTGCCTGCAAAAAAACTCACACACCCTCCTACTGCAAATGCTAAAACTATCTTTATCCATAGTGACCGGGTTCCTGCGTCCTCAGAGCGGGTTTCTCTAGTAGTGACAGTGAGAGTGAGAGAGTCTGGATTTCCTCTCGTCTGTTTGTCAGGGCCGAGGAGGCATAGGTATGTCCCCTGATCAGAAAGGATCAAGTCAGTGAGGGGGGAGGAAATGTGTCCCTGTCTGTAAGCATCGTTGGACCCAGAATCCCAGTTCTCAAACCGAGGGCCATAGGTTATATTCCCTGCCGTGACATTCAGCACAGTCTGTCCATCCTTTTCGCAGTAGACGTGTATCTCACGGTCAGGAGTTTGTTTTTCTGTTAAGCCATAGAAGTTGAGTTGAAAATTAGATCCAACGTAAGCAGGTTTGCCTACCACAATGGGGGCTAAAACTACATATTGTACATCTTCTTGAGTCTTACCACAGTGACACTCAAACCACCCGTTGTCATTAAATACAACAGAGGTGATGTTGAGATAGAGGTCTCCATCCCCACGTTTAACCCTGTCCTCAAAGCCCACTCCGGGTGTGAATACTCCTTGGTGCAGTGTAGCGACCGTGGTGTGTGTAACACCTGTTGATTTACTCTCATGGCGATGCTTCCATTCGACATCACGGTGACATGATCCAGAGAAGGGGAGTGTGACAGTGTCATTCAAAACGACTGTAATTGTAGGAAGCACGGAGGATTCCGCAACGTAGAAAAACACATAGTAGGAAAAAGCGATAAACACTGTCTCCCGAAAACAATTCATCGTAGATTGCTGGCCATCGGTGCGCAAAGCTTCATAACGTCTGTTGATGATAGCAGATATAACTAGCGAAATGTCTGCAATCTATTCCAGATATCTGCGATGGTTCCGTGTTAAATAACCTGTGTTTGACTGCCTATGCTGCTCAGCAGTAGCGGTCTTCAGGCGGTTAACAGCTTCCTTCTGACTTCTCAGTGAAACGCTACAAAAAGTGCAGCACAGTCTCACATTCAATTCGTGCATATATGTACATCATGCATTTCAGCAAATTTCGTGCGTTTTTGTGTGCCTTAAGACAAATTTAAGGGCTGCCAAAACAGTGCGGCCAGGGTAAGGGGAAGTGTCTATTTTCAGCTTTGTGGAGCACTATTCGGTTTTATGATAAAACAAACGTGTGGTTGAACTTTTCTGCTGCTGTGTGTTCTTACAGTCTGGGCCTTTAGATATTACCTGTTAGATATTACTGCACTGTTGGAGCTAGAAACACAATTTCACTACACCCGAATAACATCTGCTAAACACGTGTAAAGGACCAATTAAATTGTTTATTTACATATTTGTTTTTACCTTTATTTAACTAGGCAAGTCAGTTATGAACAAATTCTTATTTTCAATGACGTGCAACAATCAGTCAATAAAATAATGAGTACATACAAGTGATACTTCATGTCTTGCTTGTTTGTGAGAATGCCAACAGGTGTGGATCCTGTGGGGGAAAGGTTAATTAAACCAATTTTCCTCTTGTTATATGTCACCAACTGTCTTATCACAGCCACTGGGGAATTCCCCCAACCAGCCATGATGGCAGAATAAATTCCACAAAGCTGAAAATAGGATCTGAATAACATTAATGTATATCTTACTGTAGAAAGTATTGTTGAAAACAAGTCAAGGTTGGAACCGTTGCTGTTAAAATATAATAAAATATAATTTCTTGGGGGAGGGAAGAGGAGACACAACCCTTCAGTGACATAACACCTTTCCAGAATGTAGCTGGGTTCCCTGTACATTCAGATAGTGTATTAACATAATAATCAGATTGATTCAGCTTTTTTGACTAGTTTTACACACAGGTACATCTTAACCCTCCTGTTGTGTTCCGGTCAATTTGGACCGATTTACAAGTTTTCTCTCTGAAAAATTTAGTTCATTTAATCAGATTTTCATAAGGTTCCATGACTTTGTCTACACAGGGCATTTGAACACACAAAATACATTATGATGATTTTCATCACATTTTGGGTGTTTTATTTAACTTTTGTACACCTGTGAAATGAATTAGAAATTAATGGGTGAGACTACAATTAGTGTATAAAATTGAGTTTATGCCGATTCATCAGATGGACACACATCCTCTCCCAGACCCCCACATGCATGTGTGTTTGAGCACACACACACACACACACACACACTCCCCTTCTTGGCTTCCATGGCAACCCCCACGGGAACCTTTCCCCGATATAACCTTTCCCCCCACAGGATCCACACCTGTTGGCATTCTCACAAACAAGCAAGACATGAAGTATCACTTGTATGTACTCATTATTTTATTGACTGATTGTTGCACGTCATTGAAAATAAGAATTTGTTCATAACTGACTTGCCTAGTTAAATAAAGGTAAAAACAAATATGTAAATAAACAATTTAATTGGTCCTTTACACGTGTTTAGCAGATGTTATTCGGGTGTAGTGAAATTGTGTTTCTAGCTCCAACAGTGCAGTAATATCTAACAGGTAATATCTAAAGGCCCAGACTGTAAGAACACACAGCAGCAGAAAAAGTTCAACCACACGTTTGTTTTATCATAAAACCGAATAGTGCTCCACAAAGCTGAAAATAGACACTTCCCCTTACCCTGGCCGCACTGTTTGGCAGCCCTTAAATTTGTCTTAAGGCACACAAAAACGCACGAAATTTGCTGAAATGCATGATGTACATATATGCACGAATTGAATGTGAGACTGTGCTGCACTTTTTGTAGCGTTTCACTGAGAAGTCAGAAGGAAGCTGTTAACCGCCTGAAGACCGCTACTGCTGAGCAGCATAGGCAGTCAAACACAGGTTATTTAACACGGAACCATCGCAGATATCTGGAATAGATTGCAGACATTTCGCTAGTTATATCTGCTATCATCAACAGACGTTATGAAGCTTTGCGCACCGATGGCCAGCAATCTACGATGAATTGTTTTCGGGAGACAGTGTTTATCGCTTTTTCCTACTATGTGTTTTTCTACGTTGCGGAATCCTCCGTGCTTCCTACAATTACAGTCGTTTTGAATGACACTGTCACACTCCCCCTTCTCTGGATCATGTCACCGTGATGTCGAATGGAAGCATCGCCATGAGAGTAAATCAACAGGTGTTACACACACCACGGTCGCTACACTGCACCAAGGAGTGGGCTTCTATGGCTTAACTAAAAAACGAACTCCTGACAGTGAGGTACACGTCTATTGGGAAAATGATGGACAGACTGTGCTGAATGTCACGGCAGGGAATATAATCACTCGGTTTGAGAACTGGGATTCTGGGTCCAACAATGCTTACAGACAGGGACACATTTCCCTCCCCCCTCACTGACGATCCTTTCTGATCAGGGGAAATACTTGTGCCTCTTCGGCCCTCACTCTCACTACTAGAGAAAACCGTTTTGAGGACACAGGGACCTGGTCACTATGGATAAACATGGTGTTAGCATTTGCTGTAGGATGGCGTGTGAGTTTTCTTACAGGCAGAATGTGGCCTCAGTGGTCCAGAACGAACTGTTCAGGAACTATATTTGGACGCACCCCCAGGGAATCACCACAGCCTTCAAAAGAGTCCCAAGAGAGTTCTGATGGTCATAGTGATGAGGGTGACCATGAGTCCTGAGAGGGAGAAAGAAACCAGAGAGGTGAATGTGTTCTCTACCATCATAGAGATGTTTGTGCTCTTGCTCCATTGATTTGGTGTCATTGCCAAGCCAAACTATTGTAGTGTTATGGTTACGGTTATTGTTGGTGTATCAATACTGCCACCTAGTGTTACCAATAAGAACATACTTGGCGACTTGTACAAAGCCACTCTCAATTTGTAGTAACTGTTTACTGGTCAGTTCTTATGATGTTACAACCATTCTAATGTAACAGCAATGTGCACCAAAGTGACCAGTTGATTGTAACTAAATAACTGTGTGTGTGTGTGTGTGTGTGTGGAGCCAAGCCATTAGAGGTAGGCCTAGTTCTTAAGATGATTATTGAATTAACATATCAGAGTTTGAGAGTTAGTTGGGAACAGCAGGAGAATTTATTGCACTTTGGTCGGTTAGTCAACATGACATCAGTTTCTCCTGCTTTCATCTTCTGGATGCCAACATGCTGACTTAAATCTCTAGCCACTTTAAATAATAGGAATTGGATGTAACAAATGTATCACTAGCCACTTTAAACAATTTTGTATATAATGTTTACATATCCGACCTTACTCATATCAAATGTATACACTGTACTCTAAACCATCTATTGAATCTTGCCTATGCCGTTCGGCCATTGACTCAAATCTCTAGCCACTTTAATAATTTAAAATTGGATGAAATAAATGTATCAATAGCCACTTTAAACAATGCCATTTATATAATGTTTACATATCCTACATTACTCATCTCAAATGTATATACTGTACTCTATACCATCTACTGCATCTTGCCTACGCCGGTCAGTCATCGCTCATCCATATATTTATATGTACATACTCATATTCATTCCTTTACACTGTGTGTATAAGGTAGTTGTTGGTCGGAATGGTCGGAACTAGAAGCACAAGAATTTCGCTACACTCGCATTAACATCTGCTAACCATGTGTATGTGACAAAAAGCGCCTCACCACTCCCTAAGTAGTTATGTCATGTTACTGATGGCTGTTTAACAGTCTGATGGCCTTGAGATAGAAGCTGTTTTTCAGTCTTGGTCCCAGCTTTGATGCACTTGTACTGACCTTGCCCAGCCCGACAGGATGCTATCGATTGTGCATTTGTAGAAGTTTGTGAGTGTTTTTGGTGACAAGCCAAATTTCTTCAGCCTCCTGAGGTTGAAGAGGCGTTGTTGTGCCTTCTTCACCACGCTGTCTGTTTGTGTGGACCATTTCAGTTTGTCCGAGGAACTTAAAACTTTCCACCTTCTCCACTACTGTCCCGTCGATGTGGATAGGGGGGTGCTCCCTCTGCTGTTTCCTGACATCCACGATCATCTCCTTTGTTTTGTTGACGTTGAGTGAGAGGTTATTTTCCTGACACTACACTCCGAGGGCCCTCACTTCCTCCCTGTAGGCCGTCTCGTCGTTGTTGGTAATCAAGCCTACCACTGTAGTGTCGTCAGCAAACTTGATGATTGAGTTGGAGGCGTGCTTGGCCACGCAGTCATGGGTGAACAGGGAGTACAGGAAAGGGCTGAGAATGCACCCTTGTGGGGCCCCAGTTTTGAGGATCAGCGGGGTGGAGATGTTGTTTCCTACCCTCACCACCTGGGACTGGCCCGTCAGGAAGTCCAGGACCCAGTTGCACAGGGCTAGGTCGAGACATAGGGTTTCGAGCTTAATGACGAATTTGGAGGGTACTATTGTGTTAAATGCTGAGCTGTAGTCGATGAACAGCATTCTTGCATAGGTATTACTCTTGTCCAGATGGGTTAGGGCAGTGTGCAGTGTGATTGTGATTGCGTCATCTGTGGACCTATTGTGACGGTAAGCTTATTGGAGTGGGTCTAGGGTGTCTGGTAGGATGGAGGTGATATGATCGTTGACTAGCCTCTCAAAGCACTTCATGATGACGGAAGTGAGTGCTATGGGGCAATAGTCATTTAGCTCAGTTACCTTAGCTTTCTTGGGAACAGGAACAATGGTGGACCTCTTGAAGCATGTGGGAACAGCAGACTGGGATAAGGTTGATTAAATATGTCCGTAAACACACCAGCCAGCTGGTCTGCGCATGCTCTGAGGACACGGCCAGGGATGCCATCTGGGCCGGCAGCGAGGGTTAACACGCTTAAATGTTTTACTCACATTGGCTGCGGTGAAGGTGAGCCCGCAGGTTTTGGTAGCAGGCCGTGTCGGTGGCACTGTATTGTCCTCAAAGCGAGCAAAGAAGTTGTTTAGTTTGTCTGGGAGCAGGACATCGTGGTCCACGATGGGTCTGGTTTTATTTTTGTAGTCCGTGATTGACTGTAGACCCTGCCACATTCCTCTTGTGTCTGAGCCTTGAATTGTGACTCTACTTTGTCTCTATACTGACGCTTAGCTTGTTTGATTGCCTTGCGGAGGGAATAGCTACACTGTTTGTATTCAGTCATGATGCCGGTCGCCTTACCCTGGTTAAAAGCAGGGGTTTGCGCTTTCAGTTTTGAGCGAATGCTGCCATCAATCCACGGTTTCTGGTTGGGGAAGGTTTTAATAGTTGCTATGGGTACAACATCACCGATGCACTTGCTAATAAACTCGCTCACCGAATCAGCGTATACATCAACGTTGTTGTCTGATGCTATCCGGAACATATCCCAGTCCACGTACTCGAAGCAATCTTGAAGCGTGGAATCAGATTGGTCGGACCAGCGTTGAACAGACCTGAGAATGGGCGTTTCCTGTTATAGTTTCTGTCTATAGGCTGGGAGCAACAAAATGGAGTCATGGTCAGACTTGCCAAAAGGAAGAAGGAGAATGGCCTTGTATGCGTTGTGGAAGTTAGAATAACAATGATCCAGGATTTTCTCGGCCCGGGTCGCACATTCGATATGCTGATAAAATTTAGATTAGATTAGCCTTGTTAAAATCCCCAGCCACAATAAATGCAGTCTCAGGATATGTGGTTTCCAGTTTATGAGTCCAATGAATTTCTTTCAGAGCCGTCGTTGTGTCAGCTTGAGGGGGGATATATGCGACTGTGATTATAATCGAAGAGAATTCTCTTGGTAGATAATGCGGTCGGCATTTGTTTGTAAGGAATTCTATGTCAGATGAACAAAAGGACTTGAGTTCCTGTATGTTGTTATGATCACACCACGACTTGTTAATCATAAGACACACACCCCCACCCTTCTTCTTACCAGATAGATGTTTGTTTCTGTTGGCTGTACCAACTCTGATAATGTGTCCTGAGTGAGCCATGTTTCCGTGAAGCAAAGAACGTTGCAGTTGCTGATGTCTCTCTGGAAGGCAATCCTTGCAAAAGGCAAAGATATTTTTCAAGCTTTTATGGAGTTTGCTAACAAATTCCAACTACTCTTTTGTAAGCTTGTCTCCATTACTACTGATGGGGCTCCTGCTATAGTAGGCCACATTAGTGGGTTCATTGCATTGTGCAAACGAGATGATTCTTTCCCGGACTTTTATCACTGCGTAATTAATCAGCAAGCTTTGTGCGGGAAGATGTTAAACATGGAAGAGGTGATGGATGTTGCGATGAAGATTGTGTGTTCTATTTGTGCAAGAAGCCTACAGGGGAGGCTATTTCCCTTAGAAGAGACTGAAGCGGAGCACACAGACCTGCTGCTGCACACGGACGTGCGGTGGCTGAGCCGAGGGAAATGTTTAGGGAGAGTCAGTGAGTTGTTGCCTGAAATCAAGGAGTTTCTCAAGGTCTCCAAACATGCAGAATATGCACAGATGGAGGACACACAGTGGGTCCTGGATTTAGCTTGTCTCACTGACCTAACTTATATGATTAATGAATTGAATGTAGAGCTGCAAGGAAAAGGCAGACATGTAATCGACATGAACAGCTCTGAACACTTTTAAATGAAAACTACAACTACTCTGGAGAAAGCTGCAACGTAAGGACCTGCACTTCTGTCAACACATGCATTCAGAACCTGAACGTCAGGGCAAGGACACAGCACAGCTAGACAGACCATGTTATGTGGAGCAAGTCCAGAGCATCTTATCTGAGTTTGACAGTCGTTCCACTGATGTTGCATCACTTGAGCCTATTGCCACTTATATGTGCTTTCCGTTTGGCACAGACATAATTGCAGAAGTCATTGCCTCCAAAATAGGACCACTTTTTCAGTTGGACACAACTATAGCAGAAACTGAAATTGTTACCCTTCAAAATGCCATTCAGCTGAAATGCAGGGCAGCCACTGAGATGAAGGAAGAGTTCTGGGAGCTAATGCTAGAGAAGTATCCCAACATAAGAAGATGTGCTCTCAACTTATCATCCATTTTTGGATCAACCTTCCTCTGTGAGTCTGCATTTTCTCACATGAAGATAATAAAGTCCAGGTACTATGACTGATGACCACCTTGTGGCCTGTATGAGACTTGCAACAAGCTGCTACAGCCCTGACTATGAAAAACTACTTGCCTCCACCCAATGCCAAAAGTCACACTAAGGTAGGAAATGAAATTAGTTGCACTTATTTGTGGAAAACATGTTATTGGTCCACATTATATTTGGGTATGAAATAGGTATCATAGCAGGTAGGTCCATACTCAGTGGTGTGTTGCCTTTCATACATTTTGTTGGTTCGTTTAGATTTAGAGACTGGTCGATCTCATCAGGCTGGCAAATGAAAAAGTAGATCTCCCGTCAAAGGAGGTTGGGCCACACCTGCAGTGTTGCCAACTCCTCAGTAAGGAAAGTAGCTATTGGCTGTCCTAAAAGTTGCTAGAAGTTGCTGACCACCTAATTTGCATAATTGGCCATGTGCATGTAATTGTGATGGACGCTGTAGGAGAGAGGAATAAAGTCTAGGAGAGAGGAATAAAGTCTAGGAGAGAGGAATAAAGTCTAGGAATAACGTCGTGGAAGAGTCAAATATGGAGTAAAAAACACCCTAAATATGTTTAGAACTACAAGTTAACTTTTTTCTTTAATGTCACAATTCCTACCCTCCTCCTTTTGCCGGTCCCAAGCCCGGATAAAGTGACCCAAAAGAGACACTCTGGCGGAGTTACTCAGTTTTTTATTTTATTTATTTATTTTTTAATTTGGTTTGGTTTTTAACCTTATGGTCCACTTAGGAGACTACAACAAGTCACAGTAAAACATGAACATTTTTAACAATAACATTTAAAAAAAAAATTGTACACAATCTACATGACCAATCTTTTTTGTTTTTGTCTCATTCCATTTACTAAGATGGATGGCACGCCATTGCTGGACAATCTTGTCTATCTCTGCAGGGGAGTAGCCAAGGAGCTTGGCTATTTTTTCTATTTCTCCAGGGCTCTTATTGTGCTTTAGAGTTTCCTCCACCTTGAAAACTGACATGTACTGCAATGCTTCGATGTTGTCCGGCAGTCTCACCCTCAACTCATTAGTGAGGGAGATGGTGAAGGCTACACACCGCTTTTGGACATTGTTTTCATCCTCAGGCGCAAGGTGGAGCTCAGCTGCCTTTGACTCAAAAAGGTAACCAAGGTACAGTTTGGGACTGATGTATCCATCTATTGGCCCTTTGAGTACATCAACATTTGCCAGTGGATTCAGCACCCTGCTGCTCACAGACTTGATCAGGCTAACCAAGCTGTCAAATCAAATCAAATGTATTTATAAAGCCCCCTTACATCAGCTGATGTCAGAGTGCTGAACAGAAACCCAGCCTAAAACCCCAAACAGCAAGCAATGCAGGTGTAAAAGCACGGTGGCAAGGAAAAACTCCATAGAAAGGCCAAAACCTAGGAAGAAACCTAGAGAGGAACCAGGCTGTGAGGGGTGGCCAGTCCTCTTCTGGCTGTGCCGGGTGCAGATTATAACAGAACATGGACAAGATTTTAAAATGTTCATAAAACAGGCAGAACAGTTGAAACTGGAGAAGCAGCACGGCCAGGTGGACTCGGGACATCAAGGAGTCATCAGGCCAGGTAGGCCTTGAGGAATGGTCCTAATGCTCAGGTCCTCCGAGAGAGAGAGAGAAGAAGAAAAAAAAAGAAAGAGATAATTAGAGAGAGCATATTTAAATTCACACAGGACACCAGATAAGAGAAGAAATACTCCAGATATAACAGACGGACCCTAGCCCCCAGACACATAAACTACTGCAGCATAAATACTGGGGGCTGAGAAAGGAGGGGTCGGGAGACACTGTGGCCCCGTCCGACGATACCCCCGGACAGGGTCAAACAGGCAGGATATCACCCCACCCACTCTGCCGAAGCACAGCCCCCACACCACTAGAGGGATATCTTCAACCACCAACTTACCATCCTGAGACAAGGCCGAGTATAGCCCACAAGATCTCCGCCACGGCACCAGTAAGCCAGTGACTCAGCCCCTGTGATAGGGTTAGAGGCAGAGAATCCCAGTGGAGGGGAACGGGCCAGGCAAAGACAGCAAGGGTGGTTCGTTGCTCCAGTGCCTTTCCGTTCACCTTCACACTCCTGGGCCAGACTACACTCAATCATAGGACCTACTGAAGAGATGAGTCTTCAATAAAGACTTAAAGGTTGAGACCGAGTCTGCGTCTCTCACATGGATAGGCAGACTATTCCATAAAAATTGAGCTCTATAGGAAAAAGCCCTGCCTCCAGCTGTTTGCTTAGAAATTCTAGGGACAGTAAGGAGGCCTGCGTCTTGTGACCGTAGCGTACGTGTAGGTATGTACGGCAGGACCAAATCGGAAAGATAGGTAGGAGCAAGCCCATGTAATGCTTTGTAGGTTAGCAGTAAAACCTTGAAATCAGCCCTTGCCTTAACAGGAAGCCAGTGTAGAGAGGCTAGTACTGGAGTAATATGATCAAATTTTGGGGTTCTAGTCAAGATTCTAGCAGCCGTGTTTATCACTAACTGAAGTTTATTTAGTGCTTTATCCGGGTAGCCGGAAAGTAAAGCATTGCAGTAGTCTAACCTAGAAGTTACAAACGCATGGATTAACTTTTCTGCATAATTTTTGGACAGAAAGTTTCTGATTTTTAAAATGTTACGTAGATGGAAAAAAAGCTGTCCTTGAAACAATCTTGATATGTTCGTCAAAAGAGAGATCAGGGTCCAGAGTAACGCCGAGGTCCTTCACAGTTTTATTTGAGACGACTGTACAGCCATCAAGATTAATTGTCAGATTCAACAGAAGATCTATTTGTTTCTTGGGACCTAGAACTAGCATCTCTGTTTTGTCAGAGTTTAAAAGTAGAACATTTTCCGCCATCCACTTCCTTATGTCTGAAACACAGGCTTCCAGGGAGGGCAATTTTGGGGCTTCACCATGTTTCATCGAAATGTACAGCTGTGTGTCATCCGCATAGCAGTGAAAGTTAACATTATGTTTCCGAATGACATCACCAAGTGGTAAAATATATAGTGAAAACAATAGTGGTCCCAAAACAGAGCCTTGAGGAACACCAAAATTTACAGTTGATTTGTCAGAGGACAAACCATCCACAGAGACAAACTGATATCTTTCTGACAGATAAGATCTAAACCAGGCCATAACTTGTCCATGTAGACCAATTTGGGTTTCCAATCTCTCCAAAAGAATGTGGTGATCGATGGTATCAAAAGCAGCACTAAGGTCTAGGAGCACGAGGACAGTTGCAGAGCCTCGGTCTGACGCCATTAAAAGGTAATTTACCACCTTCACAAGTGCAGTCTCAGTGCTATGATGGGGTCTAAAACCAGACTGAAGCGTTTCGTATACATTGTTTGTCTTCTGGAAGGCAGTGAGTTGCTGCGCAACAGCTTTTTTTTTTTTTTTGAGAGGAATGGAAGATTCGATATAGGCCGATACTTTTTTATATTTTCTGGTTCAAGGTTTGGTTTTTTTAAGAGAGGCTTTATTACTGCCACTTTTAATGAGTTTGGTACACATCCGGTGGATAGAGAACTGTTTATTATGTTCAACATAGGAGGGCCAAGCACAGGAAGCAGCTCTTTCAGTAGTTTAGTTGGAATAGGGTCCAGTATGCAGCTTGAAGGTTTAGAGGCCATGATTATTTTCATCAATGTGTCAAGAGATATGGTACTAAAAAACTCTCAAGCCATCCTCTCTTGGGGAATGCTGCTTTTTAGTTAGCTTTGCGACAGTATCAAAAATAAATTTTGGAGTATTCTTAATTTTCCTCAATTAACTTGGAAAAATAGGATGATCGAGCAGCAGTGAGGGCTCTTCGAGTAGTAGCTTAAGAGGATCTACTTGCTGTCCCTCAAAAGCCTTGATGGCCAACTGTACCTCACCCAGCACTGACTTCAAAAAAGTCAGATCCAATATGTTTTGAGGATCACTGTACATGGAGGATATAACCTCAGCCATGTAGCAGTGTTCACTTGGACTTAGTGACTGCGAAATGCAGCCTAAGCTCCTCCCACTGGTCCAAAATGCGTGAAAGCACGGGTTCAATGGAGAGCCAACGTGTGGCACACACCTTGGTGATCTGTAAAAGTTTCTCCCCACAACTGATGGTCTCATATATGGCCTTGTAGGCCTCCCTGCGCTTTGGAGACATTGGAAGCATGACTTACAGCAATCTGCAGAGAGTGGCACACACAGCGAATAAGAACCAGATATTTGAGGCCATACTCCTCCTTCAGCACTTTATGGACCGCATTGTTAATCCCCGTCATAACAGAGGCATTGTCAGTCCCTATCCCCATGAGTTTCTCTTTATTAAGACAACACTTCTCGAGGAAAGCCACAACAGCACAGGCTATAGATTTGGCATCTCCGCCCTCCAACTCAACAAGCCCCAGAAACGTTGATACAATTGTCTACTTGGTGTCACTAAAGTACCTTATCACAACTCCCAGGTACTTAGAAACACCTCCATCCGTGGACTCATCGAGGAGGAGGCTGAAACGCTGGTCACCCACTTTTTCAGAAAGTGTGGTGCTAGAACATCATGGAGTCTGAGAATGCAGCTCTACATGCTTCTCCAATGTGATCACATGCCAGCATGGAACAGTGTTCAGCCATAGCTAATGCCATGGTGGCCTCAGCCTTTTTTGCAGTCAATTTTTTACCATAATTGGCAGCTTGTTTTTGGTGGAACTGTTATAAGGCTTTGCCTTTTGAGTATGTTTTTTGAGTGGTCATGTGTTTTTTTACATCACTAAGTTTGGCGTAGAAATCAGCCTTACAATACAGGCAGTATGCACGTGTATCATCTCCAATAAATGATCAACGACTTCAACCAGCCTTTGAATTCAGGGTTTGATTCCCACTGCTTTCTGTATTTTTGAGTGTACAGTTTAGACTGACACATGATGAGCTAGCCAGCTCGATGTTTAGCTTGTGTCACAGAGAGGCACACCCACAGTGGACAAGGTGAGTACCTGACTGAGGCTGTGTGAGTCAAATGCAGTGACTGCTGCGCGACGACTGGGACGCCTGTGAGTGCTTTCACGTCAGTCTCCAAAAGTCTCCCATTAACACCAGTAAAAGTCGCTAGATTTGTCGCTAGTCGATTTAAAAAAAAATGGGTCGCTAGAGGGGTCTGAATACTCGCTAAATATAGCGACAAAGTTGGCAACCCTGCGTGAAGGATATGTTACCCTTCCAATGAGCTTACATATAAACTACAATGCGAAAAGTACGGTTTACTTCACTTTTTAATCATGTCAGCACAGGTAGCAGCCGTTTTTCCATCTTCTTCCTTTCTTTTTTTCTGGGCTTACCCAGAGTCCCCCTAGTGGCTGGAATACAACTGTATTAAGTCCCTTACAACACCCCCCTGCAAAAACTAAATGTTGTCCCCAACATTTCACTGGCCTCAAAACAAACAGAACATGCAAGTACTGATCATGAGAACAACGGAGAAAACTGGCCTATAACTATCTAGACATGTCCAGTCTGCCTTTATGGGCAAAGACGCAACCCCCACTAAACATTATCACACTGTGATTAGTAAAGGTAAACGGGAAAATATATCCACATCAGAATATCTCTAGTTGGCATCCCGATAAGAGCTCGGCAGCCCTAAAGTGTTATAGGTTAGAATGTCTCTGGGCCTCCTCTGCCGGGTTGAACGACGGGGCAAGGTCATGGGTGACCCCAATGAATCAGTGTTCGCTTCATCATGAGATGATTGAGTCTCTGAGCCCTCAGCTGTTTCCATATTTACCCCTGTCCTCTCCGGGCTCTCTCTGAGGACTGGCTGGTACTCCTTCACAGTGCAGGTTCTATCAGTCTGACCCAATTCCTCACTTTTATCTGATACTAGCTGTGTTCTCCTCAGTCTGCTCTCTTCATCCCCACGTGGCCTATTGATGAAAACTGGATAAGAATCCTCATCTGAGCTCTCAGACTCAGCGCTCTCCCCATTTTGCTGCTTTTGCTGGGGTGGTTCCCTTCTCCCCAGACCTCTACTGGGTGTTTCAACGGGTTCCTCAAATGATAGGGAATTACATGACATGAGCATATTGCGATGCAGAACCCGGGCCCGGCCTGTACCCCTCTCGGGTTTGACAGGACTGTCATCACCTTTCCTGGTTACCACCACATGGATTTGGTCCTCCCAGTGTGATCTTAGCTTTCCCGGCCCCCCACGTTCTGACATGTTCCTCACCAGTACACGATCCCCTGAGACCAGAACCGAACTAATTTTCTTCCGATCGTAGTAGGCTTTTCCCTTTGCTGTTGATTTCTCCATGTTTCTACTGGCGATGTCATAGGCTTCCGCCATCTGTTGCTGCCACTTCTTAGCATAATCCTGGTATGATTTCTCCTGTTCCTTTATCTGTAACCCAAAGACAAGGTCAACAGGTAGCAGTGGAGCCCTTCCAAATAGCAGGAAATACGGTGAGAACCCAGTAGCATCACTCGTGGTACAATTATATGCATGAATGACCTTGTTCAGATAATCACCCCAGTTGGCCTTTTTCTCTTCATCTAGTGTGCGCAACATTGACAACAGTGTACGGTTAAATCTTTCCACCGGATTCCCCTGTGGATGATATGGGGAGGTTCTGGAATTGGCTATTCCCGTAGAGTTCTGCAAAGCTCTGAATAACTGATTTTCAAACTCTTTTCCCTGACCAAAGCCAAACTTTGGGAAAAAATCTTCGAAAAGCTTTTTTGCTGCAGTTTTCCCTGACTTATTTCTGGTGGGGTAGGCTTGTGCAAATTTTGTAAAGTTATCTAAAATAACCTAAATATACTCGTAGCCCCCTCTGCTTTTCTCCAAATGCACATAGTCAATGGAAATCATCTCGAAAGGAGCTGTAGCTCGTACATGTTGCATTGGGGCCCTAGTTATTACACTGGGTTTCTTTTGTTTGATACACTTACACACTTTAGTGATAAAGTGTTCAATGTCATGTTGCATCTTGCGCGCCAATAAAAGCGTTCCTGCTAAATTCAACACTCTTTCTGTTCCTAGATGGGCCATTTCAGTGTGTAAGTACTTGTAAATCAGTGTTCTATATTGACTTGGTACCACAACTTATGTCCTTTTTTTTGTTTTCCTTTGTAATAATCCATCTGGTGAGACATGGAGCCTGTTCCACTCTTTCAGTAACTGTTTGACTTTGTAGGACTCTTGTTGACATTCTGTTGGTTTAGGCTTAGTCCTTTGACTTTTCAGTTCCAAGATTCTCGATACAGCTGCATCCTTTAACTGAGCCTGCATGATATCGTGTGGAGACAGTCGGTCTGTAACTGTCCCCCCCCACCATGACAGCTCCTCTTGCACTGATGGCCTTAGTGTGACCGTGGATATCCACGTTACACCGTCATTCTGTTGTGTCTGAACATTACTGAGTGTTGCTTTTATCGTCTCAGGTGAGTGTTTCTCTGTGCATTCTTCCATGTAATGTTCAGCATGCAAAGGAGAACGTGACAGAAAGTCTGCGTCAGTGTTTACCTTTCCAGGATGATACTTCAGTGTGAGATTAAAGTCAGACAGCTCTGCCACCCAGCGATGACCGGTGGCATTCAGTCTTGCTGTAGTTAGTACATATGTCAAGGGGTTATTATCACTGTACACTGTCACAGAGGGAGCATAAAATAGGTCATCTCGGAACCGCTCAGTCACTGCCCATTTGAGGGCCAAGGATTCCAGTTTCCTGAGTGAAGGTGATAGTTTCTCTCTGCTTGTGTCAGGGTGCGGAGCCATATCCAATGACTCTCAGTTTGCCACTTTGTCGTTGGTATAACACACCTCCCAATCCCTCCTCAGAGGCATCAACATGCAGGATAAAGGCTCCTTGAAATCTGGGTAAGCAAGCACAGGTGGATTAGTCAACACACTCACCAAGTGTTCTAATGCTCTCTGGTGAGCATCCTCCCATATAACTTTCTGGTGGGGCAGAGCCTGTCCCGACTGCATCGCTACCTTGGTCCTTCGCTTCCCGGATGCTGGGGTCTCCGACTTCACTGCTAGTAAGTCATAGAGACATTTCGCATGTTGTGAAAAAGTTCTGTACATAACCCCTGTAGTACCCTAGAAACCCCAGTAGTTTCCTCAGCTCTCTCACGTTTGTTGGTGGCCTGTTCACCAGTTCTTGCACAGCTACAATTTCTTTAACATCCATTCTGTAACCCTCAGCAGAAATAATTTTTCCTAAATAACGGACCTCATTCTTGAATAGGTCACACTTATCAGCCCTGAGTTTAATACCCCATTTCTTTTGCTGCCTGAGAACCTGACGGACATCTTCCACATGTTGTTCAAATGACTGACTAAAAATAAGAACGTCATCCAAATATGGTATACAGATTCTATCTCTTATCCCCTCTAAACTTTCCTCCATGCTTCTTTGGAAGGCAGAGGGACTGTTTGATAAGCCAAAGGGAATTCTATTCCATTCATATAAGGCCCAAGGGGTGCCGAAGGCCGTGTATTTTCTGGACTCTTCTCCCACAAAGCCTTGGTGGTATGCCTTTCCTTGATCTAAAACTGTAAACCATGAGTTTCCTCCCAAACCATCAAGTATTTCCTGTATACGGGGTATGGGATGCCTGTCCAGCACCGTCTTCTTGTTCAATCACCTGTAATCAACACAAAGTCTTAAACTCCCATCTTTTTCCGTAAGCAGACCAGAGGTGATGCGTATGATGAAGTTGACTTCCTGATGAAGTTTTTGTTCAGGAGCCCCTGAAGGTGGCTTTTCACCTCAGCATACAAGGGGCGTGGCACCCCGTTGTATCTCTTTGCCACTAGTATGTTATCAGTCAATGTTATCTCCATTCTGAGATTTTCAATACACCCAATGTCCATGTCATCTTTGGCGCAAACAGCTGATTCCTCTCTGAGCATCCGTCTGACTAATTCTTGTTGTTCTTGGTTCAAGTGCTGAACCTCTACAGGTGGGTCCCACCACTCTATGTGACCGTTGTCAGGGCCAGGCTCCGGTGGGGATCTGTCCTGAACCTGTGCTACCGTAACCTTTTCTCCACTGGGCACAGGAACCGGGTGACACGCTACTACTCTCTGTAATGTCCCTATCACTGTTTGTCCTGGTAAGGTCATGTCATGTTTGGTAGTATTCACTACTGCAATGTCAACTTTACGAGATGGCCGTTTTGATGTTTTCACGACCTGACTTTGTAGGTCCAGGCCACAGATCACTCTCACATCCGGTTCAAATAACACAATTTCATCATTGAAGGGCCTCTCTTGGGATACAGGGACGAATCCATTTTGTTTGTCCACCTGGAATGACAATGTCACGTCTGCCTGCTGTAAGCAAGCATTCCTCCGTGTACTCTGAGTGCTGAAGCAGATTGAGTAGTCTTTGCCTTTCCCTGTCCTAGCTTAAGTGCATTTTTAAGCATCTTCACTGTATACATCAGCTCTGAGGGCTCATCGTTACTTTTTGTTTTAACTATTTCTTCAATTACATTAAACCCAATGATTGGTTTCTCCAGTCTTTCATTTGTGACTAATATCGGAACCCTCAACTGTTTTCCTGCAATGACCTCAGCTCTGGGATCAAGCAAACTAAAACAAATGTCCATCCAACCCAGAAAGGGAATTTCAGTGCCATTGGCTGCCCTCAGATCCAGTTTCTCTGTATTGCCCATGATTTCTGCCAGTGGTCTAATTTGTGTGCGTGGCAAATTACGTTTTCTCCACTCCTCACTTATGATGGATACCTGAGCCCCTGTGTCCCATAGTGCTAGGGTCTTTACCCCCTCCATATAACACCACACTTGACATTTTTTACCAATGAGCTGTGCTATATTACCATGTCCTGTGGTAGCTGGCCCCCACTCTCTCTGTGTCATGGAACAAGGGGAGTTGTGGTCAGTCCTGCGGGCAGTCTTACATGCAGGTTGGTGTTGTTGTCAATTATCCTGTTGGCACACTTTGGAACAATAAGCAGCTTTATGACACAATGAACACAACTTCAACTCTGAGATTCTCTCTACCTTTGCACTGCAGCCACTGCAACACTGGATGGAACTAGATGTATCTGAGGTCACTCCCCGTTCCATGGTTGTGACCCCCAGGCGTTTCCCGATGGATGTGCGTTGCCCCTGATCCTACATCCTACTGCCCAATGGCTATCACTGCCACATTTGTAGCAATGATGGCAAGTCTGTTGACCAGTCTCATAACAACTTTTGCATTTTCTTTTCTCCCTGTTGGTTGGACTTAGTTTTCTGTTAGAGCGATTCCTAACTGAACTGTCACCCTGGCCCTGCACTGACTGTACTAATGAGGCAACCTGACAGGTCAGTTCTTTGATTGCTTCATTGCTCGCATCAATTTTACTCAGGAGAGCATTATATTTCTTTTGTTTTCGGACTGTGGTCTGTGAGGGCTCTGCCTGTGCACATTCCTCTCCATTATCCCCGTTATCCTCACTCTGTACTGCGTTCACTCGTGTGGGTGTGAACTGATGTGAAATCCTGGCCTTTTGCATGCGTTTGCTTTCATTGCCCTGGGCAATTTGCATTTTCTCCAGCAACAGTTCATCACTGGTGTTAATATTCTGGAGATGCACTCTCATCTCTGCCCTGACATTATCATTTGTTAATCCTGTAACAATGGCCTGCAGGCATTGACTCTTGACTAACTCTGTGCCATATTTCAGTCCTGATTGGGCACGAGCTGAGGCTGATAACACTTTCTGTCTCAGGTCAAAGACTCTGACTAGTGTTAGGGTTGCAAAATTCAAATATGGTGTTCGGACAAAAGGTGACACAGAGTCACCAAGTAAGTTCTAATTAGTTTATTCACTCAAGCAATAAATGGTAAATGCAATCTTCGTATATACGGGTTCCATGTAGTACCACGCAGGGCTAACAGAGAACTGGCCAACACCCCAAAAGGTTCTTGTTAAATACCCCGACAGTGTTAGTTCCTGCTTCGTGAGCTGGCCTGTCGGCGTAGAGATAGGTCGGGCAAGTTTAAACCACGCCCAATCGTTGTCGCACAGGCTGGTCCCAGCCTCATGGCGCTCCTCGTGAGTGGTCTTCTTGTTGTTATCTTGATGTTCCATCCAGGCTGCCTGTACCCCTCACACACATCGTGACATTTGTGACCGTTGCTGACCCTTGTTTCAGTTCCTGATTTGAGTAGCTCTGTACTTTTCCACCAGACTGGGTCTTGTAATAAAGACCACACCCCCACTTAACCACAAGTCTGCAACTGTCTCAAGATGTCTGCACAGAGGTTACACATACACACATCCTTACAGAACAACCCCCAATATGATTAATAGCAATTGTTAATACTAATATGGTATAAAAATGTCAGATTCCCACACTAGGAAGTCCAAGGCAGACTCTCCAGGCTCTTGTGTTGCTTTAGTCAACTTGTGATACAGTTCAGTAGCATCCTTCTCTGCATAATGTGTCCTCAAGATTTGCCTTAGTGTGTAGAGTGTCATGTCTGTTTTTCCCTCCAGATAACTCCTCATCTTAAGGCCTGGTCTCACGGCTCTGATTACTGCTTCAATGATTTCTAATTCATGGTACCCTTTTCTGTCCATTTTCAATCTGATGTTCTACGCTGCTGAAGCTGAGCTTATCTTTTTGATTCTGATCTCCTATCTGTCCATGGATTTTAAAGTCTTTATAACTGGACGTACTCACTCCATTCTCTCTCCGTGGCGCTGACACCACTTCTCTGCTGGGCTGAGGAGCCCCTCCCTCTTCTTTCCGTTCTGCCGCAGCTCCGGTCTCTCCGCTGGGTCCGCTGTCCATTTGAATCGTTGGTGCCGACTGGCTGGGACTTGTAGGCAGACTTTTCACAGTATCCTCTGAGTCCGATATTCCTTTGATTTCGTCTTTCAGTTGAAGCAGCCAAGACATTCCCTCATCCTCTGATTCCATTAAATCCTCTTTCTCACAGTAATCTTCCATCAATTTGCGCCGCAAAGTGCGGTGGCTCTTTCCTTTTACTTCAGAGTCATCTACACCTCCTATTCCACAACGTGCACACAAGTAACCGAGGACAAATTACGGCAAAGTCCATAAACTCTGTTCGATTTCACCCTCTCTCGACTCATATTGTCCTACTCACGTGGCCACGACGACAATGTAGCCAATGGCAAGATAGCTACACTCCGTTAGGTGATTAGCCTGCTAACGTTAGCTAGCTAGTTACTGTCCCAATATCTCTCACTCGTTGTCCGTTCCAGGAATATGGGCCGGTGCTCACATGAAAATAAATCTCAGCGGAGCCTCCGAATGTGTTACCCTTCCAACGAGCGTACATATAAACTACAATGCGAAAAGTACGGTTTACTTCACTTTTTAACCATGTCAGCACAGGTAACAGCCGTTTTTCAGTCTTCTTCCTTTCTTTCTTTCTGGGCTTACCCAGAGTCCCCCTAGTGGCTGGAATACAACTGTATTAAGTCCCTTACAGATACAACGCTAGTTAAGACCTTTCTCTACACAGCGGATGGCTATCGGGAAGTAGGGGATGTGGGTTTGACGTAACCGCGCTTCCAGGAAAGTGTGAAGCCGAAAGGTTGCGCTTTAACAGTGTGGGCAAAGGATCTACCTGACTGTTACATGTTATTGCACACGGGCCAGAACCATCACAGACATCTGGAATACATTGCAGACTATCAGCTGGTTATAGCTGCTATCAACAAGATACGTGTTTATGCTATGCGCACCGCTGGCCGGCAATCTACAATGAGTTGTTTTTGGAAGACAGTGTTTATCGCTTTTTATGTGTTTTTCTGCGTTGAGGAATCCTCCGTGCTTCCTACAATTACAGTCGTTTTGAATGACACTGTCACACTCCCCTTCTCTGGATCATGTCACCGTGATGTCGAATGGAAGCATCGCCATGAGAGTAAATCAGCAGGTGTTACACACACCACGGTCGCTAAACGGCACCAAGGAGTATTCACACCCGGAGTGGGCTTTGAGGACAGGGTTAAACGTGGGGATGGAGACCTCTATCTCAACATCACCTCTGTTGTATTTAATGACAACGGGTGGTTTGAGTGTCACTGTGGTAAGACTCAAGAAGACGTGCATTTTTTTGTTTTAGTTACGAGTGTTGTAGGCAAACCTGCTTACGTTGGAACTAATTTTCAACTCAACTTCTATTGTTTAACTAAAAAACAAACTCCTGACCGTGAGATACACGTCTACTGCGAAAAGGATGGACAGACTGTGCTGAATGTCACGGCAGGGAATATAACCTATGGCTCTGGGTTTGGGAACTGGGATTCTGGGTCCAACAATGCTTACAGACATGGACACATTACCCTCCCCCTCAATGACTTGAGCCTTTCTGATCAGGGGACATACCGGTGCTTCTTCAGCTCTGACCACCAGAGAGGAAATCCAGAAGCTGTCATTCTCACTGTCACTCCGCACTGTGACAACACAGGAATACCAACATGGGTGGTGTTGGTGTTGGTGGGGGTGGTGGTTTTGGTGATCATCCTAGCCAGGCCTGCTTGGTTTAAAGGAAATTGTTTGAAATCTCAATTCAATCCCTGTCCAGAAGGGGAACAGGGTGAAGGTGAATCAGAGACAGGAGGGGAACAGGGACATGTGTCCTCTATGCACCTGCCTGCATCATCAGACCCCTGTTAGGACCTCCCTCTACCCCAGGCCTTGTTACCAAGACTACTGATGGACCTCCCTCTACCCCAGGCCTTGTTACCAAGACTACTGATGGACCTCCCTCTACCCCAGGCCTTGCTACCAAGACTACTGATGGACCTCCCTCTACCCCAGGCCTTGTTACCAAGTCTACTGATGGACCTCCCTCTACCCCAGGCCTTGTTACCAAGACTACTGATGGACCTCCCTCTACCCCAGGCCTTGTTACCAAGTCTACTGATGGACCTCCCTCTACCCCAGGCCTTGTTACCAAGACTACTGATGGACCTCCCTCTACCCCAGGCCTTGTTACCAATGGTACTAATGGACCTCCCTCTACCCCAGGCCTTGTTACCAAGTCTACTGATGGACCTCCCTCTACCCCAGGCCTTGTTACCAAGTCTACTGATGGACCTCCCTTTACCCCAGGCCTTGTTACCAAGACTACTGATGGACCTCCCTCTACCCCAGATGTTGTTACCAATGGTACTGATGGACCTCCCTCTAATGTCTATTTTAGGACTGAATCCGGTCTCCAATTTGTTTAATAAAAATGTTTTACTTAAAACGTTTTGGTAGTTCAGTATGTATTTTGTACATGATCAATTCATTTTCAACATTAAATGATGGATACATACCTCAAAATGTTATTCTACAAGATACAGACAAAACTTCTGAATCAACCGTTAAACTACATGGTTTACAATATGTGATGATGGATGCTATGATTGACATAGCAAAAACACATAACATTAGAAATAACTATTCATAAACGTTAAATGTAACTAAGCTGCATGATGTAAACTACAGAGGAAATGGTATATAAAATACAAACATTTATCTTTAGTTAAAGACACTATTAAAAGGTTCTACTCTGTAGTTCATATTGTACTTGACTTGGTGATGGAAGAGGGAAACATGATACATCCATTTTATATACATCACCATGCAACTCTACACTAGCCTGATCTTAGAACAGTTTGTGCTCTTGACAACTCCATTGCTCTCATTATGAAGCCGTGACATGACAGTTCCATTAAGGACTTGGTAAGAGATCAGAAACAGACTGACACCCAGGATAACTCTACACACTTTGTTAGATTTTTGTTCATTGTAAGATTCCACACAACAGTTATAGCCTGATTAGCATTATTAGGGACATCTGCAACTAGTGTGGAAGAAACGGAAAGAATGGAAATAAAACAAACATTTGACCATTGTAGGGTAAATCACTTAACAAATGGGGCCTTTTCAAAACAATATCAACAGAAAGAGAAGAAACAAAATACAAGTAAATAATTACACAATAAGAAAAAAACCAACTATAGCAATCTACAGCTTGTTACTCCACACAACACAGAAACATACATATTGTGACAACATTAAGAAAAAGGTCCACAATGCAACAGTTTCTTCATATAGAGCTGAATACTGTCAAAACTAAATTAGACATGAAAAGATATGAAACTGCATGTAAGAAATGTACAGTCTCAGTCAAAAGGTTGGACACACCTGCTCATTCCAGGGGTTTTATTTTTTACATTGTAGAATACTAGTGAAGACAAACTATGAAATAACACACATTGAATCATGTAGTAACCCAAAAATATATTTGAGATTCTTTAAAGTAGCCACCCTTTGCCTTGACAGCTTTGCACACTCTTGAATATATCTTTTTTAAAACCAGGAATGAGTAGGTGTGTCCAAACTTTTGACTGCTACTGTATATTTTCTTTTTTTGACAGTTATGCTTTAAAAGCTGTCAGTATTCCAGAATGGAGAAGATGGTCACGTCACTGGTCGATATTTGGTCAATTTAGTCATTCGAATGAATGACATGAAATTATGTGCATTCTCATCCATAACTGGCCATAGTGATAACATTTTCAAAGCAAATAACATATAACACACATACATAAGTGCAGGAAATGAAGACTGCAGCTGCATCCATGGCTGAGTCCCGATTCTCCGCCCTTCTCCGAAGTGTGCACTTGCACACTTTCTCGTAAGGATTTCACAAAGGTTGAATCCAGCCAACGCTCACGCTACTCCTATGCTTTTAAATCCATAAAAAGTAAAGTGTGCAAGTGCACACTTCTGGACAAGGGTGGATAACCAGAACGTAGCCCAAGCCAACTTTCACCCTCTGTCCATCCACCCCTCCCTTAGTGTACCAGATCTAGCTGGCTGGCGGAGAAGGGCAGCACCCCGCTGACGTAGTAAGCGATGCCCAGAGAGAGCAAGGCGATGACCACCAGCAGTAGCAGCACCCTCCAGAAGCCCAGGTCCTTGACAAACTCCTGCCAGGTGGTTGTGAAGCTGGACAGGACTCCCTCCCTGTTCTGGAGGTCAGGGTTCAGCAGGAAGTGGCTCTCCATTGCACTGATATGAAGGGAAAGAAGTAGCCCAGTGTTAGCTTACATGCCATTACTTGATTATAGATAGGAGAGACAGATAGATGGTACACAAGTACATAGGGCTTAGGGGTCGGTTTGGGATGGAACCACCTTGTGTTGGAGAGATAGGAGAGATAAATAAACTCAGCAAAAAAAGAAACGTCCCCTTTTCAGGACCCTATCTTTCAAAGATCATTCCTAAAAATCTAAATAACTTCACAGATCTTCATTGTAAAGTGTTTAAACACTATTTCCCATGCTTGTTCAATGAGCCATAAACAATTAATGAACATGCACCTGTGGAACGGTTGTTAATACACTAACAGCTTACAGACGGTAGACAATTGAGGTCACAGTTATGAAAACTTAGGACACTAAAGAGGCCTTTCTATTGACTCTGAAAAACACCAAAAGAAAGATGCCCAGGGTCCCTGCTCATCTGCGTGAACGTGCCTTAGGCATGCTGGAAGGAGGCATGAGGACTGCAGATGTGGCCAGGGCAATAAATTGCAATGTCCGTATTGTGAGACGCCTAAGACAGCGCTACAGGGAGACAGGATGGACAGCTGATCGTCCTTGCAGTGCCAGACCACGTGTAACAACACCTGCACAGGATCGGTACATCCGAACATCACACCTGCGGGACAGGTACATGATGGCAACAACTGCCCGAGTTACACCAGGAACGCACAATCCCTCCATCAGTGCTCATACTGTCCACAATAGGCTGGACTGAGGGCTTGTAGGCCTGTTGTCTGGTGAGGACCTGCCATACATCACCGGCAACAACGTCGCCTATGAAAACAAACCCACCGTCACTGGACCAGACAGGACTGGCAAAAAGTGTTCTTCACTGACGAGTGTCGGTTTTGTCTCACCAGGGGTGATGGTCGGATTTGCGTTTATCGTCGAAGGAATGAGCGTTACACAGAGGCCTGTACCCTGGAGCGGGATCGATTTGGAGGTGGAGGGTCCATCATGGTCTGGGGCAGGCAATCTCATGTCATTACAGGCAATCAACACTGTGCGTTACAGGGAAGACATCCTCCTCCCTCATGTGGTACCCTTCCTGCAGGCTCATCCTGACATGACGCTCCAGCATGAAAATGCCAGCAGCCATACTGCTTGTTCTGTGTGTGATTTCCTGCAAGACGAGAATGTCAGTGTTCTGCCATGGCCAGCAAAGAGCCCTGATCTCAATCCCATTGAGCACAGCTGGGACCTGTTGGATCGGAGGGTGAGGGCTAGGGCCATTCCCCCCAGAAATGTCCGGGAACTTGCAGGTGCCTTGGTGGAAGAGTGGGGTAACATCTCACAGCAAGAACTGGCAAATCTGGCGCAGTCCATGAGGAGGAGATGGACTGCAGTACTTAATGCAGCTGGTGGCCAGATACTGACTGTTACTTTTGATTTTGACCCCCCCCCCTTTGTTCAGGGACAAAATATTCAATTTCTGTTTGTCACATTTCTGTGGAACTTGTTGAGTTTGTCTCAGTTGTTGAATCTTGTTGTTGAATCTTGTTATGTTCATACAAATATTTACACACACTTGTATATTGGTGGATGTTTAATAATTCAACTTTGGGATTTTGAATTTGGCGCTTTAGATTTTCCCTGGTAGTGTCGGGACGAGCCCGCTATCGACCCACTGGGCCCCAAGATTAATTAAACAGCATAGTAATGCCTGTAACATAGGCTCCCCTCCACTTCCTGTCCTGTCCTCCCCCTCTTCCGCACCTCTCTCATTCACTCCCCCACCCCTAACCCCCCTCCTCACCTCTCGCTCTCAGCCATCTGCATGGTCTCCAGTGTGGAGTGGGCTCCCCTGTTGAATCCTTTCAGCTCCTGTTCCTCTAGGCCCTCCAGCAGGCGGATAGCGTCCTTGTTCACCCCACGCCTCTTGGCCAGCACCAGAGGAGTGGCCCCGTTGTGGTTACTAGGAGAGAGACACACACAATGTAGCATGAAAATGTTCAAACAAGGGTCCAACCAGTGTTTGAGAAACATATTGACACTATGAGGAGTGGACTGTAGGACCAATGTGTATATTTGAAAAACCTATCAGGGTGACCTAAAACCTATTAGGGGTTCCTCTATGTGATAGAACCCCTGCAACTCTAACCCTACTTTTACCACTCAGTCAAAGCCCCTCTCAGGCCCCAAGCCAACTGTAAAACAGTCTCTACTCCCCCTCACTCCCTTCCAGGCCCTCCCAACCCTCAGCCCCTCTCTCACCAGATGTCTATCTTGAGACCATTGGACACCAGGAACTGGATGGTATTCACGTGTCCACAGAGGTGTAGCGCCGTGTTTCCCTGGTAGTCTGTAGCCAGGAGGTCCGCCCCAAACTTATGGAGAACGCAACAGATGTCCACGTTCCCCCTGGCGGCCGCTAGGTGCAGGCAGGTACGGCCCCGGTTGTCCCGTATGTTGGGGTCACAGCCCCTCTCCAGCAGCCGCTTGGCGAAAAGCAGGTCCCCGTCGATGCAGGCCTGCAGTTAGGGATTTGCCATTATCTAACCAGGTAAGTAATTGAGAACACATTTTCTTTCACGATAACGTCCCGGGATGAGTTACATTAATTAGTTGATTGATTCTGTATTGATTCAGAGAATAAGGGAATTGATTAACAGACCCTAGCAAACTTAAACTTTAAATTGATTCTGCAGAACTGGGAGCACACCGTAGCAAAACCTTTTGCAACCGAAACAAGAGATTCAAATTTGGGTAGGTCCATCCCTGTTTGCTTCTGTTTGGTTCCTACACGGTTGCACAATACCACACAAACCCTAGACCCTACGCACTTGTGGAGATCTTAAGAGGATTTGACAGGTGTCGTCAATATGGTGAAACTTCCATCAAACCTATCAGAAGGCAAGTGAAGCTACTACCAGATTGCTTACGCCTGTCAAATCCTCTCAGACCTCCACAAGTACATATGGCGTAGGGGTCGATTTGGGATGGAACCCCCTTGTGTTGGACTTAGGGTTGTCAAATCACATGCGCAGAATAGAACAAGTGTAGAATTTACAGTGAAATGCTTACTTACGAGCGCTTTCCCAACAATGCAGAGTTAAAAACTACAACAAATAAGCAAACAACAAAAAGGAAATAGTATCACAATAAAATAACAATAACAACGCTACTGGTAAAGAGTCAACGTGCAGCGGTATACATCTCCCCTACCTGGAGCAGGGGAACGGAGGTCTGCGACGAGTCATTGATAAAGACATAGGACATGTCCGAGTGGGTGTCCGAAAATTCCAGCGTACCTGAAGGGGGGATAGGGAGAAAGGGACGGAAGAAGAGGAGGAGGAAGGCAAGAGGGAAGAAATGAGAAATGGAGATAAGCCTAAAGCCTAAATATATATTCAGGAGTAAAAATCTGCCTAACAAGTCACATAAGTTACATGGACTCCCTCTTGAATGACTCCCTCATCTCTGTAGCCTACACGTAAAATTATCTGCACGCACAGTGAGGCGAAGACTTTTGGACGATGGCCTGGTGTCAAGAAGGGCAGCAGAGAAGCCACTTCTCTCCAGGAAAAACATCAGGAACAGACTGATATTCTGCAACAGTAACAGGGATTGGACTGCTGAGGACTGGGTTAAAGTCATTTTCTCTGATGAATCCCTTTTCCGATTGTTTGGGGCATCCGAAAAAAGCTTGTCCTGAGAAGACAAGGTGAGCGCTACCATCAGTCCTGTGTCATGCCAACAGTAAAGCATCCTGAGACCATTCATGTGTGGGGTTGCTTCTCAGCCAAGGGACTGGGCTCACTCACAATTTTGCCTAAGAACACAGCCATGACTAAAGAATGGTACCAACACATCCTCCGAGAGCAACTTCTCCCAACCATCCAGGAACAGTTTGGTGACGAACATTGCCTTTTCCAGCATGATGGAGCACCTTGCCATAAGGCAAAAGTGATAACTAAGTGGCTCGGGGAACAAAACATTGATATTTTGGGTCCATGGCCAGGAAACTCCCCAGACCTTAATCCCATTGAGAACTTGTGGTCAATCCTCAAGAGGCGGACGGACAAACAAAAACCCACAAATTCTGACAAACTCCAAGCATTGATTATGCAAGAATGAGCTGCCATCAGTCAG
This sequence comes from Brachymystax lenok tsinlingensis, assembly GCA_030435695.1. Lineage (NCBI taxonomy): Eukaryota > Metazoa > Chordata > Actinopteri > Salmoniformes > Salmonidae > Brachymystax > Brachymystax lenok. The sequence goes on along the minus strand of CM059811.1, from coordinate 10,306,370 downwards.
GATGTGGCCCAGAAGTTAATTGACAGCATGCCAGGGCGGATTGCAGAGGTCTTGAAAAAAAAAAGGGTCAACTGCAAATATTGACTCTTTGCATCAACTTCATGTAATTGTCAATAAAAGCCTTTGACACGTATGAAACGCTTGTAATTATACTTCAGTATTCCATAGTAACATCTGACAAAAATATCTAAAGACACTGAAGCAGCAAACTTTGTGGAAATTAATATGTGTCATTCTCAACTTTTGGCCACGACTATACATCTGGCCCTTCTTTGGACACTGTGTTAACTAACCTCCAAACGAGCTTCAACGCCATACAACACTCCTTCCGTGGCCTCCAACTGCTCTTCAACCGATCGCTGCCCACACCCGCCCGCCTAGCATCACTACTTTGGACGGTTCTGACATAGAATATGTGGGTGGCAGGGTAGCCTACTGGTTAGAGCTTTGGACTAGTAACCGAAAGGTTGCAAGTTCAATTCCCTGAGCTGATAAGGTACAAATCTGTCGTTCTGCCCCTGAACAGGCAGTTAACCCAATGCTCCTAGGCAGTCATTGAAAATAAGAATTTGTTTATAACTGACTTGCCTAGTAAAAAAAAAAGTGGACAACTATAAATACCTAGGTGTCTGGCTAGACTGTAAACTCTCCTTCCAGACTCACATTAAGCATCTCCAATCCAAAGTTATTTCGCCACAAAGCATCCTTCACTCATGCTGCCAAACATACCCTCGTAAAACTGACTATCCTACCGATCCTTGACTTCCGGCGATGTCATTTACAAAATAGCCTCCAACACTACTCAGCAAATTGGATGCAGTCTATCACAGTGCCATACGTTTTGTCACCAAAGCCCCATATACTACCCACCACTGCAACCTGTATGCTCTCGTTGGCTGGTCCTCGCTTCATGTTCGTCGCCAAACCCACTGGCTCCACGTCATCACAAGTCTTCGCTAGGTAAAGCCCCACCTTATCTCAGCTCACTGGTCACCATAGCAACACCCACCCGTAGCACTCGCTCCAGCAGGTATATTTCACTGGTCATCCCCAAAGCCAACACCACCTTTCCTTCCAGTTCTCTGCTGCCAATGACTGGAACGAATTACAAAAATCACTGAAGTTTGAGACTCAGATCTCCCTCACTAACTTTAAGCATCAACTGTCAGAGCAGCTTACCGATCGCTGCAGCTGTACACAGCCCATCTGTAAATAGCCCATCCAACCAACTACCTACCTCATCCCCATATTTGTTTTTCTGCTCTTTTGCACACCAGTATTTCTACTTGCACATTCTCATCTGCACATCTATCTCTCCAGTGTTAATTGTTAAATTGTAATTACTTCGCCACTTTTGGCCTATTTATTGGCTTACCTCCTTACTACATCTGCACACACTGTATACAGATTTCTCTATTGTGTTATTGACTGTACGATTGTTTAACCCATGTATAAGTCTGTGTTGTTTTTGTCGCACTGCTTTGCTTTATCTTGGCCAGGTCGCAGTTGTAAATGAGAACTTGTTCTCAAATGGCCTACCTGGTTAAATAAAGGTGAAATAAAAATAGATAAAAGTGGTAGGAATACTCTCTTTAGGCCGTGTAGCTAGAGCTAACACAAGGTAGGTAGCTAAGCTAGCTCTTCCTATTACTGAAATGAGCATTATTATTACATAGTTAGATCCTTAAACTACGGTATTACAAAAGTCAAACCCCGAATAAAAATTTGCTTGGCGAATAAGTAAACGTTTAACTGCACATGCAGTGGGTAGCTATCTAGCTTTGCTACATTGGCGATAGAAAACCAAACATCAAAGCTAGCTAGCTTTGTTAGCTAGCCATCTGGCTTCTGTCCATGGCTAAATCTTTTAGCCACGTATCGTCAGATAATTTAGCTAGCTAGCTTACTAGTTGGCAATTATGAAAACACATACTTAACACAGCGGCTTTTTCCCAACGCAGTTAAGCCAAAACCACGCCACTTTATTCAGTCACTGATTATTAATAACATTTTCCAGATTGAAAAATATAATAACATAATGTCGTGGACAGATTAACGTCCCTTAACGCCCAAAGACAGATTCAATGGCTGTACCATAGCGTATTCGACGGAATGATTAGCTAATAAATATTTGTGAAACTATTAATGATAAGCATATGCTTTTACCTGGTAATAGACTACTAATGATAATATAACAACTACAAATACCGAGCTAGTAACGTTAAGTAGCCTGGGGAAACTTTAGCTGGCCTTCAATTGAGGGAATTCAGCGGAGTTCTGGGACATTTGTACAACTCATTGAAAAACTCTGAAAAGCAAAGACATGAGCAAATGTTACCGAACATGATAATAATAATAGGCCTGCATTACGGTAGGCAGCTAATTGTTAAAATTAACACTTTCAAGCCTTACCTTGGAAACGGTCTCTGCGCGGATCGCCTGTGAGTGACAGCGCTAGCTAGCCAATGGGAGTGTAGGAAAACGCCCTCTGAATAACGGCGCTCGACTGCGTCGGGAAAAGGATGACGCATCCAAGATGCACAGCCTGCTACTTCTTGCCACATAAGCTGACAAAAAAGATGAGGGCTAACGCACTCGTAATAACGTGACTATAAGCAATTATCGAGCTTATCCAACGCATTAAAACTGTCGGAAAGAATATTATACAACATCTTCAGTTGTTTGGTGATGATATTTACCTGTTAAAGTGTTCCAAATTTAGACGTCTAAATCCCCTTTTCTGCAAAGCAGTGTTGTTGTGTTGATGCTGAACAAGCTGGGGTTTTACGATGACAGTTCGGCGCAGACCGCTTTACGGCAGAGGATGGCTCTCAGATTCTGACCAATCAATCTACATTTCCAGTAAGGCCTAACAGTAGGTCTTTTTATTATCTAAAGATCAATTTATAAAAAAAAATCTGTTGACCTAGCCAGACATGTCCAGCCATATAATGCAACATAAAAAACGTACAGTCTCAATGGTCATCATTTGTTTCACTGTGGAATTTAATAAAAATGTTTAAAAAAAGTAACCTTCACACTTGAAGGCAGTATAATTAATTAGCTATTTTGGTCAAGAAGGACAATGTTTTGACAAACACGTTACCCTAAACATATGTCAAATCAAATCACAATGTATTTGAATTTTATTTAACAAGGTCTCAACACACTTTACAAAAATAATAATACAAACATTTTTAAACACAAAGTTTGTTTTACCCATCCAGTGGCAATCTTCAAAATGTCCCTCAACCCAAAAGGGGTTTAAAGCAATTGATGGTGTTGGTCATTGGTTGACGATCAAATATGGGACCAGAAAAAAGCCAGGGCATTTTCAACAACGCCCCATTTTCTCCTTGAGGCCCCCATTATAAGCCAAATAATTATAATTTTGCACAAAACCACACCAATTTAAACAGGCCCAATGGAATTAAAATGAACAAGCCCATCTGGCATTTGCCAGAACTGCCCTTTGGCCAGACTGCCTCCAAATATGACGGCTGTGGCTTTCAGTGAAAGGATGAAGACGACAAAATAAGTGTGTTATTCCATAAGTGTTATACTTCAATGTTGTCTTTTTTAAGCACACAGCAACTTCTGGGTTAAGTAACTACTGGGTTAGGTATGTTGCACTCTTCAAATGTGGTAAATAAAATACATCAAACAACAGGTAATTGCTTTGGAGCTTTTTACACTTAAAACAGTTGTTTACGGCTCAGACACAAGATGTATGTGGCAGGGTCTACAGACAATCACGGACTACAAAGGGAAAACCAGCCACGTTGCGGACACTGACGTCTTGCTTCCGGACAAGCTAAACACCTTTGCCCGCTTTGAGGATAACACAGTGCCACCGATGTGGCTTGCTACCAAGGACAGTGGGCTCTACTTCTCTGTGGCCGACATGAGTAAGACTGCCGGCCCAGACGGCATCCCTAGACGCGTCCTCAGAGCATGCGCAGACCAGCTTGTTGGAGTGTTTTACGGATAGATTCAATCTCTCCCTATCCCAGGCTGCTGTCCCAACTTGCTTCAAGATGTTGTTTCAATATATCCACATAATTTTAATTCCTCATGATGCCATCTATTTTGTGAAGTGCACAAGTCCCTCTTGCAGCAAAGCACCCCCACAACATGATGCTGCCACCCCAGTACTTCACGGTTGGGATGGTGTTCTTTGTCTTGCGAGCCACCCCCTTTTTCCTCCAAACATAACGATGGTCATTGTGGCCAAACAGTTCTATTTTAGTTTCATCAGACCAGAGGACATTTCTCCAAAAAGTATGATCTTTGTCCCCATGCAGTTGCAAACCGTAGTCTGGCTTTTTTATGGCGGTTTTGAAGCAGTGGCTTCTTCCTTGCTGAGTGGCCTTTCAGGTTATGTTTATATAGGACTCATTTTACTGTGGATATAGATACATTTGTACCTGTTTCCTCCAGCATCTTCACAAGGTCCTTTGCTGTTGATCTGGGATTGATTTTCACTTTTCGCACCAAAGTGCGTTCATCTCTAGGAGACAGAACGCGTCTATTTCCTGAGTGGTATGACGGCTGCGTGGTCCCATGGTGTTTATACTTGCGTACTATTGTTTGTACAGATGAACGTGGTACCTTCAGGCGTTTGGAAATTGCTCCCAAGGATGAACCTGTGGAGGTCAAATTTTTTTTTCTGAGGTCTTGGTTGATTTCTTTTGATTTTCCCATGATGTCAAGCAAAGAGGCACTGAGTTTGAAGGTAGGCATTGAAATACATCCACAGGTACACCTCCAATTGACTCAAATGATGTCAATTAGCCTATCAGAAGCTTCTAAAGCCATGACATCATTTTCTGGAATTTTCCAAGCTGTTTAAAGGCACAGTCAACTTAGTGTATGTAAACTTCTGACCCACTGGATTTGTGATACAGTGAATTATAAGTGAAATAATCTGTCTGTAAACAATTGTTGGAAAAAATTACTTGTGTTATGCACAAAGTAGATGTCCTAACCAACGTGCCAAAACTATAGTTTGTTAACAAGAAATTTGTGGAGTGGTTGAAAAACAAGTTTTAATGACTCCAACCTAAGTGTATGTAAACTTCTGACTTCATCTGTACTACTGCATTGTTGGAGCTACAGTAGGAACACAAGCATTTCGCTACACCCACAATAACATCTGCTAAATATGTGTATGTGACCAATACCATTTTATTTGATTTGTATTGGTGGTCTATAATTTAGTTACATTGTTCTCACAAAATCTTAATCATTCTTTTTAATCTGATTCAATTGTATTACTTTATTTCAGTGTGAACACAAGAATACACATTTCAGACTCAATTTTGTTGTTCATCCTCTTTGAGGAAAATGTAGCACAACTCCATAATCATTGTAGGCACTTATGTATGTTTCTGTTATACATGTCAAATTTGTCTGATTTTGTATGAAAGAAAAATAATCAGGTTTTTTCAAAATTCCTTTTAAGATGTTGGAATTTATTTAACATCAGAGGACAGTGTCAAAAGAGCGACAATAAAAATGTGTGTTTTATCCTTTTGTGTCATTCAAAAATAATCATAGAAGTACTGTATGTATTTCCATATAAAAACATATCCTAAAAATAAATGTCCGTTCCTATCATCGAATGTACAGACCAGCTTCCCCAAAATGTATTTGTAAATAACCTTTGAAACAGGGGATACATACTGAGAAGTAAAAATAATTTGAATCTAGATTACAGACAAAACAACGACAAATGAGGAAAAATTATGTACTCAGGGCTATCAACGAGAAATTGGCCTATGTGATAGACAAAGTGGCCATAGTGGTTACAATTTAAGTCACCCAGTACCTTTAACATAAATTCAGCGACAACGAACGCGTTCCAGGCCACCTACATTGCAGGTGTTGCATTGCATCAACCACCAACCAATGGTTGTGAGCCACCTCATCAACTGTGCAGTTAGGCATCAATCAGATTGCTAGATCATGATATGTTAATCACCTATTCAGGTGTTGTGAGATCTGGTTTGGCATCTGTAATGTAGTCAGCTCTGGAACCTAATGTAGTCAGCTCTGGAACCTAATGTAGTCAGCTCTGGAACCTAATGTAGTCAGCTCTGGAACCTAATGTAGTCAGCTCTGGAACGTGGCCATTGACAAGACAGGCTGAGGACAGCAGATAGGGACTACCAGAACACAATAGGCCTTAACGTTGATAAAATGTATAGTAAGCTTCTGTACAATAACAAACATTCTAACATGCTGACTACACCGCTGGCTTTGTGTGCGTGAGCGTTGCAAAATAAATGTACACATACATGTTATTCAATTATTGCCTCTCCCATCTCCTTATTGGTTTATAGAAGCAGATACCCACGTGTCATCTCATCATTGGTTATACCCACGTGGGTGATTGAAAGATTAACTGAGTTCGGTCGGTTCATCGTGGTAACGCCAATTACCATATAAAGTCCAAAGAAGAAAAAGCCAGGAAGGAGGAGAGATGACTAGAAACTATTTGGTTGACCATTTTATGTGTGGATTAATTGTCGGAGTAGAGGACCTTGTGCATTTCAGGTAAAATAATAGCTCAACTTTATATCCCAGGACAAATTAGCAGCAACAGCAAGCTAGCTAAATAGGACAAAATAGCTAGCAACAGCAAGCTAGCTAAATAGGACAAATTAGCTAGCAACAGCAAGCTAGCTAGACAAATTGCCATAAATGTTTAATGCTTTTCGACCTGTCCCCAAATTAAGTCCCCAAATTAATATAATTGGTTCAGAGTTTGTTTTGATATTTTAACCTGCGTTTTGTGATGGCATTTGGTGTGGGGGGACAAAATCAATTTGCACCCGATGGCCTGCGGCAGGTTTGGGTACATTGTAACGAAGAGTGTGTTTGTTGTTAGTTTGTGATTCCTTCCAAGCGGTTATTGCGTACTTGTATGTTTTGACTTGAGCATGGTTCTTATAAAAAAAAAAAACCTGAAGAATATGACGGTTTTAAATAAGTATGATTTGGTGCATCGTGCTATCAGCTTGGTCACCCATTCCAATCAGCAAGAGAGTTGTAGTGAAGTAGCAGTACTCTATATCTGTTTCCCCGAACATTTGTGTTTGTCTTTAATTTGACATTTCACTAATTTAGCAGACCCTCTCACCCAGAGTGACTTACAGGAGTCATTACGGTTAAGTGCCTTGCTCAAGGGCACATCGACAGATTTGTCACCTAATCAGCTAGCGATTCGAACCAGCAACGTTTCGGTTACTGGCCCAATGCTCTCGTGGTATCCTCTCTGCTCTGTGGCAGTTACAGTACATTTGCATTACAAGTCCCACCCCTTAACACAACTATCAGGATCTCACTGTGGGCGGAAACAGAAATTGTGGAGTGAGATGAAAAGAGATGAAATAATCACGTGCGTTTGGTGTTGATGATTTGTGTGTCAGCGGTGAATCGAGGAGCTGATAGGTTTGTTTTTGTGGTGGTGGTGAGAACCTAAATCTTCACCATCCGTCGCTATAGCTAAACTGAAAAGGCACACGTTTGATTGACAAGTCAAACGTTGCAGACTGACTGTTACAGACTGACTGACCTTTGTATCTTACCCATTATTGGAATTCACATCAGTGCAATACATTCACATACAAATACATGGTCTTGTGATTCGTCATTGGATGATGTTGCCTCACTATCTATGCCAATCATTCTAGTGTTTTAAAAGTGCCTTTTTCCAAACTGTTGTCATATTGACATATTGGTAACATATCTTACTGTATCTCAGACATCAAAGATATCATCGGTGTGTGTGTGAGTATAAAAGCGTTTGGCTAGCAGTAAATAGGTATGTCTCTCAGGTTTATGACTGTAGTTGTTGTGGTTATGGTGGAGAAGGCTTCTGTCCCAAATGGAACCCTATATAGTGCACTACTTGTGACCAGAGGCCTATGGAGCCCAAGCCATAAGTAGTGTACTATATAGGGAATAGGGGGCCATTTGGGACGCAGACAGGAAGGGGAAACGGTTCAGTGTGCTCAGAAGGGTTGGTTTGCGGTGGCACTAGGTAGCCGTGAATGTTTTCAGACCACATAACCATAGTAACGAGAGAACACCCAAATAAAGACACATACAACAGAGCAGTAGCTATTGCAACACTGTCAGTGATATCCTAGTGCAGAGCAATCAACACCAAGACCCCACATCTCTCCCTCTCTCTTTCTCGTTCTATATCCACCCCCCCTCTCTCTAACATCGATATGAGGGCATCATAAACCTAAAGAAGGGCCCTCGTCAGCCCTTCAGGACACCATGTGAGATCCTGGGATGAAGCAGGGGAGGCTTAAATTCAGTCAGTCATTTGGTAAAAAAAAATTTTTTTAAGGGGGAATGTTTTTTTTTTTTACCTCTATCTTTTTCTTTCTGAGAAGTAATCATCACCCTCTCCTTTGTTGTTTCAGCCTCTCTGTTTTCCATTTCTTCTCTCTATCTTTGACTCTTCTCCCGGCTACAAGATCTTACTGCAGACCTGACAGCGACTGACTCTGCTGAGTTGGTTGCCTCCCTTCAGCATGTCCATCGGAGGGGGGGTTGAACTCCCGGTTAGGCTCCACCGTGGTCAGCCAGAAGCTGTACTTGTTGGCAAAGAAGTGGCAGGTGCCCTTAGCCCCATTACACTCGATGAAGGGAGTTGCACGGAAGTCTTCCAGACAGGACCCGGGTGAAACAAGGGACTGGCCTCCGCCCTCTGCCCCGGCAGCCGTGTGCTGTATGGGGGGGGGGGAGAGAAAGGGAGAGGCCCAGACAAGTCCTGGGTGTCAGTTTCACTATGGTGGTTTAGACTGAGGTTATTGTGTAGTGAAATAACTTTTTATAGTTACAAATATTGGCCAGGATTCAATCCGAGGCACACTGTACCGTGCTTGATATTTAAAGGTAATTTACGATTGAGCCGAGATCTGCAGCGTTTACCATGAATGTGATCTCTGAGAATATTGCCTTTGAAAGGCGCACTGTCAACAGTGCTCTACAACACACCATGGATTGAATCTGGCTTTAATCCCGCATAGCTCACCATGAGGAAGGAGTACCCGATCCAGAGGGACCTCCAGCCAGCAGGGCAGGTGGGGATGGTGAGGTCCTGGGAGTGGACGGCCACAGCCTGGGACATGGCCTCACACACGGAGCACCTGCTGATGTACTGGCTGATGGCCTCCTCTCCCACCGGCATCATGGGGATGGGCGCAGTGGTGGACAGCCAATAGGACTTGTCGTTGCGGCTGGCGTAGTAACAGATCTCGTTGGGCGTGCAGTAAAGGAAGGGGACAGTGCTGAAACGGGGGAGGCAGGAGCCCGCCATACCTGGGGATGAGGGGATAGAGAGGAGAGGAGGGATAGAGAGAGGGGAGAGAGGGGGGTGATTGAGAGGGAGGGATAGAGAGGGAGGAGAGAGATTGAGAGGGAGGGATAGAGAGAGGGGAGAGATTGAGAGGGAGGGATAGAGAGGGAGGAGAGAGATTGAGAGGGAGGGATAGAGAGAGGGGAGAGATTGAGAGGGAGGGATAGAGAGAGGAGAGATTGAGAGGGAGGGATAGAGAGAGAGGGGTAAGAGAGATTGAGAGGGAGGGATAGAGAGAGGGGGTCATCGAGAGAGAGAGATTGAGAGGGAGGGATAGAGAGAGGGGGTCATCGAGAGAGAGATTGAGAGGGAGGGATAGAGAGGGGGGAGATTGAGAGAGAGGGATAGATTGAGAGGGAGGGATAGAGAGATTGAGAGGGAGGGATAGAGAGAGGGGATCATCGAGAGAGAGAGATTGAGAGGGAGGGATAGAGAGGGGGGAGATTGAGAGAGAGGGGTAGAGAGATGGGAGATGGGGGGTGATTGAGAGGGAGGGATAGAGAGAGGGGGAGATTTAGAGGGAGGGATAGAGAGAAGGGAGAGGGGGTGATTGAGAGGGAGGGATAGTGAGAGGGAGAGGGGGTGATTGAGAGGGAGGGATAGAGAGAGGGAGAGATTTCAAGATTAGCTTTCTGCAAATTTTGTAGGTCGCTTTGCCTGCCCGAATCCTATAATTGGTTGTGTGTGTGTGTGTGACTCACCGAGGTCCTGGTTGTGTGCCTTCTCCTGCCCCTCTACGTACAGCAGACTGTATCCCTCCCAGAGCCGGGACATGCCCTGGGGACACATGGGTACCTGGTTGTTCTGACTGTGTTTAACCAGGGTGAAACCAACACTCCTGCTGCGGGCCACACTGCCAGGGGGACCCTGCAGACCAGGCTTACCAGGCTGACCTGAGGGAGAGAGGAGGGAAGAGAGAGAAAGAAGGGTGGAGAGGGGGAAGAGGAGAGGAGAAGAAGGGGGGGAAGAGGAGAGGAGAGAGGAGAGGAGAGAAGGGGATGAGGAGAAGAGAGGAGGGGGTAAGAGGAGAGGAGTTACAAGAAGGAGGGGGAAAGAGGAGAGGGAGGAAGAGGAGAGGAGAGAGGGGAAAAAGGTGAGAAGAGGAGGGTAGAGAATGAGAGGAGAGAGAGAAAGAGGACAGGAAAAGAGAAGAGGAGGGGAAGAGGTTAGGAGAGAGCGGGAAGAGAGGACAGGGAGGGGAGAAGAGGAGAGGAAGGAGAGTAGAGAGGGGTAAGATGAAAGGAGAGAAGAGGGGAGAGAGGGGGAAGAAGAGAGGGGAAGAGGATAGGAGAGGAGTAATACATGTTAAAATGTTGGGTAACTCTTAAGTACCTCCAGCTATAATGCATTATGATGCGGTTATAGAGCATTGTAAGACTTGTATCGACATCTCTTTCGCTCATGCGCACACACGCATCTAACATTGTTTTCAGTGTATTAAACCAAGCATATATAGCCTTGTTGATTTGATGATGTTTACATGTTTCAGTGTAAATGGTGCTGGAATAGCAGAGGCAGTGGTCCTGCTGTCTTTGTTCTGACTTGCAGTAACTCTCTGTGGTTCTAAATCACTAGTTGTTTAGTAAACTGTTGAAAACATTAACTTGTTTGACTGTGTTGCAGGTCATACAGCTGTTGGTTACATGCAATATTGGTTTTGTGGACTTCACCAGACAGATGTTGCTCTCCGGTTTTGTGAAGAAACAAAGGTGTGGTTGAATTTATTCTGCCACTGTGTGACTGTTGTCTTTTTGCTGTCTCTGCCTTATTGTATATCACAGTGGAGTATGAACTAACGGGTTATAGAGCAAACAACGCAATTATCACAACATAGGTTGGCTTGGCTTCCTCAGTGGTTTTACCCACACACCTCTACTGACTGCTGGTCCCCACAAGTATAGTTAAACACGTACACATACACACATGTATACACAGATAGACATACACACACACCCACACACACGTACACGCATACCTTGTGATCCGGTAGGTCCAGGGAAACCAGGAGAACCAGGGTCTCCCAGAGGTCCATCCAGACCTGCCCCTCCGTACCTCCCCAGCTTCCCCACCGCACCGGGCCTGCCTTTAGGACCTGGAACAAAGGCGGAATATACGCTTAGAACACTGATCTAAGGACAGTATTAGGTTTAACTACCTTATGGTTGAGGTTAAGATTGGATGAGGGTAAAACTGAACCTAGATCAGGGGTAACTAAGGGTAACTTTGGTTAGCCTAGACTCCACACTAACTGAATCCATCACAACTGTTTTGAAGCAAGTAAAACGAGCGTGAATTCAGTGTGGATTCCAATCTAAACTTTGGTGGGTACAAATCACGTTTTCTTCAATCCAGTCCAGTAGGCAACTGTACTCATGACTTTTGCCTAGTAGGCCAGGTTGTTCCTAGTAGGTTACTCACCCCCTCTGCCTGGAATTCCAGGATTGCCTGGTTCTCCCATGGCCCCTGGAGCTCCGTTGAGCCCAGGGGCTCCCACGTCTCCGTAGGGAGTCTGGAAGTTCAAGGGGGGTAAAGTTATACCTGGGGCCCCCTTACGACCAGAAGAACCTAGAGGGAGAGAGGATGAGGGAGGATGGGAGACAAAAGTGTAGGGGGAGGGGTGGGGGGTAGCGAGAGAGATGTGTGTGGAGGAAGCAAACACACACATGATCAGAAAGATGGAGGGATGGAGAGAGAGAGAGACAGGGGGAGGAGGTGGAAGAAAGAGAGAGAGATGAGAGTGAGAGATGAGAGAGAGAGAGAGAGAGAGAGAGAGAGAGAGAGAGAGAGATGAGAGCGATAGAGAAGGAGAAAGAGAGAGAAAGATGAGAGAGAGAGATCTTATATATCATAATTGATCAAATTGACAAAGACCAGTATTATGTGTTCAGGTCAGTGTTAAAAGGATATGTCTCTCACCTTTCCTTCCTTTGGGTCCTTTCCCTCCGTAATATCCTGGATCTCCAGGATAGCCTTTGGTTCCTGACACTCCACTGTACCCAGAGTCGCCTCTCTCTCCTAGGCAACACAACAACAACATGCCCCATCAGACATGATATGGTACATCAACCACTGGGCAAAGGCCTCAGATCAACATCCAATTCTGGTTGATAATTGATTGAGTGGTCGACCGACGTGCCCCTCCAACAAATTGTTTCAGATCAACATAATCATCTCTGTACCTTTGAATCCAGACGTCAGATCAACGTTACATTCTGGTTGATATTACATTGAGTGGTCAACAAACAAGAGTCATCCCTGTACCATTGAATCCAGGGCTGCCTTCCCTTCCTGGGCCACCGGGACCTCCAGGGTCTCCACCTCTCCCAGGGGTACCAGGGAAGCCAGGTAGCCCAGCGTCACCTCTGTCTCCCTGGGCCGTACTGGGCCCTGGTGGGCCTGGGGGGCCTGGAGGACCACCGTAACCTGGAGGAACCCACCATAGACAGTTAACTAGCTACAGTATAGAGGTCTACAGAGTTTGGGATTTAGATGGAGGGAAGATAAGGATAGATTACTTAGAGGAGATGTTAACCATTTAACATGCAGTAAACTAGCTACAGAGTGGTTAGAGCTGGACTTAGATGGAGGAAGGTCAAGGAGATGAGAGGGAGAAGTAGAAAGGAGGAGAAGAAGATGAGAGGGAGAAGTAGAAAGGAGGAGAAGAAGATGAGAGGGAGAAGTAGAGAGGAGGAGATGAGAGGGAGAAGTAGAGAGGAGCAGATGAGAGGGAGAAGTAGAAACGAGGAGAAGAAGGGAGGAGTAGAAAGGAGTAGAAGGAGATGGAAGAAGGAGCAGGAAAGTGAAACAGAGGAATATAATCTATAGTTTTATAAAAGGCAAAATCATGTTAAACTACCTTCTTCTCCATCGAGTCCGGGCAGGCCTGGGTCTCCCAGAGGTCCAGGGATATTGGAGCCGATTGTCTCCCCTCGACGACCAGGCAGACCTGGGAAGCCCGTTATACCAGGACCCCCTGACAACCAAACAAGAGTTAAGGTCAGCATACACACACACACACACACACGCCTCACTGTCTGCTTTAGAAACAGCCTCTGGTTAAATGTAGTGAGTGCAGTATTACAGGCAAGTCTAGCGGTTAGGGCAAGGGGGGGCAAAGTACGGACTGCGGGCCATATCGGGCCCGCCGGGCACTTCAATCCGGCCCACGAGACATTTTTTAAATGTATTAAATATGATTATATTTGAGTTACGATTTTCGGCCTAAAATGACTAATTCCATGATATACAAACAACCTCCAATAGATGGCGCTGTAGCCTGGCAGCGAGCTCTGCATTTGGGTCTACAGTCAGATTCAGAATGGGCTCAGTCATCACAGCCACTTCATTTCTTGACAACTTTTGATGTGAAAAATGAGTGCTGCGAAAATGAGAAAAGTGGACTCAATGTTGTGTGTTTAAAGAAGACTGCACAGCAAAATACTTTTTTTACAAATATTGGTCATAATATTGGTCTGATATTCCAAGAAAGTGTTGCCGTTTTTAAGGAATATGATCTCAATCGTCATTTTTCAAGTAAGCATGCTGACTACGCTAGCAATCTGTCCTCTCAGGAAAAGGCAAGGAAGGCCTCAACTTGCCACAAACTTAAAAGCCAAACAAAAAAAACGGTGCTCTACTCAAGACTTCCGTAACTGGCAAGCTACGTAGTGGCACATAAAAGCGCAAAGCATAGCAAGATTTTGCTGAAGGGGAGTTTGGGAAAAAGCATATGGCGGAGCTTGCTGGTATACTTTGCTAATCTCCGAGTTGAAGGAAAAAGCAGATGGGTTCCATCTTTTTGTCAGAGGAATAAATGAGAACTTTGAAATAACAGAGGAACTTCTTGCGATGGAATCAATGATGGGAACAACCAGGGCCTCTGACTTATATGACAGGTTGTCTGCCAGCTTGGAAAAAATGAATCTACCTTGGAGCAAACTGACAAAACTTCACAACAGATGGATCACCAGATTGGAGGAATTGATATTTCTTCACTGTATTATTCATCAGGAAGCCCTGTGTAAAAGTGTGTTACAGCTGGAAAATGTTGTCAAAGTGGTTGTACAACTTGTCAACTTTAAACGGGCAAGGGAGCTTTACCATCGTCAGTTCATTCAGCTGCTCGATGACACTGTTCCACACTGAACGCGCCAACATCGCAGTGCCGCACTGAACGCGCCCAAATCGTAGTGTTGCATTGAACGCGCCCACATCGCAGTGCCACACTGAACGCGCCCAAATCGTAGTGTTGCACTGAACGCGCCCACATCGCAGTGCCACACTGAACGTGCCCAAATCGTAGTGTTGCACTGAACGCGCCCAAATCGCAGTGCCACACTGAACGCGCCCAAATCGTAGTGTTGCACTGAACGCGCCCACATCGCAGTGCTGCACTGAACGCGCCCACATCGAGATGCCACTCTGAACGCGCCCACATCGCAGGGAGGATTATGCTTTTTCATGGTGATGGTTATGCAGTGAAAATTACCCAGCAATGCACTTGGATACAGGTCATTTGTCCCCATACATCTGACAATGAACACTTATTCAGTCAGATTTGGGCTGAGGTGATTGGATAACTGTAAATATGGCTCACAATGGAGATAAGAATTGTTCCTTAATATGCTTAAAAAAACAGACCATTCCAAGTGAAACGGATGCTCTTACCATATGTTTCACTCAAAGTTTAGAATCGATTTTTTTTACATTTTGTATATCTCCAGTCATATAATATATTTATTTTTAAGTTTGCATATTGTGACTGTAAGTTTGATTGTACTTTACAAGGGTAGAGCTGCAGGATCTGTATGTGTGTTCGACTGTGTCTGTGATGTTCTACATGTTTTGAAAAAAAGTACAATAATTGGGAACAATTTGTTCACATAAAACAAGGGTAGAGATGGTACAAGGGTAGAATTGTTCTGCAAGCATATGTACGTACACCTACAGTACACTAGTAATTGTGTGTCAATGTGAAAATGAATAAAGGCTTCACATGTTTACTCACGCATATAGTTTATGGCCCTTCACTTGGTTTCAAAAACTCAATGTGGCACTTGAGCCAAAAGATTTAACCACCCCTGGGTTAGGGTCATCATATGACTCATCAAGGTTACTCATCTGTGCTCATCTGTGCTTCTACATCTGCATTGTTTGCTCTTTGGGGCATCTATAAACTGCTGATGTAAAAAGGGCTAGAAAATAAAACTGTATTGATTGATTAATATTTCTCTATGAAATACATTAAGGATTGATTGATCTTTCTCTATAAAATCAATTGTATTGATTGAGCTTTCATTATAACATGTATTTGATTGATCCTTCATTATAGAATGAAATTGATTGATTGATCTTTCATTATAAAATATATTTGATTGATCTCTCTATAAAATGAAATTGATTGATTGATGAATCTTTCTCACCTGACTCTCCTCTCGCTCCCTTCTCCGCGTTGTATCCCGGGGGTCCTGGGATGGAGGATCCCCTCTCTCCCTTCAGACCGGCCGCTCCAGGGGTTCCGGGGCGACCCTCCTCACTATAACCCGGGGTTCCTGGTATACCGTTGGGTCCAGCCAGTCCGTTGAGCCCATCAAGACCAGGAGATCCCAGCAGACCTTAAGAAAGAACATGATTATTGCATTATAACATCGACACCAATAAGGGACATTGTACTGAAGTTCTGACATTGTCAGAGGCCATGTCAGTTTAATAAGAGAAAGAAAGATTTTCACTCAGGCCCATTATGTTGTATTACAAACTGTAATGTGTGTGTGTTTGAGTGTGCGTGGGCGTATTTCTGTGTTTGTGTGTGTGCGTGTGTCCGACTAACCTTTCTCTCCAGATGATCCGGGGGAGCCGAGGCGGCCAGACGTCCCATCGAGACCTCTTCCTCCTGGGTATCCGTTCAGACCCTTAGCCCCAGTGAAACCAGGGGTACCTGAGAGGAGGGGGGGACCCCAAAAAACATAACCAGGAACATAGAAAATTATGAATGAGGTTGAGTGGGTTAATTTTTTTTTTTTATTCTATTCCACCTTTTCTAAATTGTTTAAATATAATTTTCCTGTGACATGATACATCTGTGTGACATTTATGACATCACATCCTGTGACATCATCATCCCCACTACTCACCCAAGAGTCCGGGTCTTCCTGGAACTCCCGGTGCTCCCTTCTGTCCGCTGAACCCAGGGCCCCCTGGGAAACCGTTGTCGCCGGGGGCGCCATTAGCACCTTGGCCACCTGGATAACCGGGGGTTCCGGACTCACCTTTAGCTCCGGGACTCCCGGGGTAGCCGGACGAGTCACCTCTCTCCCCTGAGGACCATACAGATACAGGTAAGAACTTAACCAATACAAAACCTTTACACTGACAAGATACAGGTAAGAACTTAGTTAACCAATACAAATCCTTTACACTGACAAAATACTGGTAAGAACTTACTTAACCAATACAAATCCTTTACACTGACAAGGTACAGGTAAACCAAGCCATAAAAACTTGGTTGCAATTTCAGTTTAATCCACCAGAAAAGACAGAATAACTATTTCAACAAATATTATGGTTAAACTCAAATATACTAATTGCTAAAAAAAATAGATCGCAAAATAAATATTGGGAAGAGATTTTCATGGCACATGGTTTATGGCACATGGTTTATGGCACATGGTTTATGAACTGATACACAAAACAAAGAGTTTTTCCATTTCAATTATTATACAAAATATATAGGGGACACAACCATCCCAGCTCTGCAGATTTTGCTGCAAAGAGACAGAATCATTACATAATTTGTTTTGGTACTGTGAATGGCTGAGGAATTGCAACATTTACCTGGAGGTAACTCTGCAAATAGCCCTACTGGGCGATTTAAAAAGTCATAGTCAATCGATCAATAATATAATAACACTCTTAGCAAAAAATGTTATCTTTAATTTACAATCTTTAGAAACTATGAGAATAGAAAGGTTCAGAACTTTTGTGAAACATCACAGCACAGCACAAACTGGATGATATTCAGAGAGAGAAGAGGGGTTGAGTGGAGCTGAAGGGTGGGATTAAAAACAAACAGAATAGAACTATTGTCAAATATGCTGTGTCCGTAAAATATATATAGCATGTATAAGCTGGAAGTAGAAGCCTAAGTGTTGTTGTCCATTAGTTTACTACAATTATGAGAGGGGTGGTAGGGGTTAGGGGAAAGAAATAAAGGAAAATATATTTAAAAACATATATATAATTTATATATTTACAAAAACATATGGGGGATTGGAAATTATGCAGACAATTACATTGATGGAAGCTACAATCTATCTGCAATATTAAAGTTGATCTACCCCCCCCCCTCCAAAAAAAAGAATTAAAAAATAAAGGTACAGGGAAGAGACCATCGCAGGGAAGAGACCATCGCAGGGAAGAGACCATCACAGGGAACAGACCATCACAGGGAACAGACCATCACAGGGAACAGACCATCACAGGGAACAGACCATCACAGTGAAGAGACCATCACAGTGAAGAGACCAGCACCGGGAAGAGACCAGCACAGGTAAGAGACCAGCAGTTAAGGGATTAGCACAGGGAAGAGATTAGCACATGGAAGAGATTAGCACATGGAAGAGATTAGCACAGGGAAGAGACCATCACAGGTAAGAGACTAGCACAGAGAAGAGACCCTCACAGGGAAGAGACGACAGTTAAGAGAATGGCACAGAGAAGAGACCATGAAATCAAATAAAATTGTATTCATCACATGCGCCGAATACAGCTGGTGTAGACTGTACAGGGAAATGCTTTCTTACAAACCTTTTGATAGGGAAATTTGTATGTTTAAGTAATGACTAAGACTATTCCATTCTGAAAATGTATGCAATGGGGTTAGAGAACAAACAAAATAATCCCATCATGTGTGTGCCTAGAACTTTTTATGGACTAGGACATGGTGTATTTGAGAGAACAAAAGACTTCTTGTGAGAACCACTAGATAAGACAGGCCTCCCTGTCCTCGGGACGGGAGGGACGGCTAGGAACTGTCCAGATTGAATTATGTTGCAAAACGTGATAAGCCACTGTGGAAAAGTACTGTTGCCTTGAGAGGGTGGTGCATTTGTATCATTTGTATTCAGCTTAAAGCTTGTACAATATAAAAAGACTGTGTTCACATGTGGGGTTCAGAATTCTCATGAATAAACAACCTGACCTATTGCAGATTTGGGACTTTGTCTCATTTTTCATTAACTAGAGCTTTACAACCTCTGGGAATTATTCAAAGCCTGGTTGATAGTTTATGTCAACAATTGAGAACAAAATTCTCGTGACACCTTTCCCAACCCTTCAGAGTTTAAGAGAATAGTACAGAGAAGAGAGCATCACAGATACAGGACATGAGGTGCACAGGTAGGTATGTGACAGACAGGTGACAGCCACTCACCTTTAGCACCTGGCTGACCAGGGACTCCGAGGTTACCAGGGAAACCAGGCCTGCCATCGTCACCCTACGGAAAAAAACAGCAACATCAACTGACACTTCTAAATATGTGACCGTTTCAGGAAGCTAGGCGTATGTCACGTCACTACTTCACAGAAGAGGCATTTTTATTTTTATTAAAATGCATTTTTTAAGCAGAAATGGCGCAGCGTTTTTGAAAGATATAACGTTAGCCATCGAGAACTACAAACGTTTTTCTACTTTTCACAAGAACATTGATGCCATGAATTTAGCAGGCGCTATCAACAGATCAGTTGGAAAAAGTTGTGAAGGGCTACTTTCTGCACACGCCACGGTCAGTGTGAACCGGAGTGACTTGACACAACGCTGGCCAAACAAGATGTAGTTACAAAGACGTAGCTACAAAACAGTTTGCTTCACGGCAGACTGAAAGCATTTAACATTCATCCATACGGGTAAGAGTCTTGCTACATTTTCAGATATTATACGTTTCTAATCTTGTCAGAAAGTTGTTTTGATTGCAAGTTTAAGCATACTGTTAGCTAGCTAGCAAACGTTAGCTTGCTGATTCGCTAGCTAAAGTTACGTGTATGATCTGTGTAGTAATATTATTAAAATCAGAAAACCATTTGCATTGCTAGTTATAGCACAATGTTAGCTAGCTAACATTGAACCAAGTTGGTTAGATTTAACTACCTGCAGATTCATACTAAAGCTATGACAATGTTTGTATTTTTAGTAGAATGAATTGGGATTACGCCGGTTCATTGTTTAGCTAGCCAGCTACATGTCTAAACAAAAGATTCCACCACAAATAGAACAATGAGACAGATATTTCACCGGATGTATAAATGTGAAGCATCCGCTTGGCGTTTCCAGTGGAAGCCCAGTGGCCGGCAGTGGGTGAAGATAGAACGAGGTGGATTTTGGCCGACATTCTGTACATTTTCTCATTGATGAAACCTTTGATCTCAATATAGTTTTCTGTTCCCAAAACTATAATTTGTTACGAACAGAGTAGACCAAATTTTCTAGACATTACCCTTTACCAGAGTTTAAAAAATGTGCTTTGTTTAGGAGTGCAAAGGCGAATTGAGTTATTGCACATGCTCACTTCATAGAGTAGGCGTTCCCTAATGGAAGTATGCAAATGTGTGCTAGAACGCGCCAATAGGATCTCGCTAGCTCATGCTTGGCTCGGCCCACCTCCTTACTTGTTCTGTCCACTATGACTCATTTGTTCAAATTTGAAACAGGCTGTGTGGTCTATCTTGGTTTAGATATAAAAAACCTTTGACTCCACTTCGCCAGATGATTACATGGACACCCGTCCACTTAGCTAGATGTGGCTGGGGGGTGGTTAAAGCATTTATTTTACATGACCCATCAATTTAGACAAGTGTGCCTGGGTAAGCGTCATCTAATAATTATAAAATATGAATGATTTTTTTTTTATCTGGACCCTTTCGGTTTATGATATTGCAAGTAACCATTTCACAGTACGGTTTACACCTGTATCTTGTGCATGTGACCAATTATTTTTTGTTGTTGTCAATATAGTGTGTGTTTACCAGAGACGATAATGTGAAGAACAACATGACCTGCACCAAACTCAGATAAGGATACTCACTCTGTTTAGCACCTGGCCTCACATGTGAATCCTTAAAGAGATGGGTGGGGCTAAGGCTTAAGAGGGTGTGAACGATGATGAATGGGTGTAGAGAAGGAAGAGCACTACAGTAGGTGTAGAAAAATATTCAAGGGCCATTTTCTCAAAAGTGGGATTACAAGTTTATTAACTTTCAAGTAGAATTACTTTCCCATTGTTCCTCAACTGCAGTCTCTACTTTTATCCAATGTAAAAAAAAACACAATTTAAATTTTTGCTACATAGGACCGAATCCACGTGTAGGGTCACATATTTCAAACTCAGTTTAACATCAACTGCCACTTCTAAATATGTCAAACTCAGTTTACCATCAACAGCTACTTCTAAATATGTCAAACTCAGTATTACATCAACTGCCACTTCTGTGTACTGCCCACAGTGTCACTGTTAAACTCTTTCTATGGTGGTGTATGTGCCTACCCTTGGTCCAGGCATGCCAGGGAAGCCGATGATACCGGGAGATCCTTTAGGGCCTTGGTAGCCCGGCCCGGCTGGGCGTCCGGGGAGACCGGGAAGTCCTGGTTCTCCTTTAGCCCTGTCAGCATAACCAGGCAGCCCGGGCAAACCCTGACGACCAGGCTGGCCTGGGAAACCCTTGTCACCTTGGGACAGGGAGGCACAAAATAGCAGATGTAGGAGCTTGTTGGTGAAGAGCATTTAGTACAAAATGGCATCTGTAGGAGCTTGTCGGTGACACAGATTTTACAGAAACGCCTGCTTTAAGAGCTTGTTGATGACATACATTTGGCACAAAATGGCTAACGATTTAGATTTGTAGCCTACCACCTACCTCTAGGTCCAGGGAAACCGGGGAGTCCGTTGGCACCGTTGTCGCCCCTCTGTCCCTTCTCCAGGTAATCTACTCTGGGGGGCAGAGCGGGTGGGCCAGGGAGACCACGGTAACCTTCGTCACCTGGATCACACACACACGCACACACACATACATGTGCACGCACGCGCGCACACACACACATGCATACACACACACAATGCGCGCACGAGCACACACACACGCACACACACACGCACAGACAGAGAAGCCACGTCATTCAGATTATATCTGTACGTCATACAGTTAGTGTCTCTTCTACGCATTAGGGTTTGACTAAGCCCAAACAAAAAATAAAAACATGTGAAACTAAACCAAAACAAATGCACTGTCAGACTATTCATCACGTCAGACCAGAATGATGAACTATCAGACTATTCATCACGTCAGACCAGAATGATGAACTATCAGACTATCCACTCTCTTCAAATCATTCCATTGATTCTGTCATCGCCAGTCCTGTACCTTTAGGTCCTGGCGCTCCGAAGTTACCGGGCAGGCCGTCTTTTCCTGAGAACCCCGGAGCTCCTTTACCTCCTGGTCCACCGGGTCTTCCAGGGTTACCTGGCATTCCGGCGAAACCTGCCAGTCCGGGGTAACCGCTCTCGCCTGTGAGCGGGAAAACAAAGATGTTTAAAAATGCCTATTGTGGATCTGACGAAGATCTACTTTTGGATCGAAGCGTTGTTAACTGTTTTTGCCAAATAAAGATGGAGGAATAGTGTGTACAGGTCCTGCTTATCTCTGGAGAGTCCCATCTGATCAAAAGTAGCGCACTGAATAAACAGTAATTTACCCTGACCAGGAAATTACTGGAGCTAGCTGTAGATGTGTGTTGAAGATTTTTCCCCTACCTCACGTATGGCTTTAATAGAGAATTTACGGCTATTAAGGCTTTAGGAAGTTAGCTATGGATCTTTAATTGATAATGGTATCCCCCCTTACCCTTCCTTCCTGGTCCCCCAGGGATGCCGTTTCTTCCCCCGGGGCCCGGTGGTCCCGGAAGGCCCCTGAGTCCTGATGATCCATCCCCTCCTGGTTGTCCTGGTTGTCCCTTCCTCCCAGCTGGGCCTGGGAAGCCTGCGTCACCTCTGGCTCCTTTTAAACCGGGGTAGCCTGGGTGGGGATCGAGAGGACACAGTTAGGCATAACACTTCCCTCTGGGAATCAAAGAAGTACATTCAATGAAATTCAAAAAGGGAGGGAGAAATGCTGATAAATACAAATACAGTAACATTACATTAATGTAACATCGTATACAATTTACCCATGCTGTCAGAAGCACAACTTACCTTGCTGTCCATAAGCAGTACTATTGTAATATGCAGTATCAAAATTACAATTAAAAGGATTTTGACAATTCAGAATGAAACATACAGTGTGAGCCCACAAATGGATGGCATGTCCAGTTACATTCTTTTCTGTCGTAGTTTAAGATGCAATAGCATATAAGGGTCCAGGTTGCTGAATTAATACATTAAAAGGTAGAATAGGCACATGGGTATAAAGTATTACCTCTGGTTAACATATTTGAATGTAACCAGTAAAATATCTTATCAAGGAATGAAAAATGATCACGCCAATGTTTATGACAAAATATTGTACACTCAAGTGCAATTCCAGAGTAAAATTAGATAGCTCAAACACATAATAAATACCCTCTAGAAAGCCTTTTATGGTTGCTGTCTTCTAGAAGTTTCTAGAACAGGCTTCTATGGTTGCTGTCTTCTAGAAGTTTCTAGAAAGCCCTCTATGGTTGCTGTTTTCTAGAGGTTTCTAGAACAGGCTTCTAGGCTCGAAGTTTGAGGTGAGTGGGTTGGATAGCTAAGATGGGGTCAAGGGTTCACACAAGCTGTTACAGCGACACACACACCTGCTTTAGTTCAGTTTAGTTAGGGTTTCAAACAAACAAAAAATCCATATCTTTCTTTGGACTCAAATACTCTGGGTTTAGATCAGTCGGTAGTTCTAGAAGCAGGTTGTTCTAAAATGTGGAATTCAAAAGGAGCATTAAAAGGTGGTGAGATGGGCAGAGGGGGCGAGTGGGGTTGTTCTGAGATGGAGAACTGGTCTGAGATGGAGTGAGGGATGGAGGGATGAAGGGAAGGGAATAGCTCACCTTGACAGCCTAGGGAGAGACCCAACACCAAAAAGAGAGGGATGGAGGGATGATAGGATGGATGGAGATGATGGTGAAGAGAAAAAGAGGTTGAGAAGAGATGCTTTTGGTGATGGAGCTCACAAACAGGCAACCAGTGGATTTACAGGCAAACAAACTGAAGGTCGGGAAATAGAGAGAACATATCAATAAAAGAGAGGATTGGTCAACAATCAACACAGGCATGAAGGAGTAGAGAGTATCTGTGTGTTCTCTCTGTGGGCTAAAAGGAGGAGGGAGTCTCTGTGTGTTTTCTCTGTGGGCTAAAGGTAGTAGAGTCTCTGTGTGTTTTCTCTGTGGGCTAAAAGGAAAAACAACAAGTAGGAGATATCTGGGAGCTGGAATAAATGGATTCAATGAATTAATGACAACATTCCCAAACATTCCCTAAATTCTGGACAAAACTCCTTCAATTAGTCAGCGTTCTGTGTTCCGACTCTCACCTGGAGATCCGGGTAATCCTTTGCTTCCGGCTGGTCCAGCAGGACCGGGAAATCCATTGCCTCTGTCTCCAGGAAGTCCGGGAAGACCTAAAGTTCCGGGGTAGCCATCCGTACCACGCTCACCCTTAACTCCGGGAATGCCCGACCGACCATCAAAACCTGGGATAATACGGGACACAGGGTAAAATACAGCAGGGCCCACAAGAACATACAGCACAGATAGACAGGGCATTTTAAAGGCTTTATGAAGGCTTCACTGATCCTTTGAAGTTGAAGGTAGTTTAAAGCGTTTTCATAGAGAGACAGACAGACAGACAGACTGTCACACCCTGATCTGTTTCACCTGTCCTTGTGTTACATAGACGGTTACATAGACGGTTACACAGACGGTTAGATAGATAGCTACAGTGGGGGAAAAAAGTATTTAGTCAGCCACCAATTGTGCAAGTTCTCTCACTTAAAAAGATGAGAGAGGCCTGTAATTTTCATCATAGGTACACTTCAACTATGACAGACAAAATGAGGAAAAAAATCCAGAAAATCACATTGTAGGATTTTTTATGAATTTATTTGCAAATTATGGTGGAAAATAAGTACTTGATCAATAACAAAAGTTTATCTCAATACTTTGTTATATACCCTTTGTTGGCAATGACAGATGTCAAACGTTTTCTGTAAGTCTTCACAAGGTTTTCACACACTGTTGCTGGTATTTTGGCCCATTCCTCCATGCAGATCTCCTCTAGAGCAGTGATGTTTTGGGGCTGTCGCTGGGCATCACGGACTTTCAACTCCCTCCAAAGATTTTCTATGGGGTTGAGATCTGGAGACTGGCTAGGCCACTCCAGGACCTTGAAATGCTTCTACGAAGCCACTCCTTCGTTGCCACGGCGGTGTGTTTGGGATCATTGTCATGCTGAAAGACCCAGCCACGTTTCATCTTCAATGCCCTTGCTGATGGAAGGAGGTTTTCACTCAAAATCTCACGATACATGGCCCCATTCATTCTTTCCTTTACACGGATCAGTCGTCCTGGTCCCTTTGCAGAAAAACAGCCCCAAAGCATGATGTTTCCACCCCCATGCTTCACACTAGGTATGGTGTTCTTTGGATGCAACTCAGCATTCTTTGTCCTCCAAACACGACGAGGTGAGTTTTTACCAAAAAGTTCTATTTTGGTTTCATCTGACATTCTCCCAATCCTCATCTGGATCATCCAAATGCTCTCCAGCAAACTTTAGACTTGCCTGAACATGTACTGGCTTAAGCAGGGGGACACGTCTGGCACTGCAGGATTTGAGTCCCTGGCGGCGTAGTGTGTTACTGATGGTAGGCTTTGTTACTTTGGTCCCAGCTCTCTGCAGGTCATTCACTAGGTCCCCGTGTGGTTCTGGGATTTTTGCTCACCGTTCTTGTGATCATTTTGACCCCACGGGTGAGATCTTGCGTGGAGCCCCAGATCAAGGAAGATTATCAGTGGTCTTGTATGTCTTCCATTTCCTAATAATTGCTCCCACAGTTGATTTCTTCAAACCAAGCTGCTTACCTATTGCAGATTCAGTCTTCCCAACCTGGTGCAGGTCTACAATTTTGTTTCTGGTGTCCTTTGACAGCTCTTTGGTCTTGGCCATAGTGGAGTTTGGAGTGTGACTGTTTGAGGTTGTGGATAGGTGTCTTTTATACTGATAACAAGTTCAAACAGGTGCCATTAATACAGGTAATGAGTGGAGGACAGAGGAACCTCTTAAAGAAGAAGTTACAGGTCTGTGAGAGCCAGAAATCTTGCTTGTTTGTATGTGACCAAATACTTATTTTCCACCATAATTTGCAAATAAATTCATAAAAAATCCTACAATGTGATTTTCTGGATTTCTTTTCCTCATTTTGTCTGTCATAGTTGAAGTGTACCTATGATGAAAATTACAGGCCTCTCTCATCTTTTTAAGTTGGAGAACTTGCACAATTGGTGGCTGACTAAATACTTTTTTCCCCCACTGTACATAGATAGATGGCTACATAGATAGATGGCTACATATATATTTTATTGGTTCCTGAAGGGATATTCATTAGATGATTAGTTAGTTATCATGCTGAGATCCACCTGATCCTCCGGGAAGTCCTGATGCTCCTGGCTCTCCCTTGTCTCCTGGTCCTCCTGGGAACCCAGGGGTTCCAGGTAGCCCTGTTGAGGACCCCAGCACCTCCCCCGGCCGGCCCTTCTCCCCCAGCTGCCCCGGGAGCCCATTCTTCCCTGGGGCCCCTGGACGACCCTCGCCTGGGATACCTGGGCCCCCCGCATCTCCTCTGGGGCCAGGGAAACCTGGGAGGGAGGGAGGATGAGGATAGACCTGGTTCAATTCCATACATCTTTACTTTCACTATTATTTATGCCATTTAGCAGACACTAAAGGCCATTCGTTGTTGGCAGAAATCAAAAGACTAAGTGGAAGTCATAGAAACGTTCAGTCAGTTATATTCAGCAAATATTTATTGTCAATAATTGGCAGTAATTACAAGAGCCAGTCTAACCAGAATCACATTCAATAAATATCAACAATGGACCATAGATATCAGTGGTCAGTAGATGGTCATGTTGATGGTTAGTAGAGGGTCAGTAGATGGTCAGTAGATGGTCATGTTGATGGTTAGTAGAGGGTCAGTAGATGGTCAGTAGATGGTGATGTTGATGGTTAGTAGAGGGTCAGTAGATGGTCATGTTGATGGTTAGTAGAGGGTCAGTAGATGGTCAGTAGATGGTCATGTTGATGGTTAGTAGAGGGTCAGTAGATGGTCATGTTGATGGTTAGTAGAGGGTCAGTAGATGGTCATGTTGATGGTTAGTAGAGGGTCAGTAGATGGTCAGTAGATGGTCATGTTGATGGTTAGTAGAGGGTCAGTAGATGGTCATGTTGATGGTTAGCAGAGGGTCAGTAGATGGTCATGTTGATGGTTAGTAGAGGGTCAGTAGATGGTCATGTTGATGGTTAGTAGAGGGTCAGTAGATGGTCAGTAGATGGTCATGTTGATGGTTAGTAGAAGGTCAGTAGATGGTCAGTAGATGGTCATGTTGATGGTTAGTAGAGGGACAGTAGATGGTCAGTAGATGGTCATGTTGATGGTTAGTAGAGGGTCAGTAGATGGTCATGTTGATGGTTAGTAGAGGGTCAGTAGATGGTCATGTTGATGGTTAGTAGAGGGTCAGTAGATGGTCAGTAGATGGTCATGTTGATGGTTAGCAGAGGGTCAGTAGATGGTCATGTTGATGGTTAGTAGAGGGTCAGTAGATGGTCAGTAGATGGTCATGTTGATGGTTAGTAGAGGGTCAGTAGATGGTCATGTTGATGGTTAGTAGAGGGTCAGTAGATGGTCAGTAGATGGTCATGTTGATGGTTAGTAGAGGGTCAGTAGATGGTCAGTAGATGGTTAGTAGAGGGTCAGTAGATGGTCAGTAGATGGTCATGTTGATGGTTAGTAGAGGGTCAGTAGATGGTCATGTTGATGGTTAGTAGAGGGTCAGTAGATGGTCAGTAGATGGTCATGTTGATGGTTAGTAGAGGGTCAGTAGATGGTCAGTAGATGGTCATGTTGATGGTTAGTAGAGGGTCAGTAGATGGTCATGTTGATGGTTAGTAGAGGGTCAGTAGATGGTCATGTTGATGGTTAGTAGAGGGTCAGTAGATGGTCATGTTGATGGTTAGTAGACGGTCAGTAGATGGTCATGTTGATGGTTAGTAGAGGGTCTGTAGATGGTCAGTAGATGGTCAGTAGATGGTCATGTTGATGGTTAGTAGAGGGTCAGTAGATGGTCATGTTGATGGTTAGTAGAGGGTCAGTAGATGGTCAGCAGATGGTCATGTTGATGGTTAGTAGAGGGTCAGTAGATGGTCATGTTGATGGTTAGTAGAGGGTCAGTAGATGGTCATGTTGATGGTTAGTAGAGGGTCAGTAGATGGTCAGTAGATGGTCATGTTGATGGTTAGTAGAGGGTCAGTAGATGGTCATGTTGATGGTTAGTAGAGGGTCAGTAGATGGTCAGTAGATGGTCATGTTGATGGTTAGTAGATGGTCAGTAGATGGTCATGTTGATGGTTAGTAGAGGGTCAGTAGATGGTCAGTAGATGGTCATGTTGATGGTTAGCAGAGGGTCAGTAGATGGTCATGTTGATGGTTAGTAGAGGGTCAGTAGATGGTCATGTTGATGGTTAGTAGAGGGTCAGTAGATGGTCAGTAGATGGTCATGTTGATGGTTAGTAGAGGGTCAGTAGATGGTCATGTTGATGGTTAGTAGAGGGTCAGTAGATGGTCATGTTGATGGTTAGTAGAGGGTCAGTAGATGGTCAGTAGATGGTCATGTTGATGGTCAGTAGATGGTCAGTAGATGGTCAGTAGATGGTCATGTTGATGGTCAGTAGAGGGTCAGTAGATGGTCAGTAGATGGTCATGTTGATGGTTAGTAGAGGGTCAGTAGATGGTCAGTGGATGGTCATGCTAAAGGTTAGTAGAGGGTCAGTTGATGGTTAGTGGATGGTCATGCTGATGGTTAGTAGAGGGTCAGTAGATGGTCATGTTGATGGTTAGTAGAGGGTCAGTAGATGGTCATGTTGATGGTTAGTAGAGGGTCAGTAGATGGTCATGTTGATGGTTAGTAGAGGGTCAGTAGATGGTCATGTTGATGGTTAGTAGAGGGTCAGTAGATGGTCATGTTGATGGTTAGTAGAGGGTCAGTAGATGGTCATGTTGATGGTTAGTAGAGGGTCAGTAGATGGTCATGTTGATGGTTAGTAGAGGGTCAGTAGATGGTCATGTTGATGGTTAGTAGAGGGTCAGTAGATGGTCATGTTGATGGTTAGTAGACGGTCAGTAGATGGTCATGTTGATGGTTAGTAGAGGGTCTGTAGATGGTCAGTAGATGGTCAGTAGATGGTCATGTTGATGGTTAGTAGAGGGTCAGTAGATGGTCATGTTGATGGTTAGTAGAGGGTCAGTAGATGGTCAGCAGATGGTCATGTTGATGGTTAGTAGAGGGTCAGTAGATGGTCATGTTGATGGTTAGTAGAGGGTCAGTAGATGGTCATGTTGATGGTTAGTAGAGGGTCAGTAGATGGTCAGTAGATGGTCATGTTGATGGTTAGTAGAGGGTCAGTAGATGGTCATGTTGATGGTTAGTAGAGGGTCAGTAGATGGTCAGTAGATGGTCATGTTGATGGTTAGTAGATGGTCAGTAGATGGTCATGTTGATGGTTAGTAGAGGGTCAGTAGATGGTCAGTAGATGGTCATGTTGATGGTTAGCAGAGGGTCAGTAGATGGTCATGTTGATGGTTAGTAGAGGGTCAGTAGATGGTCATGTTGATGGTTAGTAGAGGGTCAGTAGATGGTCAGTAGATGGTCATGTTGATGGTTAGTAGAGGGTCAGTAGATGGTCATGTTGATGGTTAGTAGAGGGTCAGTAGATGGTCATGTTGATGGTTAGTAGAGGGTCAGTAGATGGTCAGTAGATGGTCATGTTGATGGTCAGTAGATGGTCAGTAGATGGTCAGTAGATGGTCATGTTGATGGTCAGTAGAGGGTCAGTAGATGGTCAGTAGATGGTCATGTTGATGGTTAGTAGAGGGTCAGTAGATGGTCAGTGGATGGTCATGCTAAAGGTTAGTAGAGGGTCAGTTGATGGTTAGTGGATGGTCATGCTGATGGTTAGTAGAGGGTCAGTAGACGGTCATGTTGATGGTTAGTAGAGGGTCAGTAGATGGTCATGTTGATGGTTAGTAGAGGGTCAGTAGATGGTCATGTTGATGGTTAGTAGAGGGTCAGTAGATGGTCATGTTGATGGTTAGTAGAGGGTCAGTAGATGGTCATGTTGATGGTTAGTAGAGGGTCAGTAGATGGTCATGTTGATGGTTAGTAGAGGGTCAGTAGATGGTCATGTTGATGGTTAGTAGAGGGTCAGTAGATGGTCATGTTGATGGTTAGTAGAGGGTCAGTAGATGGTCATGTTGATGGTTAGTAGAGGGTCAGTAGATGGTTAGTTAATGGTCCATAGATGGTCGTGTTGGAAAGGAAAAGAGTGGTGAATGATGACATTGTCAAAGAGGATGGGCAACAAAAGCTGTGTTTTTACCTTGTGGTCCAGGCTGGCCCCTGTAACCTGGGTCGCCTCTCTCTCCCTTCCCTCCGTCAAAACCGGGCCGACCGGGACCACCTGGGAAACCTGGCTCGCCCTTGGGACCTACACACACACACACACACACACACACACACACACACACACACACACACACACACACACACACACACACACGCACACACACACAGAGACATTGCCAACCTCTGTGTAAAAAATTATTGTCAAATTACAAAACAGGAAGTGTTGCCATGGTGATGAAGTCTGTATGTTACCTGGTCTTCCAGGTATTCCAGGGAAGCCGGGGTCTCCATCCTCACCAGGTAGACGACATGGTAGCGTTAGCCCTAGTAACAGTCAGTCAGATCACGGTTAACACACACACACACAGGACTGAATTTAAACCCTCTATGTCTCAGTAAAACTGGTACAAAACCACTAAGATTATAGTACAGTCTAGCTTATACATCAATATTGGTCATCACTGTAACACATTATTGTTATTTGTTAAGACTTCATGTTTGTTTATGGATATGCATTTATGTGATTGTGATTATGTTAGATTGTGGTGAGGATATAATGTCAGTGTGTTGATTAAACCAATGTAGTAGGTCATTGATTAAACCAATGTTATAGTTATGGCCTGTTAAAAGTGATTCACATTTAGTAAGTAACTGAATGTATTTTCTTTGGTATTATTTCAATAATGTCATTGGCTACCCCCCCATCGTAAGGTCTGATTGGCTACCCCCCATCGTAGTCCCCCCTCCCTATTGGTTAAGCACTTAGCAGAGGCAAAGCTTAACGCATGCGCCAGCAACTCTGATTGGAGCAGAAGGAGTAAAGGAGTGCACTGCTAACTGCCACTAAAAGGTCCTAACCACCATGGGAACATTACGCTCCTAACCACCATGGGAACATTAAGCTCCTAACCATGGGAACATTAAGCTCCTAACCACCATGGGAACATTAAGCTCCTAACCACCATGGGAACATTAAGCTCCTAACCACCATGGGAACATTAAGCTCCTAACCATGGGAACATTAAGCTCCTAACCACCATGGGAACATTAAGCTCCTAACCACCATGGGAACATTAAGCTCCTAACCACCATGGGAACATTAAGCTCCTAACCACCATGGGAACATTAAGCTCCTAACCACCATGGGAACATTAAGCTCCTAACCACCATGGGAACATTAAGCTCCTAACCACCATGGGAACATTAAGCTCCTAACCACCATGGGAACATTAAGCTCCTAACCACCATGGGAACATTAAGCTCCTAACCACCATGGGAACATTAAGCTCCTAACCACCATGGGAACATTAAGCTCCTAACCACCATGGGAACATTAAGCTCCTAACCACCATGGGAACATTAAGCTCCTAACCACCATGGGAACATTAAGCTCCTAACCACCATGGGAACATTAAGCTCCTAACCACCATGGGAACATTAAGCTCCTAACCACCATGGGAACATTAAGCTCCTAACCACCATGGGAACATTAAGCTCCTAACCACCATGGGAACATTAAGCTCCTAACCACCATGGGAACATTAAGCTCCTAACCACCATGGGAACATTAAGCTCCTAACCACCATGGGAACATTAAGCTCCTAACCACCATGGGAACATTAAGCTCCTAACCACCATGGGAACATTAAGCTCCTAACCACCATGGGAACATTAAGCTCCTAACCACCATGGGAACATTAAGCTCCTAACCACCATGGGAACATTAAGCTCCTAACCACCATGGGAACATTAAGCTCCTAACCACCATGGGAACATTAAGCTCCTAACCACCATGGGAACATTAAGCTCCTAACCACCATGGGAACATTAAGCTCCTAACCACCATGGGAACATTAAGCTCCTAACCACCATGGGAACATTAAGCTCCTAACCACCATGGGAACATTAAGCTCCTAACCACCATGGGAACATTAAGCTCCTAACCACCATGGGAACATTAAGCTCCTAACCACCATGGGAACATTAAGCTCCTAACCACCATGGGAACATTAAGCTCCTAACCACCATGGGAACATTAAGCTCCTAACCACCATGGGAACATTAAGCTCCTAACCACCATGGGAACATTAAGCTCCTAACCACCATGGGAACATTAAGCTCCTAACCACCATGGGAACATTAAGCTCCTAACCACCATGGGAACATTAAGCTCCTAACCACCATGGGAACATTAAGCTCCTAACCACCATGGGAACATTAAGCTCCTAACCACCATGGGAACATTAAGCTCCTAACCACCATGGGAACATAAAGCTCCTAACCACCATGGGAACATTAAGCTCCTAACCACCATGAGAACATTAAGCTCCTAACCATTGGAACATTAAGCTCCTAACCATGGGAAATGTAAGCTCCCAACCATTTTCTGACAGAGTAAGAGAGATGAAGCTCGGAACTTAGCTCTGGTCCAGGGCGTTACATGTGGCTTGCTGTTGCTAGCCACCCTGGAAAAGAGCTACTGGGAACTCAACACTGGTCAAAATGTCCATCATCAAGTGTCAATCATCAACAAAGGCCAAGACCAATGGAATCCCAATCATATGGGGTAACAAGGAGCTTCCATCTGTGACATCATGAACAAATGGTGGACATGTTGAGTAAATAAAAATGCAGTGTCTCCTTTCTGTGCCATTACAAGGTTTGAATGAGCAGTTGGGATGTTCCATTCAAACAGTGGCCACTGGATTATCTAGAATCTCCTGAGCCACAGGTACAGTAGACAGTACTGTGGCCAACTGTCCGTCATCCATTTTGACACCAGAACGTTCCATAACAATGACATTCCATCTGAGAATGGAATCCTATTGTCTTGGAACTCCCGATGGCAAAATGGCTGCCATTGAAACTCTGAATCTCAAACAGAGTTGCCCTAAAATACTGGATCTAGGGCCCTGAGTTTCTCTGTCCAGGGCTGTTCTCTTTAGCTTCTCACCTCCCTCTGCGTCATTAACCCCCTCCTGCCCACAGCTGTCACCTGGTCAGACAAACATGCACAGGATCAGAGAGATGGAGGGATGGAGATGGAGGGATGAAAATAGAGAGAGGACGAGGAGGAAGAACCAAAGAAAGAGAGAGAGAGATAGAAAGAAAGTAAGAGAGACAGGGGGAGATACTGGGAGGACAGGATGGTAGAAGACAAGCCAATCAAGGTCATTCAGGTCATTTGTATATAGTCACGCCAATCAATGCATAAGCCAATTAAAATAATGAAATCAAACAATCAGCAAATTAGAGGTTAGAGATTCAGCTCATTCAGTTAAGGCATAAGCAAAATAAAAATCATTCTGAGATGTTGGACCAAGTTTATTGTTTTCCGGAAGAGGAGAGAAATAGAGGGAGGAAAGTGATATTATCAAAATGATGTAGCTACTGTTTATAGTAACTTAATTAAACTACAACAAAAAGATATTACTTATGTATTTGCATTGCACTCCTCTTTTTCTCTCTCTCTTTTCAGGAGAGAATAACATATTGTATTAAAAATAAGTTTTAGCAATAGCTTTATTGTGTCAGAAAACTTAAGCAACAGTCACAAACGTTCATTCATATGAGTGGCAAAAAGCTGTTGGGTTTTGTGTCATTCAGTCTCAGAGAAGAGTCAGCTAGCTAGCAAAATTTGAGTCAAATGGTGTTTCATTATTGCTTTTATAAATATGGTGTCCATATTAGGACATCCTAATTCTTCAGCAGGGCTCCATATTAGGACATCCTAATGTTTCAGCAGGGCTCCATATTAGGACATCCTAATGTTTCAGCAGGACTCCATATTAGGACATCCTAATGTTTCAGCGGGACTCCTGTCATTGTCATCAGGTTTTGTCAGTCTCCTGAACACTTAGTCTAAATTATCATTACATTAACATCCATCAACTTGTATTCCTTTTTTCCTAAACATATCAGTTTCTCTCTCCTCTGAGATTGAAGAATGACAGGACAGTAGTAGCGTAATCACAGCAAATGAATTACTGTTGATCTGTGTGAATCGATTAAGCAGCTAGCTAGAGGAAGGATAAGCACATTAATGACGCCCATTAATAAACCCACCAACTGCCTGAAAGGGAATGAATGTTGGGAGGAGAACCTTGCAGATGTAGCAAGCTGCAAGAATGGCTACTTATTGTTCTGTATGTTCCAATTATGCTGCTTTTCTTTGTACCTGTAGTATATGGTAGGCTGTGGTACTTAGTAACAGAAATACGTTGTGTTGTTCGCACAATGGGAAGTAAGTGTGATTCTCAAAAGTCGATCTGTTACACAGTTTGTATGGACTATATAGTTCTCCTGTGGAGAGAATAGGATGTACTGTATGTGCGGAAGACACATTTCAGTTGAATGCATTCAGTAGTACAACTGACTAATTATACCCCTTCTCTCTCTCTCTCTCTCTCTCTCTCTCTCTCTCTCTCTCTCTCTCTCTCTCTCTCTCTCTCTCTCCACTCCCCCTCATTGGGTGTACGCAGTGGCACATACCTGGAGGACCAGGTAAACCAGGTTGCCCTGGTAACCCCACAAAGCCCGAGTCGCCTGGAAACCCACGGGAGCCGATGGTACCCTGGTAGCCAATCCCGTTCTCTCCAGGTTCACCGGCGCGACCTTTGGTGCCTGAGAACCCTGGGAATCCTCTCTCTCCAACGGATCCGTAGCCATCAACATCAGCCTGAGGAGAGGATCAGGTCTGTTGAAAGGGATACTTCGGGATTTTGGCAATGAGACTCTTTATATACTTCCCCAGAGTCAGATGAACTCGTGGAAACCATTGTTATGTCTCTGTGTGCAGTTTGAAGGAAGTTCCTAACAAGCGCTAGCACAATTGCTAACTAGCATTAGCCCAATGACTGGAAGTGGTTGTGGTTGTGTGTGTGTGTGTGTGTGTGTGTGTGTGTGTGTGTGTGTGTTTGTGTGTATGTGTGTGTGACTCACAGGAGGCCCAGGCTGTCCGTGGGACCCAGGAAGTCCGTCTCTCCCGGGTCGGCCCATGTTTCCAGGGGGCCCTCGAAGGCCCTGGGCCCCCTGTTCACCCTTGATCCCTCGGCTGAACGAGGGGTAGAAGGAGGCACCCTTCTCTCCTTTACGCCCGAAGAAACCCCTCTCTCCCACACGGCCCTGAGGGGAGAAGAAGAGGTGTTATCATCACATAGTTTGTCAGTATACCTCAGATTTGTAACGCCTACTAATTAATGTACACTATCATAGTTTGATAATTGTAAACATTTTTTTTTGAGTAACTGTAATTATTAGCAGCATAATACTTTTACTTATTTGGAGAACATTTTGGTCACTGGAAACTTACAGGTGTTCCTGGTTGTCCTCCGAAACCGGGTATGCCTGGGTCTCCGCTTTCGCCCTTCCTGCCAAAGGCCCCAGGTCTTCCATCAGCCCCAGGAGCCCCCGGTGCCCCCACCCCACCCGTGGTGCCTCCTCCCAGGCAGTCACAGTCACCCAGTTCCCCTGGACCACAGAGTAAGATGGAGGTAAGGAGTTTAGGATCGAGATGTAGAAAAGCTTTATTGTCCCGACATCGGGCAATTTGATTTGTAACTTTATGAAAACTCGATACACCTGAGAGGTGTTGGAAAGAAATTGGGTTTGAGTGTAAAATGTCTGTACAAATGTCTGTACACATACTGTGTGTGTGTGATTTTGCGTGTGTGTTCGCGAAAATGCGCCTGTGTGTGTGTGTTTGTGTGTGCATGCACGTGGTGGATATGGACTGTGTGTGTGTGTGCAGTTGATATGAACAGTGTGTGTGTGTGTGGTGGATATGGACAGTGTGTGTGTGTGTGTGTGTGTGTGTGTGTGTGTGTGTGTGTGTGTGTGTGTGTGTGTGTGCAATAAGAAGTCTTACCTTTGGGTCCTTTGTATCCGCTGGCTCCAGGTGGTCCCTGGCCTCCTGGTCGTCCTGGCATTCCTTGTAGATTGTCGAACCTGCCGGGCTGGATGTTGACTGAAACACACACACACACAAACTTGACCTCTCACATAGAAACTCAGTTTATTTGGTCTGTTAGTTAGCTCATATGTAATATAAGGGGTTGGTCAATCTTTGGACAAAACCAGGGGCACAACTTTGGTTTTATAAGTGGGGGGGACATAATTATTATTATTAGAATTTTTTTATCCAGTCGGATAAACAATCCAAACAGCTTACCCGACCACTCGGTGGCGTCCGCATGGTCCTAAAGCACACCGTTGCCTTCTTTTGTATCACATTCCAATGATAAAACTGAGAGGGAAAAAATGTATGTCCCCCCCGTCACCAGTGAAAGTTGCGCCACTGGACAAAACAAGGAAACATAGTGGGAAAGTATGAAACCTTTACCCACTATTGTTCATTCTCATTTGTAGCAAAGATATCATCAAAAAATGTCTTTCCCTTATGGCAGAGCCATAGATATCTCTGTCCCTTATGTCAGAGCCATAGATATCTCTCTCCTCTATGTCAGAGCCATAAATATCTCTGTCCCTTATGGCAGAGCCATAGATATCTCTGTCCCCTATGTCAGAGCCATAGATATCTCTGTCCCCTATGTCAGAGCCATAGATATCTCTGTCCCCTATGTCAGAGCCATAGATATCTCTGTCCCCTATGTCAGAGCCATAGATATCTCTGTCCCCTATGTCAGAGCCATAGATATCTCTCTCCCCTATGTCAGAGCCATAGATATCTCTCTCCCCTATGTCAGAGCCATTAACACTATGTGTATACTCTATGTATTGTATATCTATGGTCCTGCCCTTTGAGGGAGACACCTAGTGGCGGAATGTGAGAAAGCATCTTGGATTTGAGTGACCAGCCACACTTACAGGTGTCGTGTCCTGACTGTCTCCTATTGCTGAGCCAACTGGTAAATGCAGAGGGTCTTTTACTTAGTTATAAGGAATTCTTATCACTTTACAAGGTCCCTGTAACACCTAAAGACTTTGCAATTGTTTTAGATGCCATTCCCTCAGGTGTTACCTTTATTATTCAGGAACGTGTCAAGACCCTCAGAGCCTACCTTCCATTGACCCCGCTGACTCATCAGTAGACAAGATTTGTTTCTATTTCGGTCCATTCAACAGAGCGATACGAACCTTGTTTCAGCAGGATGTTGTATCTATACCTTAAGCCATGCCTTATTGGAATGGATTTATTGATAATATCTGTTGGAAAAAAGTTTGGATGTTGCCGCACACATACCTATTTGTTAACAAAATTAAGGAAGTTTCCTTTAAAATTATTCATAAATATTATCCTGCCAACCACTATATGAAGAAGTTTAAGGAAAACATCAACTCAAATTGTTCCTTTTGTAATGACCACCCAGAAACAGTGTTGCATCTTTTTTGGCATTGTATTCATGTAAGAAAACTGTGGCAAGACATCAGTATATTTATAACTGAACACATTTATGAAGATTTTACACTATTGTGGAGAGATGTGCTGCTTGGATTCTTTACCTACTATAGAAATAAGCTGAAACTATTTTATGTAATTCATTTCATTATTCTTTTGGCCGGATTTCCTATTCACAAATGTTCATTTACAAATGTACATTTGTAAAAAAAAAAAAAACATTTTCTTACCTTACAAAAATACATTTAACTGTATTTTAAGACAATTAAATACTCTACTAACAAAAACGCTGTTAGAATAATAAGTGTGTGTATGTCTGTCCCTGAAGGTCCTTGTGTAATGTAATATTTTACCCCGTAGCCCAATTGTCCTTTGTATATTATTTATATATACGTGTGTTCCCACATGTACTTCCTGTATTGATTTGTTGTTAAGAAAAAAAAAAGGAAAAAAAAGACTGACTGTCAGTTTACTTTAGAACCATGCATATACATGTAGTTGGCTTGGAAAACCTGATATAGTATTATTTTGGGTTTGTTTGTTTTGCTGGTCTGAATATTACCATGGTAACAGCAATATCCCCACTCTGGCGGTAGGACCCACTACCTTTCCGGAATGCTAATGTCCAGTGTTTGGTCCTAAGGCCCCATAAAGAGGACCAGACAGGGTCCATCCCTCTCCCATCCCTCATTCATCCCTTATCCATTCCTTTCCCATCCCTCTCCCATCCCGTTCCTATCCATCTCCCATCCCTCATCATCCCTCTCCCATCCCTCATCCATCCCTTTCCCATCCCTCATTCATCCCTTATCCATTCCTTTCCCATCCCTCTCCCATCCCTCTCCCATCCCTCATCCATCCC